>JAAGEH010000243.1:1907125-1921848 GCA_011751065.1 Lasiurus cinereus | reverse complement strand
TGTGTGTGTGTGTGTACGGCAGAGAGGCCGCCTGTGGGCGGCAGGGCGGTGCCGTCCACACAGGCGGCGCAGGGGGCCGTGGCCAGATGGCTGGGGCCGCCCCCTGCCCGCCGAGCACGCGTGGGCCCACGCATGCACAGACACACACAGACACACACAGACACACGCGCACGCACACGCGGGGCCCTGCCGGGCGGGACGGGGCCCCGCCTCAGCAGGTGGAGGACTGCGGCAGGGGCACGGGCCGCTCGTTCTTGCGCCCCCCATTCATGTGCGCGTAGGCCTGCCGCTCGTCGAAGCTGGCGCGGTGGTAGACCAGCACGCGGTGGCCCAGGCCGTTCTCGGGGCGGTGCGGGCAGTGGCGCTCGCGCTCGCGGGGCGGCTCGTGGTGGCGGTGGTGCGGGCAGTAGCGCTCGCGGCCCTCGTGGTGGCGGTGGCAGTAGCGCTCGCGGCCCTCGTGGTGGTGGTGGTGGCAGTGGCGCTCGCGGCCGTCGTGGTGGTGGTGGCAGTAGCGCTCGGGCAGCGGCAGGGAGGAGCAGGAGGCTGAGGGGTCGAGGGGCACGCACTCCAGGTGGTCGGGGTCCAGGTCCAGCTCCTCGGCGTCGGGCGGCTTGTTCTCGTCGCTGTAGTAGAAGGACACCTCGATGAAGCCGGGCTCCAGCTCGTCCTTGATGCTGCCGATGATGTCCAGGAACGAAGGCCGCATCTTGGGGTTGAAGTGCCAGCACACCTGCATGAGCTCGAACCTGCGGGGCGACAGACAGACGGATGAAGGTGGGTCCCACCGGCCGGGGCGCGCCTGGCCCAGCCGCCTCTGGGGCCAACGCTCGCTCTGCCCACCTCAGCGGGCACCACGAGCCAGCTGGGCCTGACTCTGTATCCTCTCTGGGTCTCTGGCTTAGGTCGACGCTCAACCACGGGGCCACGCCGGCCGGGCTCCGGCTTTCCCTCGTTGGTGGCCCAAGCGGCCCTCAGCGTCTCCTGACTTCTCCCCCCGCCCAGTTACGGCACCAGGACCCACCCGGTGCTCAAGTCCCCGCACAAGCCAGGGGCAGGCAGAGAGCACAGTGCAAAGCCGAGTGGCACCGGGCTCACCAGCTGGCCACCATGGCACCTGGGCCCATATACCCCTGCGAGGCCCTCCGTCACCAGGCCACGGGATGTCACCCCGCCAATGGGGCTGAACCCCAGGGACGGGAGGAAGCTGCGGGCAGCAAGGCTGGGACCAGGGCTCAGAGCCGCTGCAGACGAGCCAGGGCTGCTTGTTGGCCAGACGCCCAGAGAGCCGCGAGGCCGGCCTCCGGGGCGAAAAGCACCGCAGCGAGCACCCGCCGGGGCGGACCGAGCGCTCGGAGGCCGTGAGCCTGGACCCAAAGCGCCTTCTCTGTCGCTTCTGTTCACGCTGGAACGATCTATTCTCTGGCTTAGAGAGCAAACAGACAAAAGACTGGCTAAAGAGGTGCTTTTCAACAAAAATGGCCAACTGAGTCCGCAACCTGCGCACGGCATGCCTCTGCTCCCCCACCCTGCTGCGTGCGTGAGGTGGCGATCACAGCCCAGGCACGCCGTGCAGCCCTCGCTGGTGTGGCTCAGTGGACAGAGCATAGGCCTGGGGACCAGAGAGTCCCGGGTTTGATCCCCAGTTAGGGGGCGTCCGTGCAGGAGGCAGCTGATCCACGATCCTCTCTCTCTCATCACCGGTGTTTCTCTCCCCTTCTCTCTCTCCCTCCCTTCCTCTCTGAGATCAGCACATTCTAGAAAGAAAGGGGAACCGATGCCACGTCGTCCTGTGAAAGAAAAATATCTGACTGCGCGCAGAAGGCGGGCACGGGCGGCATGGATTAACCCAGTGGTTCCCAACCTTTTTAATGCCCCGACCCTTTAATACAGGTCTTAGGCTCCGCAGCAGCAATTCTCAACCTGTGGGTCGCCTACGACCATCGGAAAACACAGATGTTTACATTACGATTCATAACAGCAGCAAAATGACAGTGATGAAGTAGCAGCGGAAATAATTTTAGGTTTGGGAGTCACCACCCCATGAGGAACTGAATTAAAGAGTCATGGCATTAGAAAGGTTGAGAACCACTGGATTAACCTCTTGCAGAGGGCTCAGCCGGAGATGCTGCAATGCACCCCGCACAGGAGGGATGGGAGGAAGGCGTAGGGCCTCCTGCAGAACCGGGTTCATCTCCCCCCCCCCCGCCCCAGGGCGAGGGCCGGGGCCACGTACAGCATGTCGGGGCAGTTGTCCGGCTTGTCCAGGAGGCCGCCCTCCATGACGAAGCGCAGCACCTGCTCGTTGGACAGACCCTGGTAGGGTTGCTCGGCCAGCGTGGCGATCTCCCAGAGCACGACGCCGAAGGACCTGCGGGGGGACAGGGGGCAGGTGTGAGGCCCGGAGGGGGGCGCAGAGCGTGGGCCGCCCCCTCCCGGGACTCTTCCCACACCCTCTCCGCTCCCTGCTCCCCCCGCCCCCCGCCACATGGGTCCTCGCTGGCTGCCCCCGCGTCTCCGTCCCCTGCAGATCAGTGCGGCCCTGGACGCTGAGTCCATGCAGAGCTCAGGACACGGAAGGCCAGGGAGGCCCTTGAACTTGAACCATGTCCCCTGCCCGCCCCCAGGTAAGCGAGTTGGGGCAGGGCAGTCTCCCAAATGTGCGCGACCCCCAAAAAGAGTCAAGCCTCGTCTTTCGAACGTCTCCCTTCTGGAACAACTGAGTCCTCGAGGACCAAAAAAAAAAAAAAAAAAAAAGTCTCGGTGGTCGACCAGAACTTCAGGGTTCGACCTGACCACCCTTCCGGGCGGATACCACGACAAAAAGCGTCTCAGAGGCGAAAGAGCAGAGAGGCGATGCTTTGGTGGCTCAGGGCGACCAGCGCCATTTTGAATGATCGATCGCGGGGCCCTCCCGCGTGCCGACGTGGCGAAGGGCGTGTGGATCTGTGCAGGGAACCCCAGTCGCAGGCACTTGGCCAGGGAGAAGGGCGGTTGTGGGTTTGGATAAAGGGAGAGCGAGCGGTTGGCCTGGGACGGCATTTCGGAGGCAGCGACCCAGGAAAAACCCCTCTCATGCTGGGAGGGGGGTGGGCCGAGCAACTTAAGAAAAGCAGAGTTTGCCAGGACCAGTGTGGCTCAGTGGATAGAGCGTCGCCCTGCGGACTGAGAGGTCCCGGGTTCGATTCCGGTCAAGGGCATGTACCTGGGTGGCGGGCGCATCCCCAGTGGGGAGGGGGGCGTGCAGGAGGCAGCTGATCGATGTTTCTCTCTCATCAATGTTTCTAACTATCCCTCTCTCTTCCTCTCTGTAAAAAAAAATCAATAAAATATATATTTTTAAAAAAAGCAGTGTTTGCTTACAGATGAAACGGGCATGCAGTCATTTGTGGGCTGAGAGAGAATAATTAGATTTACGTGATCTCTAACGGGGGAAAAAACGCATCGTCTCTCAGAGAGCCTTCCGGAACCAATTCAGTCCGAGACACCAGTTCCCGCTGTACGTTCACGTGGATCCCCAGGCCCCGGGGCCAGGACCGGGATTCAGCGGCCTCCCCCTGTGGCCTCACACGCGTGGCCTGGGACGATCACGCTGCTCGACACGCTCCCCAGTGGGGGATCCTCCACCTCCCCGCCCCGCTCTCTCTGCTGAGCCCAGGACGGGGAGTGTGGGCGGGAGGGGCGGCCTGTGGAGGCCGGCGGGGGGCGCGCCTACCAGACATCGGAGTGGGTGGTGAACACGCCGTCCTTGAGGGACTCGGGGGACATCCAGCGCACCGGCAGCAGCCCCTTCCCGCCCTTCCGGTAGTAGTCAGTCTCGTAGATGTCGCGGGTCATGCCGAAGTCTGCAGGGTGGGGCGGAGGCAGGAGAGCGACTCTCGGGATATGCACGCACACCTGCACGCACGCCCACACACACGGACGGATGGGACCTCCCTGCAGCGAGGCGGCCCCGCCTCCCAAAGGGACCGCCTGGCGGGGTCAGCGATGCCACGGGCAGGCAGCACCCTCAAGGCGCGAGTGGTGACCCACATGCCAAGCAAACACCCAGAGAGCTCTGCGGCTAAATCCGCCTCCCGCTCGGTTCTCTGAAGAAAGGGAATCGCTTACTGCCTTTCAAACGAGAGGCAGCGCCCGGCTGGGCGTGGCTCCGAGGCTGAGCATCAAACCTAGGAACCCGGAGGTCACGGGTTCGATTCCCCGTCAGGGCACAGGCCCGGGTGGCGGGCTCCATCCCCAGAAGGGGGCGTGCAGGAGGCAGCCGGTCCGTGATTCTCTCCCACCATGGATATTTCTCTCTCTCCCTCTCTAAAATCAATAAAAGCCGAGACCGGTTTGGCTCAGTGGATAGAGCGTCGGCCTGCAGACTAAAAGGTCCAAGGTTCGATTCTGGTGAGGAGCATATATCTTGCTTGCGGGCACATCCCCAGTGTGGGGCATGCAGGAGGCAGCTTATCAATGTCTCTCTCTCATGTTTCTGACTTTCTATCCCTCTCTGTCGATGTTTCTGACTTTCTACCCCTCTCCCTTCCTCTCTGTAAAAAATCAATAAAATATATTTAAAAAAAAAAGAGAGAAAAAGCAGCATTAAAAAAAATAAAATCAATAAAAATATATTAAAAAATAAAGAAAATTGGAGAGGAAATTATTGGTACTTATTCTATATATTTATCCATTTCAGAGAGTTAGGGAGAGGGATCGAGCCCAAAATTCAGGCACGTGCCCTGGCCTGGGCATCGAGCCGTGACCTGGTGGTTCTGAGGTCAACGCCCAACCACAGAGCCACACGGCCCAGGCAATGTTGGTGCTTTGGATGGCAACGGTTATTCCGACGTCAGAGTCCCCCGAGAACCCCGTCTAGATTACTCTTCCGGTGCTTAGAACCGTTCTGCGAACAAAGGCCCCAAATCCCAGGGGAGGCAGCCTGAGGGCCTGGGCCTCCGCCCCGCCAGGCCCACCCCCTGGACCGCGTGCCCATGGTGCGCTCAGGGTCAGAGGCAGCCCCGGCCAGGCCTGTGATTGGCTGGCCCTGGGGACGGTGACGTTATTCCCAAGAGCAAGCCTCTGGGCCCACCAGATGCAGGGGAAAACCTCCCCCTAAAACACGTGCGCGTCGAGTGGAGGCCCCGCTCAGGTCCTGGAAGCCGAGGACTCACCCCCGATCTTGACGGTCAGGTCCTCGGCCACCATGCAGTTGCGGGCGGCCAGGTCCCGGTGGACGAACTTGTTGGCGTTGAGGTACGCCATGCCGTCAGCGATCTCCCCGGCCATCTGGATCATCTTGCTGAGGGTCGGCGGCGAGAGGATGGGGTGGTTCTGTTGGAGACGCAAAAAAAAAAACAATTCACGTGAGGCCTGATCGAGGCGTTTTTCCAGGTTCCAGGACCCATGTTGGCTCAGGCTGAGCCGCACGGGGTCTTCCGCTCAGGAGTCCGGTCTTGTGCAGAAGGAACGTGTCCGCCCGGCTGGTGTGGCTCTGTGGTTGAGCGTGGACCTAGGAGCCAGGAGGTCACGGGTTCCATTCCCGGTCAGGGGCACGTGCCCAGGTGGCAGGCTCCATCCCCAGGGTGGGGCGGGCAGGAGGCAGCCGGTCCACGATTCTGTCTCATCATGGATGTTTCTCTCTTTCCCTCTCCTTCTCCCTTCCTCTCTGACATCAATAACAATATACTTTTTTAAAAAAAGGACTTCTCCTTTTTAAAGCTGTGTTACTGCGGAGATCACAGCATCCGCTTCACGATCAAGTCGCCTCGCACAGGGCTGCAGAGAGAGACTCCCACAGGCACACCTGGGGACCCGCCTGTTCTATTTTGGGTCGGGCAGAACAGGGGCGCTGGGACCCCTCCTTGGGTGGAGCAGGGGGTGGGCGTGGCAGGGTGACCAATAAACCCAGTTTAGAATTTAAAGCTCAAGCCTGGCTGGGGCGGCTCAGTGGTTGGGCATCCAGGAACCAAGCAGTCACCAGTTCGAGGCCCGCCCAGGCCACCTGCCCGGGTTGGGGGCTCCATCTCTAAGGAGGGGCCGTGCAGGAGGCAGCCAATAAAGGAGGCAGTTCATTGATGATGTTTCTCTCTCGTCGATGCTTCTCTCTCACTTCCTCTTTCTTTATAAAAAAAAATTAATTAAAAATATTTATTTCGCCGATAGAGCCTTCGGACTGAAGGGTTCCAGGTTCAATTGCGGTCAAGGGCATGTGTCCTAGTTGTGGGCACATTCCCCAGTGGGGGGCATGCAGGAGGCGGCTGATCGATGTCTCTCTCTCATCGATGTTTCTAACTCTCTATCCCTCTCCCTTCCTCTCTGTAAAAAATCAATAAAAAATATTTTTAAAAAATTAAAATATTTATTTCATAAAAAGGACTTGTAGCTCGAAACAGATGGATGCGTTTTACTAGGTGGAGCTAAAACCGTGCCAGGTTCTCATTCCAAAGCGCAGGACGGAGCCTGAACTTCAGGCGCAGAGTCTGACCAGGTCAGCTTCCTGGTCTCAAGGGTACACACGGCTGTCAGGGCAGGGAGGGGGCGAGCGTGCGTTTGGGGAGGGGATCGGGGAGAGGGAGGACGGGTGCACGAAGCTGGGACAGGCCAGGCTTTGGGGAGGGCTCAGTGCTGACGTGGGTCTCTGGGCGGAGTCGGGGGAGGGGGCAGTGCAGGAGGGAACTGGCCCCAGAAAGGATCTGTGACCCAGCGCTCACTGCAGACAGATGCAAAGACACCGAAAGGAGAGCCTATCATGTGTGATGTCAATCAAAACCCAAACCCCATCCCAGCTGGTCTGGCTCAGCAGAGAGAGCGTCAGACTGCGGGCTGAAGGGTCCTGGGTTTGATTCCCGTCAAAAGGGCACCTGCCCGGGTTGCAGGCTCCCGGGAGCCCTGGTTGGGGGCAGGCGGGAAGCAACTAATCTCCGTGGCTCTCTGTCTCTCCCCCACCCCCTTCACTCGCTCTAAAAATCAGTGGGAAAATATATCCTGGGGGAAGGGTTAAGCAACAACAATAAAAACAATACACATTAAAAACAAACAAAACCAGCTGAAACCGGTTTGGCTCAGTGAATATAGCGGCGTCGGCCTGCGGACTGAAAGGTCCCAGGTTCGATGCCGGCCAAGGGCATGTACTTGGTGGCGGGCACATCCCCAGTGGGGGGCGTGCAAGAGGTAGCTAATCGATATCTCTCTCTCATCGGTGTTTCTAACTTTCTATACCTCTCCCTTCCTCTCTGCAAAAAAAATATATTAAAAAAATAATAAAAACAAACAAAACCAACACTCACCTCGATTTCCGGTCTCAGAGACCTGAGGTAACTCTTGAGGTCACCCCGGGGCATGAGCTCCATGATGACCAGGGTCGGCTGGCCCTGGGACACCACGCCCAGCAAACGCACCTGGGTGGGGGTGGGGAGGGGAGACAGAGAGGCGGACTCAGAGGCGAAGACGGCCATGTGGTGGGTGCTCGGGCCACCCAGGGACTCAGGAGTCTCACAAAGGGAGACCGGCCCTCCACGGGCCAGGGGTGGGGACCTTTTTGCTGCCGAGGGCCATCTGGGTATCGATAGCATCATGCACGGCCACAGCCTGGCACACAGAGTCGCCGTGTGCAAGGGCGTCGGGGGGCAGCAGTGAGGGAAGGAGGGGCGGTGTGGGAGGAGGGGGGGGAAGGCGAGTCGCCAAACCCCCAGCGTGGCCCCCCTTCCCCGGGGCCCTCCCCTCTCGCGGGGATCCGCCGTCTCTCACCACGTGGTGACAGTTGAACTCCTTCATCACCGAGGCCTCGTTCAGGAACTCGATCCGCTCCCGCATGCTGGCGGACTCGTTGACCGTCTTGATGGCCACCCGGGTCTCGGGCTCGTCCTTGACCACGCCCTTGGCCACGCCCTCGTACACCATGCCGAAGGAGCCCTGGCCCAGCTCCCGGTTCATGGTGATCTTCTCTCGGGCCACCTCCCACTCGTCGGGCACGTACACTGAGGGAGGGGGGAAGGAAGGGGAGCTGACGGGGTGGAGCCACAGGCACCTGGGCAGAACGTGTTTTTTTTGGGGGGGACCCTCTGGGGAGAAGGTGACACAATGCCACCACCTCCCAAAGCTAGTCTCGAAGGACATGGGAGGGCAGCGACGTGGCCTGTCCCGCAATGTCCCACGTGCTGTGGGTTCCAGGAGGCAAGCGTGCCCTCCAATTCTGGTACCGTATTTCCCGGCGTGTAAGACGACTGGGTGTATAAGACGACCCCCAACGTTTCCAGTTAAAATAGAGAATTTGGGATAGACCCGCCCTATAAGACGACACCCGGCATATAAGACGGCCCATGACTTTTTTAATCTGAATGATAAAGATTTAATTAAAAATAAAATAAAATAAAAAAAGCTTTAAAAAAAGGCAAAATCAATTGAGAAGGAAAGGAAAAATAGCTTTTTAATTAAAATATGCAAAAATGAAAAAATATAAAATAAAATAAAAAATTTAAAAAAAAGAAAAAGAAAAAAAATAGAATGGTCATTCACTTCTGCTATGGTTCTGCTTGGCACTTCTGTTTCCCAGTCGGAAGGGTATTACAGTTCCCGGTGTATAAGACGGCCCATGACTTTTGAGAAGATTTTCCCGAGTTAAGGAGTCGTCTTATATGCCAGAAAATACGGTATTTCAAATCCTCAAGGAGTCCCAGAAAATTTGAGATACTAACAGCATATCAGAAGAACTATGGGTGTGGGATGGAGGTGTGTATGTGTGGCAGGGGTTCAATGGGAAAAACACATGCACCCAAAAAAACCAAAGGGGACATCCGTCATACTTCCAATAATAAAGATGCATTTTAAAAAAATAATGAGAAATAAGACCCAGAAAGTAGCGCCCGTGGAGACATGCTGGAAGTCTACCGTTCACCCCGGATTTCAAAGACAAAGAGCAAGGAAGAAGGTCAAGGTGGCAAGGGGCCGATGCTAACCACTGAGCAACACCAACTGGGCAGTGCGGGATTTTTTTGAGCTACTCAGCGCACTGCTAAGAACTCTGATTTTTTTTTAAAAAAAGAAAAAGTGTTACTTAAAGACAGATAACCTGCAAATAATACAGACCTCTTCTCCCCCTAAATGAGCCATCCAAACCTCCCTTAAAGGGACCGGACCCGGCCACCCCACGCAGGGAGCTGGGCTTACCGTCAGCCGCGCTGAAATACTCGGGGTTCACAGACGCGTACAGCACTCCGTTCCCCATCCGGTTACTGCGTCAGCCCAGAGGGGGACACGTTAGGCAAAGAACAAACCCCACCCCACGCACTTCCGCAGAGACTCCATCTTCGCTATCGCCGTTTTGTCCATCCCGTTCCCTTCTGTCCCCGGAGGGAGAGTGGGGGGCGCTTGGGGCCCTCAGATTAAAGCCCTTTTTATTTTTATTTTTTGTTAATCCTCTCCTGAGGATATTTTTTCCATTGTTTTGTTTTTGTTTTTTTTGAGAGGTTGGGAGGGAGGGGAGAGACTGAGAGAGAAACATCGATGAGTGAGACACATGGCTTGGTTGCCTCCTGTTTTCTGCCCCCAACCTCTAGGCCAGGGCCAGGGATCAAGACGGCAACGCAGGTATGTGCCGCCCTCGACTGGAATCGAACCCAGGATCCTTCAGTCCCCAAGCTGATGATGCTCTATCCATTGAGCCAAACCGGCCAGGGCAGGTGAGAGCCTTTATTTATTAATTTTTTTAAATCTATTTTTGCCAAAACCAGTGTGGCTCAGTGGATAGAGCGTCGGCCTGTGGACTGAAGGGTCCCGGGTTCTATTCTGGTCAAGGGCATGTATCCCGGGTTCGATTCTGGGTCAGGGCACATGCCCCGGTTGTGAGCTCCATCCCCAGTGTTGGGCGTGCAGGAGGCGGCTGATTGATGTCTCTCTCATCGATGTTTCTAACTCTCTATCCCTCTCCCTTCCTCTCTGTAAAAAAATCCATAAAATATATTTTTTAAAAAATCTATTTTTATTAATTTCCAAGAGGAAAGGAGAGGGAGAAACATCCATGATGAGACAGAATCATCGATCGGCTGTCTCCTGCATGCCCCACACTGGGGATGGAGCCTACAACCCAAGCCTGAAATACTCGGGGTTCACAGACGCATACAGCACTCCGTTCCCCATCCGGTTATTGCATCTGTGCCCTGACTCAGAATCGAACCGTGACCTCCTGGTTCCTAGGTCGATGCTCAACCTCTGAGCTACACCAGCCAGGCCAGACTAGAGCTTTGAAAGAAACTCCATCTCTTCACTTCACTGGAAATTCATGGGCAGGGCCACTGGATGGGCAGGGCTAATGGATCCGCTTAGGGAAGCTTGGCCGGGCAGCGGTATCTGTGACCGAGTGACCGGTGAGGGGATGCTGGCGCCACCAGGGAAACGGTGTCGATGTGGAATCAGTAGAAAGACATTCTCACTCTGGCCTTTGCCCTGTGGTTAGAGCGCCAGCCCACGGACCGAGGGGTCTGGGTTCAGTTCCCGGTCTGAGGCACGTACAGTGGTACCTCGAGATACGAGTGCCCTAACATACGAGATTTTTGAGACACGAGCCATCGAGCGAGCGATTTTTGCTTTGAAATACGAGCGACAGTTGAGATAGGAGTCATCGCAAGGATCGGCCGGCTGCACACGACCCACCAGTTTACCACGACTCGAGGTTACGGAACGAATTAAACTCACATCTCCAGGTACCACTGTATTTGGGTTGCCAGCCTGATCCTGGCCCAGGTCAGGTGGCATGTGCAGGAGGCAACCCATTAACGTGTCTCTCTCACATCAACGTTCCTTTCTCTCTCCGCGCCCCCCCCCCATTCCCTGTTCCTAAGAATCAATGGAAAAATACCCTCAGGGGAGGACTCACCAAAAGCGAGCAAACAAAGCGTGCTCCGTTCCCAGGAAGCACATGGCATTGGAAAAGCAGGCTCCCCCCACCCCGAACTATGTCCTCAGAAAGGTCCCCTGAGCTGGCCCCCCGCCTGAGCCCCCTCCCAGCCAGCACACCCCGAGCGTCGTCCCTGCTACTCACCGCTTCCTGTGGATGACGTACAGCGTGATGGCCAGCCCGAAGACGAGCAGCACGATGGAGATGGGCAGCGCGATGACCATCTGGGCGTAACTGTCGTATGCTGCCGAGGGGACGCACGCAAGGGGTAAGGGTCAGAGGTCATGAGGTGAACAGGCCACTCCTTTCATTTCATTTCATTCATTCACTCATTCATTCTTTTGTTAATCCTTACCTGAGGATATTTTCCCATTGATTTTTATTTATCTTTTATTTTTTTTAAATATATATCTTATTGATTTTTTATAGAGAGGAAGGGAGAGGGATAGAGAGTTAGAAACATGGATGAGAGAGAGACATCGATCACCTGCCTCCTGCAAGCCCCCTATTGGGGATGTGCCCGCAACCAAGGTACATGCCCTTGACCGGCATCGAACCTGGGACCTTTCAGTCCCCAGGCTGAGGCTCTATCCACTGAGCCAAACCGGTCTCAGCTGATTTTTATTTTTAAAAAAATATTTTTTATTGATTTTTTACAGAGAGGAAGGGAGAGGGATAGAGAGTTAGAAGCACCGATCAACCGCCTCTGGCACACCTCCCATCGGGGATATGCCCTTGACCGGAATCGAACCTGGGACCTTTCAGTCCCCAGGCTGATGCTCTATCCATGGAGCCACATTGGTTTTGGTTCCATTGATTTTTAGAGAGAGAGTGAAGAGAGAGGGAGAGAGAGAAGCATCCACGATGAGAGAGAGTCGTGGCTCGGCTGCCTCCCACACGCCCCCTACTGGGGACGGAGCCCACAGCCTGGGCGTGTGCCCTGACCGGGAAGGGAACCGGGACTTCCTGGGTCAAAGGTCCATGCTCAGCCCCTGAGCCATTTTTCTTTTTAGAGGACAGTGCCCTCTGCCCTGAGAGCTCCAGCGATGGGCTCGAGCCAAACAGCCTTGGTCTGCAGCTTCAGGGCTGTGAAGGCAGACGCGTGCTTCGGCCGAAATAAAATGCAGAGATTCTTATTGCTCCAGCGCTCGAGCCGTCCTGGCCTTTCTATCTGTCTTAACACAGGGCCGGAGACCATTAAAACACACACACACACACACACACACACACACACACACACAGCCCGGCCGGCGTGGCTCAGGGGTTGAGCATCATCCTAGGAACCAGGAGGCCGAGGTTCAATTCCCGGTCAGGGCACCTGCCTGGGTTGCGGGCTTGGTCCCCAGGAGGGGGCGTGCAGGAGGCAGCCGATCCGTGATTCTCTCTCATCATGGATGTTCCTCTCTCTGCCTCTCCCTTCCTCTCTGACATCAGTGAAAATATAAAACACACACACACACACCTGGCACCCCTCGCCACGTAGCTCTGAGTCCTCCCCAGACACGACCGTCCAGGCAGGCACCCGAGAGCCCGCAGCTCCTGCAGCCCCCGCTCATGCCCGTCCCCGGCACTCCCGGCACCGACTCCCGGCCAGCTGGGCCCACACGTCTCTGGCCGCCCGGCCCGGCCTCACCTTTGTCCTGGACGTAGAAGAACACGGGCTCCGTCCAGGACCCGTTGCCGGACAGAGAGGTGGCCTGGATGCGGGCCGTGTAGTTCCCGGGGCTGAGCTTCTGCAGCTTGGCGCCGCCGTGCTTCCGGTAGTCCTGCCGGGACACGCACTCCCGCTGGTCCTGGGGGAGGGAAACGGGGGGTAGAGGTCAGCTCCCCACCAACGCCCGAGAAACGGGGGACCCTCTCTCGGCTCCGTCTCCCCCTTCCACTGGCCTGTGCTCTTCATTTGCAAGAGAAGGGAGGAGAGGAAGCCTTAAAAGGCACCCAGTTGTTTTTTTTTAAATATATTTTATTGATTTTTTACAGAGAGAAAAGGAGAGGAATAGAGAGTTAGAAACATCGATGAGAGAGAAACATCGATCAGCCGCCTCCTGCACGCCCCCTACTGGGGATGTGTCCGCAACCAAGGTGCATGCCCTTGACCGGAATCGAACCCAGGACCTTTCAGTCCGCAGGCCGACGCTCTATCCACTGAGCCACACCGGTTTTGGCGGCACCCAGTTTTTTTAAAAAAATATAATTCTATTGATTTCAGAAAGGAAGGGAGAGGGGGAGAGAAACATCCACGATGAGAGAGAATCATGGACCGGCTGCCTCCTGCATGCCCCGTCCTGGGGATGGAGCCTGCAACCGGGCCTGTGTCCTGACCGGGAATCGAACCCCCCTGACCTCCTGGTTCACAGGTTGACTCCCAACCACGGAGCCCCGCCAGGTGGGCTCAGCCCTTATTTTACTGTTTCAGCAAAATAAGCTCAGCAGGAGGGGCCTGTGCCGACCTGTCACCTATGGAATCCTGCGAAGGAGCCTCCCCTCCCAACCACCCGCCCCACCCCCCGCACGGCCCCGGCCCCAGCTCACCTCGACCTGCGAGCCGTATTTTATCTCATACATGAGGATCAGCCCGTTGGGGTTCTCGGGTTCCTGCCACTTTAAGAAGATGGTGTTGTCAGACTTCTGCTCCCAGGTGATGGGTCCCGGAATGTCATCGGCTCCGTCTGTGTCGCAACGAGAAAGGAGCCACCACGTCGGATTCGGTCCCCACTGGCGCCCTCCTCGGGCCCAGGGCCGAGGGCGGGGCTGCGCGGTCCCCGGGAGCCGGGTGCTGTGCTCGCCCACAGCGGTGCCCCGCCTTGGCCACCCCCTGCCACCTCCCCAGGACAGGGAACCGGGCACCGCCCCCGTCCTTCGCACTGTTCACTTTGACGGGTGTCAGAGAGGAAGGGGCAGGAGGGAGAGAGAGAGAAGCATTCGGGATGAGAGAGAGACTCATGGATCGGCCCCTCCCGGGGATGGAACTGGGGACCCTTTCAGCCTGCAGGCTGACGCTCTGTCCACCGAGCCACACCGGCTGGGGCGGCGTCCATCCTTACGGACCGGTGGGCGCCTGTCTGAGCGACAGGCAGCCTCGACCCTCCACGGGGATGGAGAAGACCCAACGAGGAGGGCCGAAGGCGGCTCCCGAGATGACCTTGGGGAGGGGAGGTCACTGCGAGTCAAGGCAGCTTGCTGGGGACTTCAGTGGAGCTGTGAGGACTCAGGAGGGACCTGGCATGGAGGAGGAGGAGGAGGAGGAGGAGGAAGAAGAGGAGGAGGAGGAGGAGGAGGAGAAGCAGGAGGAGGAGGAAGAAGAGAAGAACAAGGAGGAGGAGAAGGAAGAGGAGGAGGAGGAGAAGGAGGAAGAGGGGGAGGAGGAGGAGAAGGAAGAGGAAGAGGAGGAGGAGAAAGAGGAGGAGGAGAAGGAAGAGGAAGAGGAGGAGGAGGAGGAGGAAGAGGGGGAGGAGGAGGAGAAGGAAGAGGAAGAGAAGGAGGAGGAGGAGGAAGAGGAGGAGGAGAAAGAGGAGGAGGAGGAGGAGGAGGAGGAGGAGGAGGAGAAAGAGGGGGAGGAGGAGGAGAAGGAAGAGGAAGAGGAGGAGGAGGAGGAAGAAGAGGAAGAGGAGGAGGAAGAGGAGGAGGAGGAGGAGAAAGAGGAAGAGGAGGAGGAGGAAGAAGAGGAAGAGGAGGAGGAAGAGGAAGAGGAGGAGGAAGAAGAGGAAGAGGAGGAGAAGGAAGAGGAGGAGGAGGAAGAAGAGGAGGAGGAAGAGGAGGAGGAGGAAGAGGAGGAAGAGGGGGAGGAGGAGGAGGAAGAGGAGGAGGAAGAAGAGGAAGAGGAGGAGGAAGAGGAGGAGAAGGAAGAGGA
>JAAGEH010000243.1:1867190-1882125 GCA_011751065.1 Lasiurus cinereus | reverse complement strand
TTTAAAAAAAAAAAATACAGAAAGTCCCCCCCGAATGGCATTCTAACGTCGAAGGGTAGGGGACGCAAAAAGGGGGAAAAAAAGAAAAAAAAAAGGTCAACGTGGCGGTAAAAGGGCGTTAAAATTAGTAGGAAAAAAGGATAATGAGGAGGGGCCGTATGGACGGGACGGTCTCACGCAGGGACTCCCCCCAAACCCCCCAAATGGTGCTCCATCACGAGGGGAACAGAGCAAACGCTGGCGGAGACAATAAAGGCGGAGGCCACCCTCCCCCCGCAATTCAAGTTGCGCCCCAAATGGACGCAGGGGCAAACCCCATCCTGCACCTCCAGAAAGGACAGACCCCCCCCCCCCCCCACCCCACCCCCGAGAAGCGACAGCGGCCACGGAACCCGCATTTCACGGAGAAAGAAGACAAAGCAACTTGAAGGACGTTCAACGCTGGTGGGAGCATCGCCCCCACCTCGGCCAAAAGGTTGCAGGCTTAGGTTTGGGGTTCGATCCCCAGTTGGGGCAGATACAAGGGGCAACGGATGGATGTTTTTTTTTTCCTCTCTCTCTCTCTCCCCCCCGCCTCTCTCTCTCTCTAAAAATCCATCAACAGACCTAGCCGGTTTGCCTGCAAACGGAAGGGTCCTGGGTTCCATTCCGGTCAAGGGTTCGATTCTGGTTAAGGGCAGGCACATGCCCTGTTTGTTGCAGGCTCTGTCTCAACAGGAGGCAGCGGAGGGATGGTTCTCATCATGGATGTTTCCTTCCCTCCCTCTCTCCCTCCCTCCTTCCCACTGATTTCTAGACTCTGGGATACTATATTGCTTCCCCAAGGAAAGGCTGAGGGGTTTGTCAAGAACCAGTTCCCACTTCCCGGCATGCCTTGCCTGCCCAGTTCTAACCCATAAAGGCCCCTGCCACGTGGAGGAGGAGGACAAGTGGCCTCCCGTGTGCTGATCTGAAGAGTGAGGCACGAGGGGACCTTTCTAGAATTGTGTCAGGACACGAGGTGCCAGGTGCTGGGCTGGGATCCAACCGTAGGGGATCACTGACTCCATTTTGAGAACGATTTTGACCGCTGTGGACAAATGTGTTCCATTCAGTGTAAGGATTCCAGCAACTATCGTATTATGAGAGAGAGAGAGAAGGAGGGAGGAGGAGAGAGAGGGATGGAGGGACAGACAGACCGGTACCAGAATTCAGCCGGAGACGCTTCTGGGGTCGGTAGCCAAGGACCAGAGAGAAAGTCAGATCTCATTCACACACAATTCTTTTTTAAATCCTCGCCCGAGGATATTTTCCCATTGGTTTCCAAAGAGAGTGTAAGGGAGGGGCAGAGACAGACAGACAGACAAATATCCATATGAGAGAGAGAGAGAGACATCCATTGGTTGCCTTCTGCAAAGCGCCCCAACCAGGGCCAGGGAGGGACCCTGAAACCCAGCTAGAGGTGCCTTTGACCGGAATGGAACAGGGGACCCTTCGGTCCCCGGCCCGACGACGATGATGCTCTCTCCACTGAGCCAGACCGGCCAGGCCTCCTCGCTCACACTCCCATTCTAACAAACGTGCAGATCTGTCTTCATAAAAAAGACCCAGGACGCACCGCCTACCGAGGCGCTGAGAGAGGACACGGCCTCCCGGGCGCACTGCCGTTCAGTCTATTAAACGGACAGGGAGGCATAAAAGTGATAAACCAGCCCCCGAGAGCACAGGCCGCCCGGGGAGAGCACCGTGTCCCCCGGGAACCAGGCCCCCGGCCATCGAAGCACGAGGCGCAATACAGCAGCGGGCGGGCTCGATGTCCCCGCATCGGCGGCAGCGATGATTAGATTATGCTCACTGGAGGAAGAAGCAAAGCAGTTCATAACGCACGCCGCAGAGATGAGGGGTGCGATAGTGTACGGAAACAGGTGCCGGGGCCCCAGCCACCCCCAGGGCACGCCTGTACTTTTTTTTTTTTTCATCTGATGCATTTGTATCCATCTGACACGTTTGTCACATTTGTACTGAGCATCCTGGGGAGATGCTGAGAGAAGTAGTTTACAATCTAGCAAGTATCAAGGATGCCCAGGGCCCCCCCCAATTCCTACCAGGATTGAAAATGTGCCTGGATGCCCAGACCGGTGTGGTTCAGTGGATAGAGCGTTGGCCTGCAAACTGAAGGGTCCCAGGTTCGATTCCAGTCAAGGGCGTGTACGGTGGTTGCGGGCACATCCCCGGTGGGGGTGTGTGTGCAGGAGGCAGCTGATGGATGTTTCTAGCTCTCTGTCCCTCTCCCTCCCTCTCTGTAAAAAAAAAAAAAAATATATATATATATATATATAAAACAAGAAGAAAATGTGCCTGGATTAAAAAAAATTATATATATATTTATATTGATTTCAGAGAGAGAGGGAAAGAAGCATCCATAGTGAGAATCATGGATCGGCTGCCTCCTGCATGCCCCCTACTGGGGATGGAGACCGAAACCCCTGGCATGTGCCCTGACCAGGAATGGAACCGTGACCTCCTGGTTCCTAGGTTGACGCTCAACCCACCTAGCCATACTGGCCAGGCCCCTGTCTGGACTTCTGTACTCATTGGTCTCTCTAGAGTGTGAGGGAGGCTCTGATGTATTTCTGAGCAAAGCGAGCAGACCAGGAGGGGTCAGACATGCCACAAAGCCGTGCCCAAGTCCCAGGGCACGCAGCTCTGCCCGCACAGAAAACGTAAGCCTGGGCGAGGCCGGCCGAACTCCGATCCCCAACTGCCAGCTCGTCCTGCTCGCAGAGGAAGTGGATCCCGACGCCCGTACCATCTCACGTTCAGACTTTTTTTAATTTTCTTTTTTAACGAGGGAGAAATCATAGACATCTCAATACAGTGTAAGTCACTAATTCACACGGTGGCAAAAACCAGACGTTGGTCAGAGAGCACAGCTACACCACAGTGACCTTTCCTTTTTCTGTTTCCACAATCCCCCGCGTCCCCAGCCCCTCTGGAGGGCGAGGCTTTCCAAACTGGTAACGCTCACTTTAACGGGCTCTGCCTCGGGCGGTAAACACGCAACAGAAAACTCCCTCCGCCACCTGAGGGTCAAGGTTTCCGTGCCAACGGAAGCAGACATTTGGGCCCGGCCGGCGGGGCTCCGTGGCTGAGTGTCCACCTGTGAACCAGGAGGTCACGATTCGATTCCCGGTCAGGCCACGTTCCCCGAGTTGTGAGCTCGTATCCCCAGTAGGGGGCGTGCAGGAAGCGGCCGATCCATGATTTTCTCTCCTCGTGGATGTTTCTCTCCCTCCCCTTCTCCCTTCCTCGCTGAAATCAAACACACACACACACATTTTTTTTAATTGATTTTTTACAGAGAGGAAGGGAGAGAGAAAGTCAGAAACATTGATGAGCGAGAGACATCGGTCAGCCGCCTCCTGCACACCCCACACTGGAGATGTGCCCGCAAGCAAGGTACATGCCCCCCAACCGGAATCGAACCTGGGACCTTTCAGTCTGCAGGCCGACGTTCTATCCACTGAGCCAAACCGGTCTCGGCAAAACACATATTTTTTAAAAGCACATGCGCACACACACAAATAGACCTCCAGGAGGCTGACGTGGAGGATGGAGGCAGAAGCCTGCACGGCCAGCTAGGAGCTCAGTTCGGCTCCTGTTTGCCGAGCTGATGGGAGGCAGGCCACAGGGACTCGCCTACATTTATGAGCCTCTTGAAGGGCAGCCTGCACCTCGGAACCCCACCATCTGGGCCCTTCCCTCCCCATTCAAGGGCTGCGACTGTCCGGGGCGGACAGGTGTTGAGAGTTGAGCCTGTAGTTCATTTCAAGGGGGCGGACGGGGAGGGGCAGAGAGGGGGAGGCGGGGGAGGGTGACAGGGGCATGAGGTTGGAAGTCTTCCTTTTTCTTTCTATTGAGAAAAGAAAATTAAATCTACTGTAAGTGGAAATACTGTTTTCCGGAAAACGTGTTCCCACTTCAGCGTTTCCCCAGAGCACTCGGATCTCGCTACCTCTCGGGGCCACGTAGATGGGAAAGAGTAAAGACGAAATGAATTTAAATAAAATGGAAATCGACCAGGCGGGCCTTATGCTGCCGACGGGACCCAACAGCAGAGCGGGGAGGGGATCAAAAAAAGAAAAAAAAGACAAAGATGCACTAAAAAAGAAAAAAAAAAAAAGGAGAAATACAAATGGACCCCAGGAAAATTTTAAACGCAAGTGAGAGTTTCCACTGGGTTTCAGACGGTCTAAAATCCAGCCAGAGAAAGCTTGAGAGTGTGCACGCGTCGGTGGTGGGCACAGTGACCTGTCTCCGCTGTTTTGCTACAGACGTGGGCTTGCTTCCTTCACAATTTTTAGGTCCTTGGGAGCATTTCTTTCTTTTTCTTTTAAATTTATTTTTTACAGAGAGGAAAGCATTTTTCTTTCTTTTTCTTTTCTTA
The DNA here is from genome assembly GCA_011751065.1 of Lasiurus cinereus. Classification (NCBI taxonomy): domain Eukaryota; kingdom Metazoa; phylum Chordata; class Mammalia; order Chiroptera; family Vespertilionidae; genus Lasiurus; species Lasiurus cinereus. The sequence continues at coordinate 1,877,699 of JAAGEH010000243.1, read as the reverse complement.
AATTTATTTTTTACAGAGAGGAAGGGAGAAGGTAGAGAGCTAGAAACATCCATCAGCCGCCTCCTGCACATGCCCCACCGGGTATATGCCCACAACCAAGGTCCATTGCCTGGCCGAGAATTGAACCCGGGACCCCTCCGTCTGCCGTTGGACGCTCCATCCACTGAGCCACACCGGCCAGGGCTGTTAGGAGCATTTCTTTAGGATTTGCTAATCATCAAAATTAAGACACACACCTCCCCCCCCGCCCCAGAAGAATGTATGCCATTACACTGCTGGTCTCGTCGGTTGCATTGGCCATTTTCTAAAATGTGCGCCCCGGGTCGAACCCTAACTATGGTCAGAAAAAAGCGAAAGGCACAGGGTCTTCGTGGCCCTTATCCACATAAACACCGAGTGGAGGAGGCGAGCATGTGGCCGGCGAGCCGTGGGGGTAGGTAGACCAGGCCTGTGGAGTGGCCGCCAGTCCAATGAGCCGATTTCGGTTAGTCTGGATTTTCCCTCTCGGTCCCCCGCTGCCTCTATGGCAAGTGCCCCCATGTCACAGGTGGCGGGTGGCTCCCAAGGGGTACAGGCCGGAGGCAGAAGACTTCCATGCCTGGAGAAAGCTCTCCCGGATGGACATTCCTGGGCTGAGACACATGTTATTTTCAATGATGTCCACAAAAAAAAAAAAAAAAAAAAAGGCCCGGCCGGGGTGGCTCAGTGGCCGAGCATCAGCCTGTGAACCAGGAGGTCACAGTTCGATTCCCGGGTTTGAGGCTCCATGTCCAGGAGGGGGCGTGCAGGAGGCAGCCGATCTACAATTCTCTCTCGTCCCGGATGTTCCATCTTCTCTCCCCCCACCCTTTCCTTCCTCTTTGAAATCAGTAAAATTATAGTTAAAAAATTATAAAGGGCAAATGCAGATTTCCTGACTAGCTCTTCCCTAAATAAATAAATAAATAAATATGCCGAAACCGGTTTGGCTCAGTGGATAGAGTGCCGGCCTGCGAACTGAAAGGTCTCGGTTTGGATTCCGGTCAAGGGCATGTACCTTTGGTGGCGGGCACATCCCCAGTAGGGGGCGCGCAGGGCGGCTGATGGATGTCTCTCTCTTATCGATGTTTCTAACTCTCTATCCCTCTCCCTTCCTCTCTGTAAAAAAAAAAAAAAATCCATAAAATATATTAAAAAAGAAAGAAAAGAAAAAGAAAACTATAGAAAAATAGATAAGTAAAAGACATTCACCAAGTAGCCTACCCGGATTCTGCGGTTACGTTGGGATAGTTCTCCACTTGCACACAGCTGCTTTCCCTCAGGCACAAGCCAGGAAAAAGGAAAAAATACAGTATCTGCCCTCGCCCCAGCACCACCTCTTCCCCGTCAACAGAACCTGTCCCCCCAAAACGCGGACCAGGATGCCCCCCCCACCCCCCGCCTACAGAGGACAGCGATCTGGGTGCCAGCCAGAGGCCAGGTCATGATGTGGAGGCAGGAAGGCCTTCCCGAGCGGCATCTAAACCCGGGGACACGCAGCAGGTGCGAAGCAGTCAAAGGCATGGCATGGCGGGCGCCGTCCCCTCCCCTCCCCCCCTGCGAGGCGGGCCACCGTCACCTGTCCCCCTGTACCGAGCGCCGGCACGCCCCGCCCAACTGTCAGGGCCGTGAGGGCAGCGCGCAAGTGTCCCGCTGGCTCTGCCGACACCCAGGGCCAGCCGGGCCCCGGGGGGCCCAGCAGATGCTCGGATGTTTGCGGGGTGAGCGAATGCCACGTCAGAGGAGTAGCATTTCGTGCGGAGAGCAGCAAGCGTCCCCCCGGGGCCTGGATCCGATGCTTCTCTCCTGGGACGGCCAGCCAGCCACCCTCTCGGGCTGGGTACAGCGGCTCCAGGCGAGCGAGCGGGCGTGCCCCTCCAGTTCACGGCCCCCCAGACTTAGCAAGGGTGTAGCCCCAACGCCTTCGTTCAGGCCAGGGATGTCTCACCCGCCCCGCAGGCTGGTCACTGTCTCTGCCCCACAAAAGAGGAAAGACAGGCCGAGGAGGGAACCGCTTGGCTACCTCCTTGGCCGCCCAAGGTCACAGACCCATGGACACGGAGCTGGAGACCCGCCCGCCCGCCCCTGGGGAGGGACAGGGACCTGTCCCATCTGTACGAGGTCCGCGGTCCCGGGCACGCCTTCCAGACACGGCCTGGCTCGGCATCTTGGCACCCCCCCGAGTTTAGCAGGCACCCCACAAGTGCCCGATGAAGTGGTTCTTCATCTTTCTAGCGCCGCCACCCTTTAACACACTTCCTCACACCACGCGGTGGTGACTCCTGCGTGAGACAGTTATTTTCGCCGCTACCTCATCACTGTCATGTTGCTGCTGTTCATAAATCGTCATGTAGATACGGTGGTACCTCGAGATACGAGTTTAATTTGTTCCGTCGCCTTGAGGCGTGGGAAACTATGAGACGCTCGCGCCCCGGTAAACGGGTGGGGTCGTGTGCAGCCGGCCGATCCGCGCGATGACTCCTATCTCAAATGTTGCTCGTCTTTCAAAGCAAAAATCGCTCGCTCGACGGCTTGTATCTCAAAAATCCCCTATGTTAGGGCACGCGTATCTCAAGGCACCACTGTATCTGTGTTTTCCGAGGGTCTTAGGCGAATCTGCTGGCGGCTCACCACCTGCGGGTCGCCTGAGACCAGCAGTCGGCAAACTGCGGCTTGCCGCTCTGTTGACTGATGAGTCTGCCGACCATGGGCCGAAGACCATGGGAAAACACAGATACGTACATGACAATTCATTACCAGCGGCAAAATGACGGTAATGAAGTAGCAAGGAGAGTAACTGTATGGCTGGGGGTCAGCACAGCATGAGGAGCTGCATTAAAGGGCCCTAAAAGCATCTCTATTCCACTGTCCTAACCGCTCGGGGCTCCTGAGCAGGGAGGGGGGCAGGTGCCTCCTCGGGTCGCAGACAGATGCGGGCAGGTGACATGGGGACACACAGTGACCTGGCCACCTGGGCAGCAGCCTCAGGCCGGGGCCGCCGGGGCCCTCTGCCAGGGCCATCTGCTCCTCCTGGACACTCACCCCTGCCCGACGCTGGGAGAGCCGACCGCAACCTTCTCCTCCTCCTGATCCTGAACTTCTCCCAGCCACCCCATCATTCTGTATTTTAAAAATATATTTGCATGATTTCAGAGAGAAAGGCAGAGAGAGAGAGAGAGAGAGAGAAACATCTATGATGAAAGAGAATCATGGACCGGCTGCCTCCTGCACGCCCCGCCCTGGGGATGGAGCCCACAACCCGGGTCTGTGCCCTTGACCGGGAATGGAACCGTGACCTCCTGGTTCCTAGGTCAGCGCTCAGCAAGCTGCGACTCGAGAGCCAGGTGCGTCTCCCAAGCCGCCGTTTGCCGCTCTGTTGACGAATGAGTTTGCCGACCCCTGACCTAGGGGGAGGCTCCACCACCGAACCCGCCGGCTGGGCCCACCCCTTTTTACAAACACGCTTGCCGGGGGGTGATGGGGTGAGGGCCTGTGGAGCCCTACAAACACGTGCCTTCAGAGACTCGGAGCGCCCTATCTGGCCCGTTCAGCTGAGGGCTGCTGGCCGTCTGACCGCAGGAAGCACTCCTTTCACGAAAAAGCCACTGGCTTCATCTTTCTTTCTTTCTTTCTTTAAAATATATTTTATTGATTTTTCACAGATAGGAAGGGAAAGGGATAGAAAGCCAGAAACATCTATGAGAGAGACGTTGATCAGCCGCCTCCTGCACGCCCCCCACTGGGGATGTGCCCGCCACCAAGGTACACGCCCTTGACCGGAATCAAACCTGGGACTTTTCAGTCCCTAGGCCGATGCTCTATTCACTGAGCTAAACCGGTTTCGGCTGGCTTCATCTTTCATCGAGAGCTTGCCGAGCATCACCCAGGTCCCCTTTCGTGGAAGATGGAGAGATGAGTGGTCACTGGGGGGAGAGGGGGAGGAATTGGGGGTCCCCTCCGGCAGGCGGCATCCCCACCGACGGCCGGTCCACACGGCGGGCGCTCACAATAGCACACACTCCCCCAGTGCCCACGAGACCCAAGCCAGCGCCAGGCCCAGTTAATCCCAAGGCTCCCTGGGGAGAGAGTCTCCCCTTCCTCCCGGCCAGAAGCGGGGCTCCGGGGGACAGTCACGGGTGGGGGGTGCTGGTGCGTCAGGCCCAGAATGTCTCAGGGGCTGTTCTGTGAGCCGGCCTTCTCCTCCCCCCCCCCACCGGAAGCGCACAGGAAAGAGACACCCAACTCAAGGCCATGAGCACACAGCCCGTGCCCCACGCGTGGCGAGGAGACTCCCACGAGGCCGGCCGGTGTGGCTCAGTGGTTGAGCATCGACCTCTGAACCAGGAGGTCACGGCTCGATGCCCGCAGCCGGGTGGCCGGCAGAGTCACCACGGGCACGGGCTGGGAATCTGGGGTGGGGATGGGGGTGGGGGAGACACGGGCAAACACAGGCTATGGTCCGATGGGGAGGAATTTAAAGTCCAGTCACTGGGGGGGGGGGGGGGTCAGGGAGGAGAAGAACGGGGTACGCAAGCCTGGGAGGGGATTCAAGGCCTGATTGGTCCTGGGCCTGTTTGGCTCAGTGGGTAGAGCGGCAGCCTGCAGACCAAAGGGTCCCAGGTTCGATTCCCATCAAGGTCACACGCCCGGGTGGCGGGCTCCATCCTCAGTGGGGGGGCATGCAGGAGGCAGCCGCTCCGTGATTCTCTCTCATCGTGGATGTCTCTCTCTCCCTCTCTAAAATCAATAAAAAATATATTTATTTTTATTTTTTTATTTTTTAAAAGATACATTTTATTGACTTTTTACAGAGAGGAAGGGAGAGAGATAGAAAGTCAGAAACATCAATGAGAGAGAGACATCGATCAGCCACCTCCTGCACGCCCCACAGTGGAGATGTGCCTGCAAGCAAGGTACATGGCCCCAACCGGAATCGAACCCGGGACCTTTCAGTCCGCAAGCCGACGCTCTATCCACTGAGCCACACCGGTCTCGGCTAAAAAATGTATTTAAAACAAATAAAAAACTTGTCTCCACTTTCCAAGTAGCCGAGCAGCCAGGGTCTGCCGCGTCCCCTGTCCTTGCCCAGAAGAGAGCCACTCGGCTCCCTGGCCGCCCCCCTCCCCCCCAATCGGCACTGCCCAGCAGGGCAACATGCTTGGCTCACTCAGACGTGACTGACTGGCACTCGGAGGCCGTTGTCGCGGCAAAATGAACAGGCCGACCTGGCCAGGAAGGAGCGGGTGACGCAGGAAGCCAGCACCAGGTGGGGGGCTGGAGGCTCACCAGAAAGGCTCCAGGGGGCCCTCAGAGCGAAGGCACCCGGGCTCCATTCTGGCCCAGAGCACCTACGGGTGGCAGGCTCGATCCCCAGCCCCGGGCAGCCGCAGCGTGTGCAGGAGGCAACCAATCGATGCGTCTCTCACATCAATGTTTCTCTCCGCCTCTCCCCCTCCCTTCCGCTCTCTCTCAAAACCACTGGGAAAATATTCTGGGGCGAGGATGAACAACAACATCAAAAGGGTCCCATGCCGAGACCGGTTTGGCTCAGTGGATAGAGCGTCGGCCTGCGGACTGAAAGGTCCCGGGTTCGATTCCGGTCGGGGGCATGTACCTTGCTTGCGGGCACATCTCCACTGTGGGGCGTGCAGAAGGCGGCTGATCGATGTCTCTCTCTCATCGATGTTTCTGACTTTCTATCCCTCTCCCTTCCTCTCTGTGAAAAATCAATAAAATATATTTAAAAACAACAAAAAACAAAAGGGTCCCAGAGAGAAGATGGGGGAGATGATTTACCCCAATGGCAGGGGGTGATGGTGTAGGGGGACATAAATCAGGACCTTGGGCATCTCCAGGCCACAGAGGCCACAGCACGTGGACAAGCCGTGAAGACAAGACACACACACGAGCCCGGCCGGCTGGGGTGGCTCAGTGGTTGGACACTGACCTATGAACCAGGGGGTCACGGTTTGATTCCCGGTCAGGGAACACTCCGTCATGCATCTCCTCCCGCCCTCACAGTCCTGCCCACACAGGTCTCTTCCCAGCCCAGGCAGGGGACACGGAGGCACAGCCCTACAGGCCAGCAGCCAAGCACACAGACCCTGGCACACGTCCTTCCAGCCTCTCTCTGCCTTCAAGTCAGTGGCCTGGTTAGTCATTGGGATGGTTTGGTGACGGATGGTTCAGGAGGAACCCCGGGGACAGACTCTGTCCCTGCCCGGGCCTGGCCCTCCCCTGCTTTCCCCTCCTGCGGGCGAACCCCTTCTCTCAAACCCTAAGGCGGAAGCGGACCCTGTGCTAACAGCAACAGTCACACCCCTGAAACCCACCAGCCTGGGGCAGGTCAGTCATCCTGGCGGCAGGGGAAAGAGGACACAGGGACCGGAAGATGCCCCACCCCCGTGGCTCTGTGATTGAGGGTGGACCTATGACGAACCCGAAGGTCAAAGTTCGATCCCCAGGAGGAGGCGTGCAGGAGGCAGCCCATCCATGATGCTCTCTCATCATGGATGTTTTTCTCTCTCCCCCTCCCTCTTCCTTCCTCTCTATGAAACCAATTTAAAAAAATTACTCATCTATTAAAAATGGTAAAATAAAGAGGTTCCATCGGGACCGGATGGCACCTGTGATCGCATCTCCCAGGCCCCAGGGCAGCGCACACACCACATGCATCTGGCCATTTTGCCTGCGCCGCCTCCTGCGAGCTGCGCAGAGGAGCAGCGTCAGGAGGAGAAGCCGCTGCAGACACTGGCGCGGCTCCGGGCCACGCACACTCCGCTCCGCATCTTCCGGGCAGCCCGGCCCCGAGAATAATTCATGCCCGCGACGCGCCCCTATCGCACTGCACCCAGGCACATTGTGCCGCTGGAAATGGGAGACTACGTGGTTCCCATCGCAGGAGGAGGCACCCACCCAAACACGCAGGGCGACACAACGCTGCTGTCTTTTTTTTACATTTAATTTTATTTTTTTTAGGAGGTGCCTCTGTCCAACCTAAGCAGGAGCGGGGGGGGGGGGGAAAGGGAGTCCAGCAAGACCCATTTGGGGAGAACACGCAGAATGCCAATAGCCTCCCTGGCACCCCAACCTGGCAGCCACCCCCTTCCCCCCCCCAAAAAAAAAAACCCCATCCCGCTCTGCTCCTATCTATGCCCTGTCTCCACGACAGCACCCCTCACCCAAATGCAGGTGGCTGGGTACACACACCCAAGATTCTAAAAGGAAGCCCGCCCTCCAGGGAACGGGGTAGGCAGAAGGGGGGGGGAAGGGGGTGCAGATTGGCACCCCAGGACCCATCCCCCATGGGCAGGCATGAAGGGGAAACGAGGCTGCTCCCCAGACAGCCTCCAGCCTCCTCTCCTCCGCAGACCGAGGGAGGAACAGCAGCGCCAGGCAGGAGGAGGGCGTGGAGGTGCGCGTGGATTTGGGGGAACAGCCACCTGCAATGGCCACGGGTGGAGAGGGAGCTGGGGGGGGAAGGGGGGAGGCAGACATGGAGGGCCCCGTGTTTACAACTGCGGCACCCGAGGAGCACCACCGGCTCTGCAGCAGCAGCGGGAGGCGGGGGAGCAGAGGGAGGGAAGGAGGGGGGAGGCGGGGAGGGGGAGCCCGGAAGGGAGGGATTCCCCGACTTTGCACTCAGCCTCACTGCGCTCTGCTGGGGGGGTGGGGGGGGACCCACCAGGGCTGGAGGGTGCAGCGGAGCCCTCCCTTCCCCTCCCCCTGTCGTCCCCCCGCCTCCTCCCCGCTTTATTGGGGAGCCCCCCGCATCGTGTTTATGGGGGACGGTTACTCCTCCTCGGACTCGCCGCCGGCTGCATCCTGGCGGGATGCCCTCTTGACGGACAGCCGCCGCAGCCAATCAGCGGCGCGCCCCGGGCGGGCGGGGCGGAAAGGTAGACTTTCCCAGCGAGCTGATTGGGCGGCGGCGGAAGGAGGGCCCCGGTGATTGGCGTGCTCGTCCGAGTGGAAAGTAGTAAACAACCTGGGTCCGCGGGAGGCGAAGGGCGCGCGGGATGCCCATCCTCGCCCCTCCCCGCCCCCCAAACCCCAAACCCGGGGAGGGAGGCAGGTGGCTGGGTGCACGCGAGACAAAGGGGGCGAGCGCGAAGGGTCTCCCCCGAAACGCCGACACGAGTGGGGCGTCCTTGGGAGCCCCTCCCTGGGCGAGAAACTGCTGACGGGCGGCCTCCTATCATTCCTGCTCCGGGGAGAGCCACCCAGGTCTCTTCCCCCTCGTGCATTTTTTTAAATTTTTTTATTTTTCTATTTTTATTCCTCTTCTTAGGGGCTCGGAACAACCAGAAGGGAGCCAGGGCCCGTTTGGGGGGACCCTGCCTGCTCCCCTCCCCTGTAATTTTCAGAGGTGTCTTTTCCAGTGGTGCTTGAAATGCCTGCACTAAAAAACGGTTACCTTCCACCACCATCTGCCCCGGAATGGCCCCGAGATGAATCAGCTGCCCTGGGGAAAAAACCCTTTTTGCCTGGCACGTTTCTGGGCTGTGATGGCGCGGGAAAGAGGCTCTTGGTGGAAACACAGAGGAGAAGAAACGGAGATGGTGGCATGGAGGGCAGGGGACAAGACGTGAGCAGGGTGCAACTCGCCCAGGAGCCCGCTGCTGGGTGCCCATTCCCCTCTGATGTGATTGGATCACAATCCAGCCTTCTTCCTGCCTCCTCCTCCTCCTCCTCCTCCTCCTTCTCCTCCCTTAGAGCACCTTAGCTGAGAAACCCTGCTGTTTTCCCAAACCTGGTGCCCTGCCCCCGCAAGAGGTGTGCACAGACCACCTTCCTAAGCCGGCTTCCAGAGGGGCCCCTCCCTGGGCTGGTGGAGGACAGAGAGGCCAGAGAAGGCCCTCAAGAGGGACCCCCCAGGACTTTACACCCTGGTGATAAGCCACACTGTCACCTTCGGCCGGTCCAAGCTTTCAACATATAGAAGTACAAAGGACTCTTAAAAAAAAAAATCTCTCTATCCCTCTCCTTCCTCTCTGTAAGAAATCAATAAAATATATTTTAAAAATTTAAAAATATTATATATATATATATTTTTTTTTTTTTCGGAGAGGAAGAGAGAGGGAGCAAGGGATAGAATATATTTCAGAGAGGAAGGGAGAGGGAGCAAGGGATAGAAACATCAATGATGAGAGAGAATTGTTGATCAGCTGCCTCTTACACATCCCACACTGGGGATCGAGCCTGCAACCCCAGGCAGGTGCCCTAATCAGGAATCGAACTGTGACCCCCTGGTTCGTAGGTCGCCGCTCAACCACTGAGCCACGCCAGCCAGGTCTGAGTGTATTTTTTTTTCCATTGATTTTTAGAGAGAGTAGAAAGGAGGGAGGAAGGAAGAGAAATATCGATGTGAGAGAGAGACATTGAACGGTTGCCTCTCTCACACACCCTGACCAGGATCGGGGGAATCACACCTGTAACCCAGGCAGGGAATCAAACCTGAGGACCCTTCCATGAGTGGACGGATGCTCTAACCACTGAGACATAGCTGTAGACATAGGTATAGCTGTAGACATAGGTATAGATATAGATATATAACTATACAGATATAGACATATAGCGGCCAGGGTGCGTCTGTTTCTTCTTAAAGGTCCACATCTTTAAGACGTATGGCTATGGGAGAGGACCCTGTCTGCTGACGTGCCCACCAGCAGCAGAGCCTGCACTGACCAGTCCCCTCACGAACCCAGAGCCCACCACCCGCAGGCCACTCGTCCACGCTCACGAGGGTGAGTGTGGTGTGCAGAGAGGGTCGCCAGGGTGCCTGACGGCGTCTTCGCGCTTTAGCTTCTGCGCTCCTCAGCTCGCTCAGCGGCCAGCCTGCTGCTGGCAGGACTGCCCGCTGGTACGTTAAACAGCGCAAAGGTAACGACAGCTAGAGCCCCTCTTCTAAGGGAAGGGAGGGAAGATGGGCATCCGGAGCCTCATGAAACTCACAGGTCTTAGGGAAAAAAGCCACGGCTCCCATTGGTTCCCTGGGAAGCAGATAGATGTCTGGCAGAGAATGGGTCTCTGAAAAGGGGGATCCTCAGTCCTGAGGTCAAGTTCCGCTCCCTTCCGCGGCATGTTTCAGAGAAGAGAACGGTTAGCTCTCTCCCTAGAGGATATACATAGCGCCTCCGCAAAGCCCACGTTTCTGTTTTCTAACGTCAAGAACATGTCAGTTGCATTCGCACACACATGACCAGCTCAGGCAACTAACTTACGGGTAAACATACCAGCTAGAAGATTAGGGGGAGCATATTCGTCTGTATGTCATCACATGCCCTCCCACCCCAATCCCCAAATCTACAGGGATAGATAAAATAAGTATAGATAGATACAGAGATATAGCTATAGACATAGGTATAGGTAGGTAGATATAGATATATATAGATATAGACATAGATAGCTATAGATAGACATGAGGAATACATAGGTATATAGATATAGTCACAGGAATAGGTAGATATATAGAGATACAGATATAGTTAG
>JAAGEH010000243.1:1814517-1867180 GCA_011751065.1 Lasiurus cinereus | reverse complement strand
TATAGTCACAGGAATAGGTAGATATATAGAGATACAGATATAGTTAGTATATAGGTATAGATATAGACATAGATACAGATAGCTATAGACATAGGTAAGGAATAGGTAGGTATATAGATATAGTATAGGTAGATATTATAGAGATATAAATATATTTGGTATATAGATATAGATATAGACATAGATAAAGTTAGATATAGACATATGTAAGGTATAGGTACATATATAGATATAGATGAGGTAGAGGTAGATATAGAGATATAGCTATAGCTGTAGACATAGGTATAGATATAGATATATAACTATACAGATATAGACATATAGATAAGGAATAGGTAGGTATATATAGTATAGGAAGATATATAGATATAGATATATAGTTAGTATATAGATATAGACATAGATGTAGTTAGATATAGATATATGTAAGGTATATATATATATATATATATATATATATATGAGGTAGAGATAGATATAGAGATATAGCTGTAGACATAGGTATAGATAGATATATATAGTTATATACAGATATAGATAAGGAATAGGTAGATATATATAGTATAGGTAGATATATATAGATATAGTATATAGATATAGACATAGGTAAGATATAAATGAGATAGAGATAGAGATATATGTCAGCAGGGAAGTTGTAAGAGCATCTCTGGCTCACACTAACATGTCCAGTACTTAGAACGGTCCTCCTGCCACCATCCACATCCCAACGCATCACGTGGGACACCGTATGAAAAAGACATTGCTCCAACCAACCTCACCGCCTCTGCCTCTCCCAAACTCATCCCGGCCCGCCGCCCCGCCCCCCCCCTCTGGTTAGTGTGCTACGCCTCCTCTCCCCTCCCGCGCCCCGAAACGCTCCCGCATAAAACACGCAGCCACCGCCGCCGGCCCTCACCGACCGGAGTCTCGCCGCCGCCCGACTTATCTGCCGTGAGCAAACAGGCGCTGTTTACCGTGGTGCGAACGAGGCCGATCCAGGGCCACTCGCAGGGCCACGGATGGGTTTCTGATTAATGGTTAAGCGGAGAGCAAACAGGCCCATCTGCTGGGACACACACTCAGGAATGCGGCGCGCGGTCCGCAGGAATGCCTCAGTCTCCGCACGTCCCGGCGGCCGCGGCGGCCCGAGAGATGGCACCGTCCACGGACCGTCTTTTCCCGCGTCGAAGACGACCCCCGACGTTTCCAGGTAAAATAATAGAGAGTGTGGGATCTACCCGCCCACTCAGATGACACCCGGTGTCTGAGACGACCCCCAACTTTGGAGAAGATTCTCCTGGGTTAGAAAGTCGTCTTCGACGCCGGAAAACACGGTACGCTGGTCACTGCTGGGATGAAAACAGACGGCCGCCGCCGAGACCAGAATGCCGTATGGAGAAGAGAATCCTCCTCTAGCAGCGGTTCGCTCTACGCAGGCGGCTGCGGGTGGTGAGATAAACTAAAACACCGAGGATCCCACCTCGCAGGAAGGCCAGGAGATGACGTCTGGGTCCGCCTCGGCCTGCACTTCCTTCTGGACCCGCTCCGCGACAGCCCGGGAGGTGGCCCCTGGCCTGGTCCTTCCTGAAGGGCCACTCTCTGCGGCCCCGTCAACAGCGAGGAAAGCGAGGGAGCCCATCACACCGGGAAAGCGGGCGTCGAAGGACATTTTAAAATCGATATTCATTCGCCCCCGGCGGGTATGGCTCAGTGGATAGAGCTCCGGTCTGTGGACCCAAGGGTCCCGGGTTCGATTCCGGCCAAGGGCATGGACCTGGGTTGCAGGTTCCCCGGCCCTGGTTGGGGTACGTGCAAGGGGCAACCGATCAATGTGTCTCTCTCACATCGATGTTTCTCTCTCTCCCTCTCCCTTCCACTTCTTCTAAAAATCAGTGGGGGAAAAAACATCCTCAGGTGAGAATTAACTAGGGGGGGGGAGGGAGTTAAAAAAAATTTAAACATTTAAAAAGATTCCTGTGTGAGGAATTCGACCGGAGCGTTCATTGGCCAACCGAGCGTTAAAACGTTGCCCACAGACCCGCACCGCCCGGGAGAGCGAGCCTCGCTATCATTCTCGGCCTCCGACAGTGTTTCCCGGGACCCGTGGCTTTGCCCTCGCGGAGCTGGAAAAAAAATAAGGCGCAGGACCGCCCCGAACCCCAGAGAGCACGTCCGTATCCACGGCATCGAATGCTGGCCATGACAGTTCTGCTTCCCATTCTTCCAAACCAGTACCTTCCAGAACCTCCCGTCTAGAGGGCCAGGTCGCCGAGGCCTCTCTGTCCCTGTTTCCCAAGTTTGTTTGGATAAACATCCCCGCCACCCTCCTCTCCACGCCCCCCCCAAAACGCAACTGCGAGGGCACAATGGTCCCATTGTGGGGGGCAGCCTTGACCTCCCACAGGACAATAGGTTGTTTTGCTCTTAAGACTCCTCAGAGCAAAACCAGCTTTTTAAAAAATTTTTTAATGTATTTTATTGAATTTTTACAGAGAGGAAGGGAGAGGGATAGAGAGTTAGAAACATCGATGAGAGAGAGACATCGATCAGCCGCCTCCTGCACGCCCCCCACTGGAGATGTGCCCACAACCAAGGTACATACCCTTGACCGGAATCGAACCTGGGACCCTTACAGTCCGCAGGCCGACGCTCTATCCACTGAGCCAAACTGGTCCCGGCAAAACCAACTTTAAAAGAAAATTTTTTAAATTGATTTTTAGAGAGAGAGGAATGAGAGAGAGAGAGAGAGAGAGAGAGGGAGGGAGAGAGAGAGAGAGAAACATTAATGTGAGAGCATAGCATCTGGGAACACGGATGAGCTGCCTCCTGCACGCCCCCTACTGGGGATGGAGCCCGCAACCCGGGCCTGTGCCCTGACCGGGAATGGAACCGCGATCTCCTGGTCCCTGGGTTGACGCTCAGCCCACTGAGCCACACTGGCCGGGCTAAGGGGGTTTGAGTGAGGAGACCCCATCCAGAATAGACATCCGGTCATAACCCACCCAAGTCATGATTTCAGGGTCCGAGGGGATTACTCCCCGGGGATCACTCAAGCGGTTCCTGGAGCCGCCGTGATCCAGCACGGTTCATTCGAGGACCCCAACTGTGGGGGCACGGGTATTGTTTTTGGCTGCCTCTGGCTAGCACGCTTACGAAAAACACGCTAAGTGATTGGCTCCAGATTAATGCCGAAGAAAGAAAAGGAAGAAAGAAAGAAAAAAGCCCAAGTGTTTAAGATTTGCTTTAAAAAAAAACACACACAAAAAACCAACAAACAAACAAAACTGGAACTTCCCCTCGCCGGTCCAGAGCATGACTAACGGCTCCTGTCCTAGAAGCGTCCGTATCTGTGTTATTATTACACGATACTTCCTAAGAGCCTGTAATGGCCCCACGGAATCTTCTGGAAGAGAGGAGCCCCCCCCCTTCCCGCGCTCCTCGCTCCCCGAAAACAAAACAAAACAAGCCCTTGTGCAATTTCTGGGAAATTTTTCCACCAGGACCATCAATGGGCCATTCAGCAGTGGGGACGGATGGACGGCTGTCAAGGTACCAGAATCCACGTGAGGTTCTGAAGGCAAGGCCCTCGACCGAGAATCACCCGCCTCCACAAAACGGCCGAGGCAAATGCTCTGCTCCACTCACTCACTCAGGCAGAACACACACATTATATAAATCGGGCTACCCCGGCCGGCCGGCGTGGCTCAGGGGCTGAGCGACCACCTAGGAACCAGGAGGTCAGAGTTCGATTCCCGGTCAGGGCACAGGCCCAGGTTTCGAGCGCCATCCCCAGTACGGGGCGTGCGGGAGGCAGCCGATCCCTGATTCTCTGCCATCAGTGATGTCTCTCTCTCTCTCTCTCTCTCTCCTCTCTCTCTCTCTCTCTCTCTCGCTCTCTCGCTCTCTTTCTCTCTCTCTCCCTTCCTCTCGAGAATGAAATCCATAAAAACATAGTTAAAAAATAAAAAAAAAATGAACAGGTTTCACAAACCCATACCAAGGAGTAACCCAGTGAGTGACTCATCACCAGGAGGTTATACCGACTTCCAGGACCAATGGCCCAAACGCAATTTCTTTTTCTTTTTTTTAAAAAAACGGTATTTTCTTTTTAATACTTTTTATTGATTTTATTTTTTTAAATGACATATATATATATAACATATATATATGTTATATATATATATATATAACACACATACATATGCATGTGTGTGTGTGTATATATATAATTGATTTTTCACAGAAAGGAAGGGAGATAGAAAGTCGGAAACATTGATGAGAGAGAGACATCGATCAGCCGCCTCCTGCACATGCACACCCCACAGTGGAGAGGTGCCCGCAAGCAAGGTACATGCCCCCGACCGGAATCGAACCTGGGACCTTTCAGTCCGCAGGCCGACGCTCTATCCACTGAGCCACACCGGTCTCGGCTGATTTTATTTATTTTTTAAATAGGAAAGGAGAGGGTGAGGGAGAGGGAGAGGGAGAGAGAAACGTTGACGATGAGAATCATGGACCGGCTGCCTCCTGCACGCCCCGCACTGGGGATGGAGCCGGGGCATGTGCCCTGACTGGGAATCGAACTCGTGGCCTCTCGGTTCCTCTTGGCCGAGGCTCAAACGCAATGGCAACTCTGCCACGTGGCCCACCACCCTGGCCTCGGCTGGCCGTCTAGAGCCCTCAAGCCAGCACCTGACTGTCCCGTGAGGACTGCAGTGACATCAGCTAAGCCCGCAGGCGCCCGGTCCTGTCCTCACTTGCTCCCTGCGTCACCAGGAACGGCGCGAGCTGAGGGGCGCTCGGTGCCTGCCTGCAGGCCGGGGGCAGGACTGGGCACCACACGGATGCCTGTCCCCGGCTCACACCCCCAAAGGGGATCTGCTTCGGGGCTGCCCGCCCTGGAGGACGCTGGGGGCTAACTGCCCGAGGGGGCGGAGCCACCGGGGTGTAGACCCGGCTGGCAGGAAGGGATCTTCCCAGCTTTCTGAGCGCCTGGCATCCTCTTCCCATCGTCTCGCGCAGCCGCCCTGCCCGGACTTGCCTGCTAATTGTTATTTATCGTTTATAGAGGAGCTCCATGTGCAACAGACTCTGCAGAGGCCTCTGCTTCTTTGGAAACCCCTGTGGTGACCCCATCACCACCTACGTGTGGCGGGGAAGGGACCCGGGCCTGGTGTTGGAATTCAGTGGCCGCCGGGAACATACGTGTACATGCATGTATGCAACATGCATGTTTTTCCATGGGTGAATGAGTAAATTCCCTCCCACCCTTTAAAAAAAATATATATATATTTTATTGATTTCAGAAAGGAAGAGAGGGGGAGAGAGAGAGACATCAGTGGTGAGATAGAATCACGGATCGGCTGCCTCCTATATGCCCCCACTGGGGATCGAGTCTACAACCGGGCATATGACCTTGACGGGGAAACGAGCCCTGACCTCCTAGATCCTAGGTTGATGCTCAACCACTGAGCCAGGCCGGTCGGGTCTCCCATCCTTTGACACTTCCAGTCCTGGCCCCTGGGTCTCAGGCCTCCCAGGATCGGGAGTTCCTTGCAGAGAGCCAAGCACACCAACATGGCTATAAACACTACAACTAAATATGATCCCGAGCCCACGTGGGGTCTCAAACACGGGGCATGTGCCGGCCGGTTACCACGTTCCCAAGTCTCTCTGTCCTCCACCTGGTGTCTCACCGTCTGAGGGAGAGAAGTTCTGGACGCAAAAGGAACTGATGCATCTTAAGAGTCCAATGCACGTCTCACCCCTCTCTGACACCTCCCTCAGCTAACCGGCCACCCCAGCCCTTCTCTCCCTTCCAAAAATGGTACCACAAATAAACAAATAAAAACAAAAAATAACAACAAAGAAAAACAAACAGAAATGGTTACAGACCCAGCATCTAATAACAAGGTGCCCCAGTGACTACATATTCGCGATTGTGTGTCACTCATCTAAATCCACGGCCCGCTACATGGATATTGGCTCGCCTGTGTACTTTTAACATATTTTTTAATTGATTATTTACAGAGAGGAAGGGAGAGGGATAGAGAGCTAGAAACATCGAAGAGAGAGAAACACCCATCAGCTGCCTCTTGCACACCTCCTACTGGGGATGTGCCTGCAACCAAGGTACATGCCCTTGACCGGAATCGAACCTGGGACCTTGCAGTCCGCAGGCCGACGCTCTATCCACTGAGCACACCGGTCAAGGCTATATTCGCTCGCGTGTGTACTTTTAGCGAGATGAAGTGTTTTGTGGCCCAGCCTAGAGTAGATCCAAAGCAGCCAATTGTAGGGAGAAGGGCTAGAGACAGGGATGATACAAGCAGTCAACACTACAACTACAATACGAGGCAATAACAGAGGGGGCAATGACCCCCAAGCTCACACGAGGGTCTCAAACACGGGGCACAGTGTACTACTTCCCACACCAGAGGCTGTTCTGCCCATTCTTGGGGGGTGGGGTGGGGGAGGGGAGAGCTCGAGAGCTCCCCTTACGAACTCTCCTGTCTGTGTGCATTTTAAGAACGGTCCACCTTTCTACCTTCCAGTTCAGCTATGTAACCTTAGAACTTGGGGCTGCCAAAACGATGTCAGCACCCACATTGACCTAGGAATCGCACAGGAAGAAAAGTGGTTTATTCGAGTGGTGGTACCCCTGAAAGGTAGAGGAAAATAGCACATTGAACATATGAACATGTGTCTGTCTATATGGCCTGGCATGGCACTATGGAGGCTCTACCACCCTTAAAGGGAACAACAGCCAACTGAAATGCCAGAGCAAGGCTCTCTGTAACTTGCAGGGAACTTGTGCCTTTAAGGTTCGTAGCTCAGTCACAATTTCAGTGCTGACTCATGTCATGCAATTGATGCTGGCGTTTGATCTTGGTTTCCTCTGCATTTAACGTGTACATTGATTTAATGTATGGTTATGAAAAGATCTAGAACCCTAAGAAGCTCACCCTTAGTCCTGTATAACTGTATTAGGTATTTAAGTACGCCTACTTATTTATTTCAAATATATTTTTATTGATTTCAGAGAGGAAGGGAGAGAGGGAGACGTAGAAACATCCCCGATGAGAGAGAGAATCCTGGGATCGGCTGCCACCTACACGCCCCACCCTGGGGATGGAGCCCGCCACCCGGGCCTGTGCCCTGGACTGGAATTGGACCTGGGACCCTTCTGTCCCCAAGCCGACACTCTATCCACCGGGCCACACTGGCGAGGGCTTTGAATACCTTGACATCCAAGTCATTTATAAGGACCCTCAAGTTCACGGAAAAGTGAACACCTTTTAACCTCTGAAAGGGGTCTTCCTTGCTTTGGATGGAAAAAAATGGTGCTCAGCCCCGGGACTAACCACGCTGCTATCACAGAAAGAAACTCCTTTCCCAAAGGGAACCAGGAGTCCGAGAAAACGTGAGACCACAGTCCAGCCATCAGAGCCTCTTGAACGCAAGCAGCGAGAAATGTCCTTTAGGAATGCTTCCTTTAAAAAACAACTGACGAAGCCGAAACCAGTGTGGCTCAGTGGATAGAGTGTCGGCCTGCAGACTGAGGGGTCCCAGGTCGATTCCCGTCAAGGGCATGTATCTTGGTGGCACGCACATCCCCAGTGGGGGGCATGCAGGAGGCAGCTGATGGATGTCTCTCTCTCACTGATGTTTCTAACTCTCTATCCCTCTCCCTTCCTCTCTGTAAAAAAATCAATAAAATATATATATTTTTTTTTTAAAAAAATGACTAAACAGCGTTGCTTAAAGAAAAAGACTCTTCTACCTGCCAGGTAACTCGCTGTCATTTGCATAACTCCAGCTATTCTTGATCTTGTTCTTGGGATAGCCTGCTGGCTACGAGGTATTTCTGTGACATGGACGCTCCTATGCAGCGGTTCTCAACCTTCCTCAGGCCGCGACGCTTTAATACAGCTCCTCATGTTGTGGTGACCCCCAAACATAACATTATTTTTGTTGCTACTTCATCACTGTCATTTTGCCACTGTTATGAGTCGTATCTGTGTTTTCCAATGGTCTTAGGCGACCCCTGTGAAAGTGTTGTTCGACCCCAAAGGGGTCGCGACCCACAGGTTGAGAACCACTGCTCCTATGCATATGTCTTTTTTAAGTAAAATGTTTATAATTGACGTTTAGAGAGGGAGGAAAGGAAATGGGAAGAGAGAGAGAGCGTGCAAGAGAGAGGGAACTTGATGTGAGAATGGACCATCCATCAGCTGCCTCCTGCAGGCCCCCTCCTGGGGACGCAGCCCTGACTGGGAACCGAACCAGCACCCTTTCGGTTGCCGGGAAGATGGCCAGGCCGCTGGTCTGCGCTGGGGCCAGGGTGCTGCCTGTGTCTTTTGAGGCGCAGTGAGGAGAGCCGGAATTCTCCGCCTGTGGACGTGGCTGCGGCCAGTCCCCGTTAAACAGGGCCTCTCTCTGGAGGATCGGCGTGGGGATGTGGGACTCGTTAAAACTCTGCGGAGCGATAGCGGGAAGGGCATCCGAGTGTGGCCATGGACACGGAGCGGGACTGGGGGGTCGAGGGGGCCACAGCACAAAGAGAGCACCCCAACAAAAGAGGAGCTGGTGGCTGCCTCCCCACACCCTTCTGAGGAGTCGCCCCTCCTTCTTCCTGTTCCGGGGCCTAAAGCCGGGGTGCACTCATTTCTCTGCCCCCCCATACCTCCACACACCCCAAGGAGAGATCTGGCGTGGACGGGGCAAAAGGTGAGCTTCCCACCTTCCTTCCC
Source organism: Lasiurus cinereus (assembly GCA_011751065.1). Lineage (NCBI taxonomy): Eukaryota > Metazoa > Chordata > Mammalia > Chiroptera > Vespertilionidae > Lasiurus > Lasiurus cinereus. The sequence continues at coordinate 1,858,427 of JAAGEH010000243.1, read as the reverse complement.
TCCCCCCTCTCCCCCTCTCCCCGTCCCCCCCAACCTCTTCCAAAAACATCACCAATGCTCTTCCGTAAATAATTGCGATAGGATGCCGCGGCTTTTCCCAAATAAACAATGGCCGGATTGTGCCCCAGGAGCCGGGGCCCAGCCCAGCGCACACAAAGGCCCGCTTTCACGGGCAACCCCCTCCCCGGCAGCGGCTGGACGGCTCGGATGCCCCCCCCTCCCGCCGACGACTTCACCGCCGCCGCCGTTCCAGGAGGCCAGGAGCAACAGGAAGTGGCCCCGGGCCCCCCCCCCCCCCCCGGAAAACGACAAAGCCCTCTCAGGACCTCGGCCATTGTTCCAAAGGCGACCCGGGTCCATGACCCCAGCCAAGCCCAGCACGGACTGCTTTCTCCCAGGTCCCAAGGGCGCAATGGTTACGATGCCCAGGAGGGGGTGTGTGGGAGGCCGCCAGCACGGTGCCTGGCTCCCATCAGTGTTTCTCTCTCTCTCCCTCTCCCGCTGGGACACACTCCCTGACACGCCCGCCGGGACCTGACACTGGGTGACTCGGCCACGGGCGTGATCTATCGGTAAGTGTCAGAAGGGAAGGGGGCGGGAGGGACTCGTACTTTCGCCCGCCTTCCTTTTCCCTCCGGCCGAAACCCACAGAGAGGCGTGGGCTGGAGGAGGAAATCACGTCCTCAGGGTCTGGAAAAACAGGAAGCACGATGTCTCCTTTCAGAATTTATCTTAAAAATATATATATATACAGTGGTACCTCAAGATGCGAGTGCCCTAACATTCGAGATTTTTGAGATACGAGCCGTGGAGCGAGCGACTTTTGCTTTGAAATACGAGCGACAGTTGAGAGAGGAGTCATCGCGCAGATCGGCCGGCTGCACGCCACCCACCAGTTTACCGCGACGTGAGCGTCTCATAGTTTCCCACGCCTCAAGGTGACGGAACGAATTAAACTCGCATCTCGAGGTACCACTTTATGTATAATTTAAAGCATGTTTTTTAAGAAATATAGTTTATTGATTTTCTACAGAGAGGAAGGGAGAGGGATAGAGAGCTAAAAACATCGATGACAGAGAGACATCAATCAGCCGCCTCCTGCACGCCCCCTACCAGAAATGTGCCCGCAACCAAGGTACATGCCCCTTGACTGGAATCGAACCCGGGACCCTTCAGTCCGAAGGCCGACGCTCTATCCACTGATCCGAACTGGTTTCAGCTAAAGTATGTTTTTATTGATTTCAGAAAGGGAGGGCGAGGGTGAGAGAAAGAAACACTCATGAGGAGAGAGAATCACGGATCGGCTGCCTCCTGCATGCCCCACAGGGGGGACTGAGCCTGCACCTCAGGCCTGTTCCCTGACTGAGAATCGAACTGTGACCTCCTGGTTCCTAGGTTGGCATTCAACCACTGAGCTATGATGGCTGGGCTAAAATATATATATATATTTTTTATTGATTTCAGAGAGGAAGGGAGCGGGAGAGAGAGAGAGGGAGGGAAACATGAGTGTGCGAGAAACGCATGAACTAGTTGCCTCTCACCTGGTCTGGGACCAATGGTGGGGAGCAGACTGGCAACGGAGGTAGGTGCCCTGGACAGGGAGTCAAACCCGGGACCCTTCGGGGACGCTCTCATCACGGAGTGGCACTCGGCCAAGGTCTTCATCTGCTTTTTAAGTCCCCTGTGTTGGTGACACAGGAATCTAGAGAGCTGAGTCGTCATTCTTAAACCCACCGTGCTTTTAATGCCAAAACGGGGGTGTTGGCAAATATTAGAAAAAAACAAAGAAAAATGATTCCTCCCAACGTATCCCCACGCTGGACGCACATTTTGGAGGGAGGTAAACGTAACGGACAGGGAAAACGGAACTCTTTCTGCTTCAATTTTCAGAATTAACGGAAGGCTATGGAGTTAGAATGATCTAATTATCCCTGATACCCGCTACCTTATTATTTTCCTAAAAACTATTTTTTATTATTAATAGACTAGAGGCCTGATGCATGAAGATTCATGCAAGAATGGGCCTGGCTGCCGTGGCTGCTCGGTGCCTGCATATGCAAATCAGTCCACCATATTTGTCGGGTTAATTTGCCTACACACTCCTGATTGGCTGGTGGGCGTTGCAACGGTACGGTCCATTAGCATGTTACTCTTTGCTTAGTATAGATCTTCACCAACAAATGCCGCCTTCCCTTTGGTTGATCGGCGCTCCTCACGGAAATACCCCAATCTTAGGTTTCTGGTGCCAATCTGTCCCAAACACCTTTCACAAACCACCTGTATTTCTTGTCCTTAACTTCCCCCCCCCCTCAAGTAAGACCTCAAACATGAAAAGAAAAAGAAAAAAAAACCTTCACCTGGCCGGCGTGGCTCAGTGGTTGAGTGTCAGACCCTGAACCAGGAGGTCCTGGGTTTTTTTTGTTTTTATATTTTATTCATTTTTTACAGAGAGGAAAGGAGAGGGACAGAGAGCTAGAAACATCGATGGGAGAGAGACATCGATCAGCTGCCTCCTGCACACACCCTACACTAAAGATGTGCCCGCCACCAAGGTACATGCCCTTGACCGGAATCGAACCTGGGACCTTTCAGTCTGCAGGCCGACGCTCTATCCACTGAGCAAAGCCGGTTTCGGCAGGAGGTCCCGGTTTGATTCTCAGTCATGGGCGGGCGGAAGGCAACCCATGGATGTGTCTCTCTCCCACCGATGTTTCTCTCTCTCTCTCTCTCTCCTCCTCCCCTCCCACACTCTCCAGATCAATGGGAAAAAATATCCTGAGGTGAAGATTAAAAAAAAAATTAAAAGAACACAGGCCACGAGATGCTTTAAACATCTCCCCTCGGTGACGTTCCCCATCATCCAAGGAGCCAGTCACGGGGCCCTAACACTCTGCTCAGTCCTTGGCGGGCCCGAAGGCCGGTCCACACCCCCCCCGTCCCCACCCCCCCCGGGGGCTGGGTCCCGCCGATTGGCGGGGGCGGGGGTTCCGGGGCAGGGGGGGAGGGAGGGAGGGAGACTCCACCACTCAACCCTAGCTTTTTCCTACTGATGTCAGAGAGAAAGGGAGAGGGAGAGGAACATCCATGAGAAGAGAGAATCAGGGATCAGGGATTGGCTGCCCCCTGCACGCCCCACACTGGGGATGGAGCCTATAACCCAGGCCTGTGCCCTGACCGGGGATCGAACCCTGACCTCCTGGTTCCTAGGTCGGCGCTCCACCACGGAGCCACGCCGGCTGGGTGGGTGCAGGTGTCTTAAAGCACCGAGATGCGGCCAGAAATGGGGGCGGGGGGCTGCTGGTTCGGGGTTTGCTTTATGTCAGGGGTGTTCTGCTCTCTGCCCACAGGATGGTCCCCCCAGAAAGGCCCATCCAGGCCCTGACGGGTTCTGGGGAGGAACCAGGTCGCCCGTCTGGACTCACGCAGGCAGCGGGGACCAGGCCACCTCCCGCGCTGCGCTGGGCATTTGCTTGGATGGAGGTTCCCCGAGGCCGAGGCCAAGGCCAGGCCTGGCCCCTCCCTGCACCCCCGGCAGGAAGCAGAGGCACGGAGGAGGGGGGCCGGGTGCTCTCAGCTTCCAACAGGACAGGAGCCCAGGGCAGGGGTGCTGCTGGCCCCCGACACCCGGGCACACCCCAGGTTGTAGTCGCCCCTCCCCGCCCCCATCAGCAGGAGCCAGGAGGTCACGTTTCGATTCCCGGTCAGGGCACAGGCCCGGGTGGCGGGCTCCATCCCCAGTGTGGGGCGTGCAGGAGGCAGCTGGTCCGTGATTCTCTCTCATCACTGATGTTTCCTCTCTCTCTCCCTCTCCCTTCCTCTCTGACATCCATAAAAACATATACATTTTTTAAAAAGTCTGAGCGGAATCACCCACACTGGACAACATTTTTTCAATGGAGGCCCAGCTGGATGGCAGGGCGTGAATGCGACATGTTACCCAACTGCTGGTGTACGGCAAGCCCTCCCCTCCTTCCCCGTCCCCATCCTCCTCCCTCTCCCCTGTCCCCTCCCGCCCCCCCCCCGCACCCCCCGCTACGGCCTCATTCATAAAAAGCCTGCTTTGCCCAGTAGCGGCAGGAACTGGCCTGGGTCTGTGTCCTGTCCTCCTCCTCAGAGGCAGAGGGCGAACAATCGAAGCAAAGAGATGCCCTCCCCCCGCGCCCCCCACCCCCCACCGGCCGCCTCCCGCAGGCACCGCAGCTGCCCGGGTCTCCCGAGGTCTGTCACCCAAACCCAAGGACAGTGTGCTGTTTGCCGGGAGCCGTGGGAGGGCTCGCTCGCTGCTCGCCCGGCCTGTTATTCAAACAATTCCCGTCTGCTGAGTCACCGCCTCGCCTCCTGCGGACGCAAGAAGGAGCGAAAACTCAGAGGCCCCTCCTGGCAGGTGGAGCGGGCGCTGTCCGGCGTCTACCTGGGGACGGCCAACGGGGGGGACAGGGGGGGACACACCCATATTGGGGTGGCCTTGGCCACACAGCTCCGGGAGAGAGAGAATTGTCTTAATTGTCCACTTTTTAAAGAAACCTGTTATTTTTTTTTATTGATGTCAGGGAGGGGGAGAGAGGGAGAGAAACATCCAGGATGAGAGAGAATCAAAGATGGGCTGCCTCCTGCACGCTCCCTCCCTCTACCCCCTGACATGGGGATGGAGCCTGCACCCCAGGCAGGTGCCTGGACCAGGAATGGGACCGTGGTGGTGACCTCCAAGTCAGAGGTCGGCGCCAACCATTGGGCCACACCGGCCGGGCTGGCCTGCCTGTCTCTGCCTCCCAGCGTCTCCTTCTGAGTGAGGGTCTGGCTTCAGCCACCCCCAGGGCATCAGAGCGCGTGCTCCACGTTTCCCGAGTAAACGGCGGTGCATCCGCTCCTTTAAAAACTAGGAGCACAGACCCCGGGGAGGGGCTGGGAGGCTGGCTGACTCAGGGACGTAGAGGGTGCTCTTGGAATGAACCCCCAGGAGGCCCCACCCCGCCCCAAAGCACCTCCCTGGCTGGATGTTAACAGCCCAACATCTGCCACCCTCGGCGAGCGCCTCTACGCACAGCCAGGCCCCCCCGCCCCCCAGCACAGAGTCCCTGTGCAAACACCAGGCCCCGCGGGCGTCCCTTCCCTCTGAGTGGGCTTCACGGCGTGCGTCACGGCTGCCCGGGCGACGGGCACTCAAGGGCAAGGCTCTGACTACAGCCGGGGGCCAGCACCCAGCGCCCAGAGCCTGGGGTGCGTTTCCGAAGCAGCAGAGACAGCAACCGCCATCCTGCAGCTGGCGTGCCCTGGGTTCTGTGCTCACAGCGCTCTGTCCTGACACAGGCGGAAGGAGGGGGTGGGGGGGAACTCTGAAGAAGGTGGGGACCGTGCCCGGCCGGTGTGGTTCAGGGGGTATCAGTTGACCTTTGAACCAGGGGCCTGCATTTCCATTCCCGGTCAGGGGCACAGGCCCGCCTGGGTTGCGGGCTCCATCCCCAGGAGGGGGGGCGTGCAGGAGGCAGCCGGTCCATGATTCTCTCTCATCCTGGATGTTTCTCTCTCTCTCCTTCTCCCTTCTTCTCTGACATCAATAAAAGTGTATTTCTTTTTTAAAATATTTTTATTGATTTTTTTTTTTTTACAGAGAGGAAGGGAGAGGGGATAGAGAGCCAGACACATCGATGAGAGAGAGACATCCATCAGCTGCCTCCTGCATGCCCCACTACTGGGGATGTGCCCGCCACCAAGGTATATGCCCTTGACCGGAATCGAACCTGGGACCTCTCAGTCCACAGGCCGATGCTCTATCCACTGAGCCACACTGGTTAGGACACAAGTATATTTCACAAAAATTAAAAAGTAAATGGGGATTTGCATATTCCTAGGAAGCGGACATGGACCAACGGAAGAAAGAAGCTACCCCAAATATCAGGCGCCTTCCACCCAGAAGGGACAGTCCCCAGGACACGGCATCTACCCAACGTGCTGCCGGAGGCAGAGCGTGTCCTCAAGAAGCACATGATTCCAGCAGCGTCATCTGTGGATGGTTAACTTTTTAACTCACTCAGACACGGGGACGTGTTTCGTAAGACCTAACACCCGGGACTGTGGAACCGTGCCCAGAGAGCAAAGTTTCAAGAAGACAGTATTGCCCTTGCCTGTGGGGCTCCGTGGAGAGAGCCTCGGTCGGGGGCCTGCGGGGCCCGGGGTTCAATTCCGGCCAAGGGCAGGCTCCATCTCCAGCCCTGCTAGGGGAGCGTGTGGGAGGCAACCAGTCTGTGTGTCTCTCACATGGATGCTTCTCTCTCTCTCTCTCTGTCTTCCTCTCCCCTCTCCCGTCCACTCGCTCTAAAAACCAACAGAGAAATACCCTCCGGCAAGGATTCACCAAAACCTATATATATATAAAAGCCTAAGCAACCAGATGGCATGACGCACACTGACCACCAGGGGGCGGACGCTCCAGGCACAGGATTTCGGGCTGAATCAGGGCCTGCAAGGATGGGCCTCCTTCCTGTCTGGATCGAGCCTTTAGAAATCGGGCCTGCGGGGATCAGGCCTATGAGGATTGGGGCTCCCTCCTGTCTGGATCGGGCCTGGGGGGATCAGGAGGAAATCGGCTGTCCGACATCCCCCCAAGGGGTCCCGGATTGGGAGAGGGCGCAGGCTGGGGTGAGGGACCCCACCGGTGCGTGAGTCCGGGCATCGGGCCTCTGGTATAAAAAGTAAAAAAAGAGGCGTGGGAAGGGTCTCTCCATTCTCTGGAAAGATGCGTTTGTAACTTGAGTCTTTAGTGACTTCCCTATTGCTTAGTGATCACAGGGACAGGCATCTGATCGCACACACACATGCACACACGGACATGCACACACATGCGCGCGCGCGCGCGCGCACACACACACACACACACACACAGAGAAAACAGGCTAGCCCGCTGACATCAACCTTATCACCCCGCACGGCTCCCCATGAAAAGCAGAGAAACGAAACAGCCCCGGGGGGGATGTCATCACGACCAGAACAAGGCGTCCTTGCCGACCCTGGGAGGGGTTCTTTCTTCCTTCCAGAGACAAGCGAAGAGGCCTGAGCCTCCACGGAAGGTAAGTCCCCGCACACAAAGGAGAGAGCTGAGAGCGCGACTCGAGAGGCTGAGAGGGGCTGGGCTGTTTGTCTTTCCATCGGAGACAAAGGCAAGCGGACAGGGCAGGGAGCCGGGCACCCTTGGCTGGCAGCCAGGCGCCCGGTCTGGTGGAACGTCAAAAAAGACTCAAGAGCCCTGGCCGGTGTGGCTCCGTGGTTGTGAGCATCCACCTAGGAACCAGGTGGTCACCCAACTTGCAGGCTCCATCCCCAGGAGGGGGCGTGCAGGAGGCAGCCAATCCCTGATTCTCTCTCATCACGGATGTTTCTCTCTCTCTCCCCCTCTCCCTTCCTCTCTGAAAAAAAATCCATTAAAAATATGTTTTTAAAAAGAAAGAGAAGTAAAGCAAGGTAGAAACGTCAGGCTGGCAGCAAGGAGGGGCGGGGGTGGGGGCAGAGACATCTGGGAAAGGACGGCCAATGGAGAGACTCCGCCCGGCGGCAGGGGGAGTCCTCATGCTGAGACTCCTCCCCTGGGAGCCAGGCCCGGGAGCCCTCCCCACCCCGTTGGGTCCCATGACCCGCCACTCCGGGTGCTGATGGACGCGGGCCCCCGGGTGCTGTATCCAAACGGCGCGGCAGGCTTCGGGGATGTCATCACGACCAGAAATAGCGCCGTGTCAATCCGGAACCCGGGCCCAGGACGGGGAGGGAAGGTTAGGCTGGCCGCGGGCATGAGCGCGTTTCCGTGGCATCGGCCGGCCAGCTCGCCGCCCGCCCAGTGCACGGTCCGCCCCCTCCCCCCCCGTCCGGGCACCTGCTGGATGCGTCCGAGACTGGTCACCGGCCAGAGAGCCATGTCCTCCCCCGAACCGTCCTGAACAAGCCCTGGGGGTGAAATCCACACCCCAATCTGGACGGCGTCCCTGCACAAGCCGGAGCGAGGACTTCTCGTGAGGTGACAGGGTCCTCTCCTGCCGCAAGCAGCTTTCCTTGGTTTACTTATTTATTTTTTTAATATATTTTTATTGATTTTTATAGAGAGGAAGGGAGAGGGAGAGAGAGCAAGAAACATCGATGAGAGAGATATCAATCAGCTGCCTCCTGCACACTCCACAGTGCAGATATGCCAGAAAGCAAGGTACATGCCCTGAATGGAATCGAACCTGGGACCCTTCAGTCCGCAGACCGACGCTCTACCCACTGAGCCAAACCGGGCTCAGCTACTTATTTTTTAAAAAGAAAAATATTTTATTGATTTTTTTTTGCCGAGAGAGAGGGAGAGGGATAGAGAGTTAGAAACATCGATGAGAGAGAAACATCCATCAGCTGCCTCCTGCACACCCTTCACTAGGGATGTGCCCGCCACCAAGGTACATGCCCTCGACCGGAATCGAACCTGGGACCCTTCAGTCCACAGGCTGACACTCTATCCACTGAGCCACACCGATTAGGGCTGTTTATTTTTTTAATAGCATATTATTATTGATTTCAGAGAGGAAAGGGGGAAAGAGAAAAAGAGAGGGAGAGAGAGAGAGAAACATCAATGATGAGCATCATGGATCAGCGGCCTCCTGCCCGCCCCACACTGAGGATGGAGCCCACAACCCCAGCCTGTGCCCTTGACCAGAATCCAACTGTGACCTCCTGGTTCCCAGGCCGATGCTCCACCAATGAGCCACGCCAGTTGGGCCTCAGCGGCTGTGCTTGAAGTGGGTGATCGGTTCCAGGAAGTCTAGAGGTTTCTGTCCTCGTTCATTTAAAAAAAAAAAGGTTCTGAACTCCCACTGAATGATTATACCACCAGGAAGGGCCGCCTGCAACCATGATCACTATCTCCTCAGTCTGGTTAGGTGAGCCAAGGAAACCACAAGCAGATCTTGCTCCATATCGATCAGAAAAGCTAATAAAATAAAATAAAATGAAAGAGCCCGGCTGGTGTTTCTCAGTGGTTGAGCACCAGCCTAGAAACCAAGAGATCACAGTTCGATTCAAGGGCACAGGCCCAGGTTGTGAGCTCGATCCCCAGGAGGAGGTGTGCAGGAGGCAGCCCATCCCACTGATGATTCTCTCCCATCATTGATGTTTCTCTCTGTCTCTCTCTGAAATCAATACAATTTTTAAAAATTAATGGGTAAAAATGTCTCTCAACAACGATGTTCCCTTGTAACTAGGGCTAGCCATAGGCACCGACAGGAGTGACCATAAAGGTCGATGGTTAAGCTGAAGAAAGATATGAAACAACGAAAGCCAACCATCCCATCTGCCTGTTGAGCGCTATACACCAAGTGGCCAGGTGATGATAATCTCTGAACGTGTAATCATCTGGCCACTCCGTGTGTGTGTGTGTGTGTGTGTGTGTGTGTGTGTATTAGAGGCCCGGTGCATGAATTCGTGCATGGGTGGGGTCCAGCCAGCCTGGCCAGGGAGAGGGGACATGGGCGGTTGGCTGGCCTGCCTGCTGGTCAAACTGTTGGTTGAGGAGACAATTTGCATATTAGCCTTTTATTCTATAGAATAGACACTGAGTGGCCAGATAATTATGTGTTCAGAGATCATAATAATCTGGCCATTGTGTGTGTGTGTGTGTGTATCTGTGTGTATTAGAGGCTCGGTGCATGAATTTGTGCATGGGTGGGGTCCGACCAGCCTGGCCAGGGGGAGGGGACATGGGCAGTTGGCCAGCTTGCCTGCTGGTTGAACTCCTGGTGGAGGGGACAATTTGCATGTTAGCCTTTTATTCTATAGGATAGACACTGAGTGGCCAGATGATTATGCATTCAGAGATCATCATCACCTGGCCACTCGGTGGATAGTAGCATGTGTGCATATACCTAATCAATAAATGAGATAGGATATTTTCTTTTCTTTCTTTTTTTTCTTTATTTTTATTTTTATTTTATTTTATTTTTTATTTTATTTTTTGTTTGTTTGTTTTCATTTTTTTTCACTTTTTTATTAATTTTTATTAATTTTTTATACATATCTCCCCATTGCCCCCCTCCCTCCCAGGCGTACCCCGACCCCCCAGTGTCTGTGATCATTGGTTATGTTTATAAGCATGCATACAAGTCCTTTGATTGATCACTTATTTACCTCACCTAACTTTAATCTTTCTGCTATAATTTCACAGTCTGTTTGATGCTTTATGATTTTTGTCCTCCTGAGAATTATCAGTCTACTCCCTTTCTGTGCTCCTGATTCTATTATATTCACCAGTTTATTCTGTTGATCAGATTTTTAATTCACTTAATTTTTAGATTCACTTGTTGACATGTGTATTTGTTGTTCATAATTTTTTGTCTTTTACTTTCTTCTTCTTCCTCTTCTAAAAGGGTACCTTTCAGCATTTCATATAATACTGGTTTGGAGTTGATGAACTCCTTTAGCTTTTTCTTCTCTGTGAAGGTCTTTATCTGCCCTTCAATTCTGAATGATAGCTTTGCCGGATAGATTATTCTTGGTTGTAGGTTCTTGTTGTTCATCACGTTGAATATTTCTTGCCACTCCCGTCTGGCCTGCATCGTTTCTGTTGAGAAATCAGCTGACAGTCGTATGGGTGCTCCCTTGTAGGTAATAAACTGTTTTTCTCTTGCTGCTTTTAATATTCTCTCTTTCTCTTTTGCTCTTGGCATTTTAATTATGATGTGTCTTGGTGTAGTCCTCTTTGGGTTCCTTTTCTTTGGGGTTCTGTGTGCTTCCTCGACTTGTAAGTCTATTTCTTTTACCAGATGTGGGAAGTTTTCAGTCATTATTTCTTTAAACAGGTTTTCAGTATCTTGCTCTCTCTCTTCTTCTGGCACCCCCACAATTCTGATGTTGGTACGCTTGAAGCTGTCCCAGAGGCTCCTTACATTATCTTCACATTTTTGGATTCTTTTCTCTTCTTGCTTTTTCAGTTGAATGTTTTCTGCTTCTTTATATTTCAAATTTTTGACTTGATCCTTGCCTTTCTCTAGTCTGCTGTTAGTACTCTGCATAATAGTTTTTATTTCAGTCAGTGTATTTATCATCTCCTCTTGGGTCTCACTAAATTTATCCATCTTTTCTAGCATATTCTTGCAAAACCTTATAAGCGTGGTTTTGAACTCTATATCCAGTCGTTTTTTTTCCTCCATTTCTTTTGCTTGTAATCCCTTCCCTTGTCTCGGCATTTTCACTGTGCCGGGGAAACTTCTGTGCTGGATTCAGCCGCGGAAGCCTCTGCTGAGCTTGGGAGGGTGGAGACTCAGGGCTTAAGGGACCGCCTTGCCTTCCCGTCGGCCCCGCCCTCCACGGCCCCTGAGTCTCCCGTGACTGGGTAATGGCTGGAGCGGTCCTTGTGTGCCCGCACCCGCAGCGCCTCCAACCGCTGCCTTTCCGGCTCCCCTGCGAACCAGGACCACACGAGTCTAGGTCCCCAGGGTTTCGCCCAAAACAGGGGCCCAGTGGACTCAGAAGTGGCACAGTTCGGAGGGTCTGTCTCCCGCCCACTCGCGAAAGCCAGCGGCACAATCAGCAATCCGTCCTCCACGTGGTGCCGTGCGTGACCGGACCTCCGATCCTTTGCAACTCCCCTAAATTTCCGTGCACTTCTCCCTTTTCACAGTCCAAACTCCCCCCGTATGAGTCTCGGCTGGATCTGGGGTTTAGTGTCGTAAGATAAGGGGTTCAATGCCGTTGGGAGTCTCCGTTTCCCTCCCGCCAGAGAAAGCCAGCCAGGTACTCCGGCACCGCTCTCTCAGCGCGCGTCTCCGTACCTCAGCTTTTTGCAGCTCCTCTGGGTCTCCGTGAGCCCCTCTCTTTCCCTCTAGTTGTAGAATTTCCACTCAGCCAGCTTTCCTGTGGTTCTGGATGGTGTCCGTTCTGTCTTTTAGTTGTAGTTTTGAAATTGTTGTGCGAGGCAGCAGTATAGGTGTTTACCTATGCCGCCATCTTGGATTTCCTCCTTTCTTTTTTTTCTTTTATTTTTTGTAACCCTCACCCTGGCCTTCCTCCTAGGATAAGTCACGTGTTCCTCTCTGACCGCCATCTTTCCACCATGGCTGCTCCTAGGTAATCATTGTGTCGTGCTCCTGTTATCACTCAGTCTTCCCATCTGTGAAGTGGGCGTAACAACGTTAATCTGGAGGTCCATTCATATGTGTAAGGGCTGCCATGCTCTATCACTATTTCCTTTGTGTGTGTGTGTTTTTGGTTTATTCTCACCAGAGGGTATTTTCCCATTGATCTTTAAGAGAGAGTGGCAGGGAGAGGGAGAGACAGAGAGAAACGTCCATGTGACAGAGACGCATCGATTGGTTGCCTCCTGCACATACACACACACACACACACACACACACACACACACCAACCAGGGCCAGGATACCTGCAACCGAGGCAAGGTGCCCTTGACCGGAACTGAAACCAGAACCCCTCAGTCTGCAGGTCTGGGCTCTGTCCACTGAGCAGAACCTTCTCGGACTATAACCATCTCTCTCTCTTTCTCTCTCTTTTTTAAAATGTGTTTCTATCAATTCTTGAGAGAGAGAAAGACGGGAGAGGGAGAGAGAGAAACACCCATAGGAGAGGGAGACACAGATCTGCTGCCTCCTGCACGACCCCCAACTGGGCATGTATGTGCCCTGCCAGGGGATGGAACTGGCGACTTCCCGGTGCACGGGAGGGCGCCCCACCTGCTGAGCCACACTGGCCGGGGCTCTGTTCCCCGTAAGGGGCGTCGTTAAACGAGCTGAAAATCTCCCTGCCGTCCCCAGAGGAAGGCTTTTTAACGATGCCCGAGGGCTGAAGGGCTGCATTTGAGAATCCACCGCCTGGGGAAAAGCCAGGACTCTCTACGCAAGGCGCTGACGGACCCATTCATTCGCGCTGGGTTACGTAACAGACCAAAAAAAAAAAATCCACCAAAAACACAACAAAACAACACACACACAGAGCTTCTTCCCCTGGGCATTTCCCGAGCCCTGTGGCCCAGCCAAGGAACACTGACCTTGGAGGCATTGTTCTCGAGCGGAGTGGACGCGCCGAGCGTCGGGCGGAGGTGGCCACTGCGGGCCCAACGCCCGCGCTCCAGGCTGGAGCCGCCGCCCCCGCCCGCCTGCCTGCCTGCCTGCCTGTGAGGCTCACCCAGAACCCTCCCTCCCATGTAAAACCACCGTGCTCCCCCCCACCCCCCAGCACGGACACTGGCAGGTCCCCTGTCCCCTGCACACACACACAGGATCGCTGCCCGATCAGCAGCAGAAAGACAGCGGGTTCAGGGGAGGTCCGGCCGCCGGGGGCGGGCTTCCCGTGGTCGGTAAGAGACGGAGACCGACCGCGTGCGACCATCCGCAGCCCCGGCCGCCGTCCCTCAGGGGCATCGCGCAGAGACCAAGGTCACCGCCGCCAGCGATGCCACACGTGGCTCAGGTGGCCCCCCCCCTCTGAGGCCATGCCAGCCTATGCCATGGAGGTGGCTCAGCCCTAGCCGGTGTGGCTCCGTGGATAGAGCGTGGGACTGCGGACTGATGGGTCCTGGGTTCGATTCCCCGTGTGGGGCGTGCAGGGGGGCAGCCGATCCATGATTCTCTCTCATCATGGATGTTTCTCTCTCTCTCCCTCTCCCTTCCTCTCTGACATCAATAAAAGAAAAAAAAGAGCCCTTGACCGGTGTGGTTCAGTGGATAGAGCGTCGGCCTGCAGACTGAAGGGTCCCAGGTTTGATTCCGGTCAAGGGCATGTACCTTAGTGGCGGGCACATCCCCAGTGGGGGGTGTGCAAGAGGCAGCTGGTTGATGTCTCTCTCTCATTGATGTTTCTAACTCTCTCTCCCTCTCCCTTCCTCTCTGTAAAAAATTATTAAAAAAATATATATATATATATTTTTTTTTTTTTAAAAAGAAAGAAACCGACAAACAAAACACACTGACCAGCTCAAAGGAATCACTCCACCTGGGGCAACTGGCAGGCCTCGATGCGGAACGAAGTGTGATGCAGTGCACACGCACACACACACACACACACACACACACACCCGTGGGGACACCCGAGGCCTGACCCCGCGCCCGAGCGCACCCCGGCCCCCGCGGCCCCCGCCCTGCGCCCCGGGCTTGCAGGCCGAGGCTGAGGGCACAGCGAGCCGGGCACACCGCGCCGCCCTGAAACCGGACACCGCACAAGGTCACGGAAAGAGGCGAGAACTTGCAAATCCCCACGGCCCTTCGGGGAGGAATTTTCCGCAGCACCTGCGCCCGCGCTGCGCATACCTGCGCCCACGGAGCCCCGTCCCGCCCGGGGGGACCATTCAAGGTCACGGGCGGGGAAGGCGCCAGCGGGTCCCTTTCAGGCTTATTATCTGTGGGATAACCTTCAGGCACAGACCAAACAACCGCACTGGAAACACACACACACACACAGGCACACATAGGCACACACACAGGTACACACATAGGCACACACACACAGGCACACACACACAGGTACACATGTACACACACTGGCACGCACATACAGGTACACATGCATACACATGCGCACACAAAGGCACGCACACATGCACACACACATACACATAGGCACACAGGTACACAGGCACACAGGCACACATGTGCATACAGAGGCACACACAAGCACACATGCACACATGTGTACGAACATACATGCACATACACATATGCACATACATGCACATATGCGCACACATAGGTACACAGGCACCCCCACACGCACACACAGGCCCATACACACACACAGAGGCACATGCACGCATACACACAGAGGCACACACTCACATAGATGCACACACAGGCACACACACATGCACACACATACGCACATGTGCACACGCACACAGGCACACACACACATGCACGCACACGCGGCTGGGACCGGAGGCCGCACGTCCTTGCTCAGGGACACGGCCTTGGGGAGCAGAGAGCTGAGGGCGGCCAGCAGGGGCCACCGGGGTCGCCTCAGCCGCTCAGGGCCCTGCACTCACAGCCGGAGCTGGGAAACAGCTTTGCAACACAGCGCCTACGACATCACGTACTCGGGAGGCAGCTCTGCTAATAACTCATGTCTGTCTGTCCTTCTGTTTTTATGAGAGAGAGAGACCTGGCCGGTCTGGCTCAGTGGATAGAGGGTCGGCCTGCAGACGGAAGGGTCCCGGGTTCGATTCCTGGCAAGGAGACGAACCTCGTTTGTGAGCTCCTTCCGAGGGTGCAGGAGGCCACCAACAGAGGTTTCTCTCTCACATCGATGTTTCTCTCTCTCGGCCTCTCCCTCTCCCTTCCTCTCTGAACTCAATAAAAATATGTGTTGTTGTTGTTTGTTTGTTTTTTTAAACCCACAAACTCATCCCAGGTCCTGAAGGGCAGGGAGGAGGAGCAGAGAAACTGTCTTTCCACCTGGCAGCCCGCGGACCCCGTGTCCACCATTGTGGCCTCTGTCTGTCTGGTTCCCCAAACCCATCCATCCTCCCGTCCCCCTGAAACTTCCCTCCTTCCAGGAGGGGGGGCCAGGGCCAGAAGAAAGAAGGAGACACTCGGAGAATGCCGATTCTTCAGCCGAATTCTCAGGAAAACATCGCTTTCCCCCTCCCTCCCAACACACACACACACACACAAATATGCAAAAAATGCCGAGGATCTGACCTGAGAGATAAGAGGGCAGGGCACTCCCCACCCCTTCCCGACCCCAACAGCGCCGGCCGGAGGTGGCGCCCCAGCCAACCCGGGTGCTGGTGGTCCAGACAGAACCGAGGGGTTCGAGCTCGCCGTCCCTTCTCATCCTATTTGAACTGAGACTCATACACTTTCTCACTATATACCGGCGGCCTGGCGCACGAAATTCATGTGAGGCGGGGAGAGGGGCATGTCCCTCAGCCCGGCCTGCGCCCCTCCAACCTGGGACCCCTCGGACATCCCACTGGCAATCTGGGACCACTGGCTCCTAACCGCTCACCTGCCTGCCTGCCTGCCTGATCGCCCCTAACACCACTCTGCCTACCAGCCTGCTCACTCTCAACTGCCCCTGCTCCCGCTGGCCTTCTCACCCCCAACTGTCCTCCTTGCCAGCCTGATCACCCCCAACTGCCCCCGCCGCCAGCCTGATCGCTCCAAAACTGCTTCCTCCTGCCAGCCTGCTTGCTCCCAACTGTCCCTCCTGCCGGCCTGATCACCCCCAACTGCTCCCCCCTGCCAGCCTGATCACCCCCAACTGCTCTTCCCTGCCAGCCTGATCACCCCCAACTGCCCTCCTCTCCAGGCCTTATTGCCCCTAACCATCTCTGCCTCGGTCCTGCCACCATGCTTTTGTCCAGAAGGATATCAGAAGGTCTCCCGGTCTAATTAGCATATTACCCTTTTATTAGTATAGATGTGTGTGTGTGTGTGTGTGTGTGTGTGTGTGTAATTGATTTCAGAGAGGAAGGGAGAGGGAAGGAGAGAGAAACATCCATGATGAGAGAAAACCACGGATCGGCTGCCTCTCAGACACCCCTCACTGGGGACGGAGCCCACCACCCTGTGCCCTGCACTGGGAACTGAACACTGACCTCCTGGTTCCCAGGCCGACGCTCAGCCACGGAGCCACGCCTCGGCCAGCCCCCCACGACAGATCCCCCCGCGCCTTCCTCTCTGGGTCGCGTGCTCCCTCTACGTCTGTCCCTGAAATGCACGGGGAAGCCGGCAGAATCTGGGCAGCGACGCCGCGACCGGCAGCACCCACCGCAATGTGCGTGAGACCATTAAAGATCGGTCATGTCCTTCACACAAAGAGGCCGCAACGAAGGCCCTTAGAGATTTCAGAGCGACATTCATAGCTAAGAAAGTATCAAACATGTCCGGCCGGTGTGGCTCTGTGGCTGAGCATCGGCCTAGGAACCAGGAGGTCTCGGTTCAATTCCCGGTCAGGGCCCAGGCCTGGGTTGCAGACTCCATCCCCAGGAGGGGGCCGTGCAGGAGGCAGCTGGTCCATGATTCTCTCTCATCACTGATGTTTCTCTCTCCCTCTCCCAGCCTCTCTGATACCAATAAAAATATGTTTCAAATAAGTAAATAATAAGATAAAATATTAAGTAATACCCAAAGGAAATTTAGTGGCATGCCAGGAATCGAACCCTGACCTCCTGGATTCCCAGGTCGGTGCTCAACCACTGAGCCACACAGGCCGGGTTCGCTCTCGCGCGCGCGCTCTCTCTCTCTCTCTCTCTCTCTCTCTCTTTAAATATATTTTATTGATTTTTTACAGAGAGGAAGGGAGAGGAATAGAGAGTTAGAAACATCGACGAGAGAGAGACATCGATCAGCCGCCTCCTGCACACCTCCTACTGGGGATGTGCCCGCCACCAAGGTACATGCCCTTGACCGGAATCGAACCTGGGACCCTTCCGTCCACAGGCTGACGCTCTATCCACTGAGCCACACCGGTTTCGGCTCTCTCTCTCTTAAAAGCAGGAATCAAAAACCTGAACACACTTATGTTTTCAATGGACAACGATCCCGAGACTCTCCCCGGTGACACGGTGAGCCATCCGGTGAACGGGTTCGTCCGGTGAACGGGTCCGTCCGGTGAACGAAGAAGGTGACGCTGCCCGGCCCAGGAACAGCCACCTCTAATCGCCTGGCCGGGCGAGCACGGCAGGAGGGGGCTCCCTAATTAATTTCCCCGCCGCCGCCGCCGGGCATAATTGCAAGTGACTCGACGCGGCTGCCGTGTCGCCCGCCCGGTGGGTGATTCTATCACACGCTAATTACCAACGTACACGGACAATTTGTAACCCTTCATTACGAAGTAACGAGCGAGGCCCCGGCCGGCTGGCCGCCGAGGACGGGAATCCTGAAAAGGATTTCAGGAAAGGCACAGTGGACAGATGCAATCTCTCTCCTCCTCCTCCCCTTACCCCCCGGGGCTACCAGGCATGGAGCCCTCAGATTCACCTGCTGGAGGCAGTTACAGTGGTACCTCGAGATATGAGTTTAATCCGTTCCGTCACCTTGAGGCGTGGGAAACTAGGAGCCGCTCGAGTCGCGGTAAACGGGTGGGTCGTGTGCAGCCGGCCGATCCGCGCGATGACTCCTATCTCAACTGTTGCTCGTCTTTCAAAGCAAAAATCGCTCGCTCGAAGGCTCGTATCTCAAAAAACTCCTATGTTAGGGCACTCGTATCTCGAGGTACCGTTGTATTTATTTATTTATTTATTTTTTCTGAGAGCCACTCGGTTTCGCCCGATTCAACATCGCGGCGGCCCACACGGCTTTCTGCCACGGAGCACACACACGGCAACGCCGACGCTTGTTAAGGTCCGGCTTCAACTCCCACGGCCGCCCTCGGGAAGAGAGCGCTCCCCACGGGTCACAGGCAGCAAGGCGAGCAGGAAGCACCCAGGTGGACAGCAGGGGGGGGTGAAGAGGTCCCGGGGGGAATTAAAGGACGGCTGGGGTGGCTGGGGGTGGGGCTGGGATTCCTTTGCAAAGGTGTCATGAGGTAGAGAGAGAGAGAGAGAGAGAGAGAGAGAGAGAGAGAGAGAGAGAGAGAAACATCGATGTGAGAGAGACACACTGACTGGCTGCCTCCTGTACATGCCCTGACAGAGGCCGGGGATCCAGCAGGCAACTGAGGTGTGTGCCCTTGACCAGAATCGAACCCGGAGCCCTTGAGTGCCCGGCAGACGCTCTATCCATGGAGCCGAGCCGGCTAGGGGGACTGGCTCCCCTTTTTGTAACCCGTGCATGGACGTGGCTTTGCAATTGTAACTGCAAGAAGGTCACAAAGTATCAATTTGCTCCCTCATCCAGGAGGCAGCGCAGGTGCGTGAATCAAGGCACAGCCATGGCTGTTTTTTGTTTGTTTGTGTTTGTCTGTTTTTAAAATATATTTTATTTATTTTTTACAGAGAGGAAGGGAGAGGGATAGAAAGTCAGACACATCGATGAGAGAGAGACACCAATCAGCCGCCTCCTGCATGCCCCACAGAGGAGATGTGCCCGCCACCAAGGTACATGCCCCCGACCGGAATCGAACTCGGGACCCTTCAGTCCGCAGGCCGACGCTCTATCCACTGAGCCAAACCGGTCTCGGCTGTTTGTTTTTTTACTGGGAAAGCGCTCAGCTCCCCGCCCGACCCCCTCTCCACGCGTTAATATTCGTAAAGGAGGAACTCGTCATTAAAATAGAGGCGACCGTGCCCTGAAGCGTCAAGTTCATGTTCAACTGGACGGACCTGGTGGTTGGGGGTGGGGGAGGGGAGGGAGAGTCATTAGCTCTGCCCAGGCCTCGGGGTCAGAGTCCAAGGCCAGCATTCTACGGGTTGGGGGCACGGAGGGTGGGGGGGTGAGGGAGGGAGGGTGGGGGTGACCAGGGAATGCTGGGCACAGTTCCTACATCTCCCGAGGGTTCAGTGTCCCCGGGTCAAACGAGGAAACGGACGCCTGGGCCGAGGTCAAGGCCGTGGCAGAGGCCTCAAGTGGAGAGCAGGCTGCGTGACCCTCGTCCTGGGGGCCATCCGTCCTGGCTCGTCTCCCACGTGAGTCCGTCCACCTGTCACCCGTCTGTGCTGAGGGGTCCGTCCTGGGGTCTCTGCATCTTATTAGAGCTTTTCTCTTTTCTTTTCTTTGTTTTTTTTTTTGTTAATCTTCATCTGAGGATATTTTCCCATTGATTTTTTAGAAAGAGAGAAAGAGAGAGAGTGGAAGAGGAAGGGAGGAGGGGGGAGAGACAGAGAGAGAGAGACAGAAGAAGAGGGAGAGGAAGGAAGGAGGGGAGAGAGAGAGAGAGGGAGAGGGAGAGGAAGGAAGGAGAGGAGAGAGAGAGAGAGGGAGGGAGGGCGAGGAAGGGAAGAGGGGGGAGGGAGAGAGAGAGAGAGAGAGAGAGGGAGACATCGATGTGAGAAAGACACATCGATGGGTTGCCTCCTGCACGGACCCCGATCTCGGCCGGGGATGGATCGAACCTACAACCGAGGTACGTGCCCTTGATCAGAATCGAACCCGCAACCCTTCGGTCCCTGGCCTGACGCTCTGTCCACGGAGCCATGCTGGCTAGGGCAGGGGCTTCCCCCGTTTCTTTCTTTTTTAAAAAATAATATATTTTATTTATTTTTTACAGAGAAGAAGGGAGAGGGATAGAGAGCCAGAAACATCGATGAGAGACAGACATCGATCAGCCGCCTCCTGCACGCCTCCACTGGGGATGTGCCGGCCACCAAGGTCCATGCCCTTGACCGGAATCGAACCTGGGGCTCTTCAGTCCACAGGCCGGTGCTCTACCCACTGAGCCACACCGGCAGGGGGAATATTATTATTATTTTTATTATTATTTAGTTTTATTTTTTAAAGAGGTGCTGGTCATTTGGGGTTGTTTGCAAACCACGTTACTCGCACTTGTCGCAAACATCTCGCCTAACGCTAGCCCCCCCCCCACGGGAGTCCCTTTAGCGGGCTCAGCGCACCCCCGTTCCCCGGGATCGCGGGTTCTTCTCTTTCAGAGTCTCCTCTCTGCGCCCCTTCTTCCCGGGACTCACCCCGGTGTCTGCCTCCCTCCCTCCCCAGAGGACAGGCCCAGCAGGCGCCCCGGACAAGATGCAGGCGCACAGGCACGTGCGGAAGGAAGAGGGCTCTCTGTCCGCGACACAGCTGCTTCCTTCCACGGTCAGGTTCTCGGGACGCCCCCCAGGGGCGTCTGGAGGCCCCTGGAGCAGGCAGGCTGTGACTCACAGAGCTCGTCCCTGCAGGCCCCCCGTTACATAAACACGGGGCGCCCGGGGCATGTGCCTACGTTGGTGACTCCCAAGGGGACACCATTCATCACACCAGCCACAGGCAAAGGGAGCATTGCTGAGAGATGGGGGGTGAGGGTGGGGGGTGGACAGGGCTGAGGGCTTCACGTTGAGAGCTGCCTGTTTACCATATGAGCAACGTCAGATACTAAACAGATGTGGGGTGTGTGTGTGTGTGTGTGTGTGTGTGAGAGAGAGAGAGAGAGAGAGAGAGAGAGAGAGAGAGAGGATCATGTTTGCATTAAAAAATAAATAAATAAAGGATGCCCTAGCTCTGTGGTCGGCAAACTGCAGCTCGCGAGCCACAGGGCGGCTCTTTGGCCCCTGGAGGGTGGCTCTTCCACAAAACACCCCGGCCCGGGCAAGTCTGTTGTGAAGAAGTGGCGTTCGAAGAAGTTTACGTTTAAAAAATGTGGCTCTCCAAAGAGATTCCCATCGTGGTCTTGTTGGTATCTGGCTCTGTGGACTGATGAGTTTGCCGACCACTGGGCCTAACTGGCTTTCGGACTCAAGGGTCTCAGGTTCGATTCCAGTCAAGGGTGGTTGTGGGCACATCCCCAGTGGGGGTGTGCAAGAGGCAGCTGATGGATGTTTCTTTCTCATCGATAGTTCTAACTCTCTCTCCCTCTCCTTTCCTCTCTGTAAAAATTTAATAAAATATATATTTTTTAAAATACAGCGCCTACCGTGCCAAGTCATTATTCACAGTGTGTGACTTTTTTTTATTTTTATTTTTTTAAATATATTTTATTAATTTTCTACAGAGAGGAAGGGAGAGAGATAGAAAGACAGAGACATCGATGAGAGAGAGACATCGATCAGCCGCCTCCTGCACACCCCACAGTGGAGATGTGCCCGCAAGCAAGGTACATGCCCCCGACCGGAATCGAACCCGGGACCTTTCAGTCTGCAAGCCGACGCTCTATCCACTGAGCAAAACCGGTCTTGGCAACAGAGTGTGTGGCTTTAAAACCAACCACACAAAGATGTCAGCACCATAAAATACCTTTCCTTGGTATTCATTTTGAGTTTTTAAAAATATATATCTTTTTATTGATGTCAGAGAAGAAAGGAGAAAGAGAAAGAGAGAGAGAGAGAGAGAGAGAGAGAGAGAGAGACATCCACGCCAAGAGCGAATCACACGTGACCATGAAAAGCACTGTTCACGGTCACAGCCGGGGTCACCTGCTTGTCCAACACACATGCACCGATTCCCCGAGCTCTCACCCGGACCCGAGGCCTACAGCGCTCTGTGCCCGCCCTGACCACGCCCACCACGACCCGGGGCTGGGGTCAGCCGCTGGCGGCCGCCGGGACGGGTCTGCGGTTTGCGTGCCTGCATGTTCTCAGCGGCCAGCTGCACCCCCACCCCCGTGCTGCTGACAGCCGGCTCACGGTGTTTACTCTCCAAAACCAGACCCGGCGCTGAGGATCGCCTGAGGAGGTGGTGGCCCTGACCGGTGCGGCTCAGTGGACAGAGCGCCGGCCTGTGGACTGAGGGGTCCCAGGCTCCATTCCGGTTAAGGGTATGGACCTTGGTGGCGGGCACATCCCCAGTGGGGGGCGTGCAGGAGGCGGCTGATCCATCTCTCTCTCTCATCGATGTTTCTAGCTCTCTGTCCCTCTCCCTTCCTCTCTGTAAAAAACCAATAGAAAAAAGAAAAAGAAAAAGAAAAAAAGAACACTGGTTTCATTTTAAAAAATTAAAAGAAGTGACACTTGTCCTAGCCCAGTGGTCTGCAAACTGGGGCTCGAGAGCCACATGAGACTTATGAGCCGCAATTTGCAGCTCTGTTGACTAATGAGGTTGCCGACCACTGCTTTAAGGAAAAACACTTAAAAAACATTTTAGTAATGTACTAATGTCTTTAACCTGAAGTAAAAATTTCTGGGTAAGAGAATACCTTAGAGCAGTGGTCGGCAAACTCGTTAGTCAACAGAGCCGCAGTTTGCCCACCACTGCCCTAGCCGGTTGAGCTCAGCGGATAGAGCGTCGGCCTGCGGACTCAAGGGTCCCGGGTTCGATTCCGGTCAAGGGCATATGTAGGGGGGGTGCAGGATAACATGATTCCGTTACAGTGAGGTGGTAACGTTCTTTCCCTTTTATTTATTTATTCTTGTTTGTTTGTATAAAAAGGAAAGTCTGAGAGGAAAATGAGAAGGTATGGAGTTAGCCACGGTTTCTGTTGTCCTCGTTCAATAACTGACTTGACATTCTTCGAGAAAAGGAAAATTGCTACAAATTACCCCAGACTCAGCAGATCTCAGATACTCAAAAAATGCTTGTAGGTGGACAGGAACATACCACTGCGAACACAGACTCGAATTCTTAAAAATCCTCCCATTCCTCCAGGCATGGCCAGTAAGAGTCATGTAAGAGTCACCCAGCCGGCGTGGCTCAGGGGTTGCGCATTGACCTATGAACCAGGAGGTCACGGTTCGATTCCTGGTCAGGGCACGTGCCCGGCTTGTGGGCTCGATCCCCAGTGTGGGGGCGCGTGGAGGCAGCCGATCCATGGTTCTCTCTCATCATTGATCTTTCTATCTCGCTCTCCCTCTCCCTGCCTCTCTGAAATCAATACAAATATATATATATATATATATATATATTACAATAAGAAATAGGTGGGACCACCTAAGTAGGAAGAGCGAGCTTAGAATATAAGACGTGCTTCAGAATTATTTTAATTCTATCCTTAATTTTGTCCTGTGGTCATGATGTCAATCTCTGTCTTCCTGGGGGTTTGGTTTAAAAAAAAAAAATTTTTTTTATTGTTGAAAAACCACTGATGTGGTCGGTCCAAGACAGATGAGGCGGCCGGGCTAGGACCCTGCCTTTGAAGCCGGGGTAGACTCTGATTTTTTTTTTTAAACAGCCTTCCCGTTATGCAATCTTGCCTCTTTCACCAGTCACAGCACTCACCACCAGCACCCAGGGGACCAGCGTGCCGAGGCACCGCGTTTGAGAAACGGAGGGGAAGCCCTGGCAGAGATTCCGCTCTGAGCGGGGCGGTGAAGACACGGGCCCTTGTGACCCCATCAATCAATCCTTCGTTACAACATTGTGGACCCATGGAAACCGTAGTTCCTTCCAAGGGTCACGCAGGGAGAGCCTTCGCCAAGCCGGCCGCGTGCCCGTGCGCGCACCTGTGGGCGTACGCGCATGTGTACACACACACACACACACACACACACACACACACACACGGTTGCTGTCTTTCAAATGCCAAGAACTGTAACAGAACACAACCACCACTTGTAAAGGGACCGTCACCCTGTGGGTCCCGATGGCTCCTGACGACCTCACCGAGCGAGAAGAGTGCGAGGGTAGCGGTGAGGGCCGCCCAGCGCCTCCAGCCCCTGCTGCCCGGGCCAGGTCCATGCTGACAGCTTCCGAGCGGCCCCAGAGGAGGCGATGTCACGATCACACCAGCACTCAGCAGCACCCATGCTCCTCTCAAAGGCAGGCCGGCGGGATCGCACTGCATACCAACAGCCCACGCCTTTCCCGCCCGATTTACATGGGGAGAGAGCCCGCTTTTTCTACAATCGCGGTGGGACCGTCACAGGAGACGCCTACACGGAGTGGCCGGATGATGGTGATGATCTCTGACCGCATAATCATCTGGCCGCTCCGTGTATATGTATATGTGTGTGTGTGTGTGTGTGTGTGTGTGTGTATGTATTTTAGAGGCTTGGTGCATGAATTTGTGCATGGGTGGGGTCCGGCCAGCTTGGCCAGGGGGAGGGAACATGGGTGGCTGGCTGGCCTGCCTGCTGGTCGAGGGGACAATCTGCATATTAGCCTTTTATTATAAAGGGTATACACTGATTGACCCAATTATTATGTTGTTATGCGTTCAGAGATCATAATAATCTGGCCAATTAGTGTGTGTGTGTGTGTGTGTGTGTGTGTGTGTGTGTATTTTAGAGGCCCAGTGCATGAATTCGTGCATGGGTGGGGTCCGGCCAGCCTGGCCAGGGGGAGGGGACATGGGCAGTTGGCCAGCCTGCCTGCTGGTTGAACTTCTGGTCGAGGGTATAATTTGCATATTAGCCTTTTATTATATAGGATATACACTGAGTGGCCAGGTTATTATAATCTCTGAACACATAATAATCTGGCCACTCCATGTGTGTGTGTGTGTGTGTGTGTGTGTGTGTGTGTGTGTATTAGAGACCCGGTGCATGAATTCCTGCATGGGTGGGGTCCGGCCAGCCTGGCCAGGGGGAGGGGACATAGGCGGTGGCTGGCCTGCCTGCTGGTCGAACTCCTGGTGGAGGGGATAATTTGCATATGAGCCTTTTATTCTATAGGACACACACCTAGTGGCCAGGTGATTATGCGTCCGGAGATCCTCATCACCTGGCCGCTTAGTGCCTATCTTAGAGGGAATGGCAGCCTCCACCCCACAGGCTTTGACACATCGCGGAGGAGAAAACCCAAGAGGCACCCAGATCCTCTCTAGGAATGCCACTAGATACAGTCGTTTCTGAGACATGAAACAGGGATCGAGAGGGGGGACCGGGCTCGCCCCCCCACCCCGAGGCCTCATGCCCGAGCGGCCCCCTCTCCTGCCGAATCTCTCTGCGCCCCAGGATCCACACCGCGGTGTCTGGGAGGGCATGTGCACGGCTGGGGTTGGATCCACAGGCTCCTCAGAAGTCTGGCTCACAGCTGGGCTGCCAGAAGCTGTGTGTGTGTGTGTGTGTGTGTGTGTGTGTGTGTGTGTGGCGGGGCCGGGGGAGGTGGGGAGAGACTACAGAACCTTGAAATGTAGCAGAACCTTCTAACAGATTCTGAAGAGCTTTAACCACAGATTAGCCCAAGTGCCTTTTTATCAACATTTGCTAATGCCTGGGATTTAGACATGGATTTTTTTTTTCTTTTCCTTCCTTCCCTCTTCAGAAAGCATGGGGGCCACAAGGAAACAGAGAGAGAACAGAGAGAGACAGGATCCACCAGGTGCTGTCTCTACCAGCCGAGGAAGACCTCCTTCTCGAGCCCGACCAGGGTGGCTCAGGGGTTGAGCGTCGACCTAGGAACCAGGAGGTCACGGTTCGATTCCCGGTCAGGGCACAGGCCCGGGGGTTGTGAGCTCCATCTCCAGTAGGGGGCGAGCAGGAGGCAGCAGCCTATCCACGATTCTGTCTCATCATTCATGTTCTCTCCTCCCTCCCAATCCCCCTCCCCCACCCACTGCTTCCTCTCTAAAATCAATAAAAATATATTTAAAGGGAAAACAATTTTAAGTTGATGGCATAGTTTGCGGGCTCAATCCTGGGGCATGCAGGAGGCAGCCAATCCATGATTCTCTCTCCTCATGGATGTTTCTCTCGCTCTCCCTCTCCCTCTGAGATCAATAAAAGCATTTAAAAAATAAAATCGAATTACAGTGGTACCTCGAGATACAAGTGCCCTAACATACGAGATTTTTGAGATACGAGCCGTCAAGCGAGCGATTTTTGCTTTGAAATACGAGCAACAGTTAAGATAGGAGTCATCGCGTGGATCGGCTGGCTGCACACGACCCACCCGTTTACCGCGACTCGAGCGTCTCCTAGTTTCCCACGCCTCAAGGTGACGGAACGAATTAAACTCGTATCTCGAGGTACCGCTGTAATCCTGCACCACACGTGTCTCTGAAGAGGGAGGCCTGCTGGCTAAGATGGCTGCGGCTGCTCTATCCATTGCCCGTCGACAGGAAGTGATTTACTCGAGGCCTCTCACCCCTCTCCCCGCCCGGAAGTCCATCGTCCGCCTAGCCAACCGTCTCTGGCTTCCGGTGACTTCCCCAAGGGGCGATTTTTCCCCCCAACATGTAAGACTCCATGCTGAGCTTTGTGGAGTGAGAGACGCCTTCTCCTGCGACAGTGACCCACATGCAGGACCCTTATCATCGACAAGTAGGACGTCCAGACACTCCCAGCCTGGACACCCCAAACCAGAGCTGGCGGGGAGGCGGTGTCGAGGAGGGAGGGGCGAGAAACCCAGCGGGTCCACGAGATGACACCATGGCACAAGACTAGAAAGATCAGCCGAAACCTGATGTGGCTCAGTGGATAGAGCGTCGGCCTGCGGACTGAGGGCTTCCGGGTTCGATTCTGGTCAAGGGCATGTAGTTGGTTGCAGGCACATCCCCAGTGGGGGGCGTGCAGGAGGCAGCTGATCGATGTCTCTCTCTCATCGATGTTTCTGACTTTCTATCCCCCTCCCTTCCTCTCTGTAAAAAAAAAAATCAATAAAATGTATTTTTTAAAAATTAAAAAAAACTAGAAAGATCAGCCTTGGCCGGTATGTCCAATGGATAGGGTGTCAGCCCTGGGATGGAAGGGTCCCGGGTTCTATTTCGGTCAAGGGGATGTACCTTGGTTGCAGGCTCCCTGGCCTGGTCCAGCGCCTGTAGGAGGCGACCAATCAATGTGTGTCTCTCTCTCTCACATCAATGTTTCTCTCTGCCTCTCCCTCTCCCTTAAAAAAAAAAAAAACAATGGAAAAAATATCCTTGGGTGAGGATAAAAAAAAAAGTTAGGAAGGTTAAATACGGGGTACACCCTTCTGTAGGCAGGCCTCCCCGTCTTTCCTCTCGAGCGGAAGAAAGCACAGGGAATACTTCCCGCCACCGGCTCACTACCTGCGCTCCACTGCCCTGGACGGTCATTCAGATGCTTCCGCCTGCAGGGACAAGGCATCCCCTCCCCCAACCCCCAGCCATTTCCAGTTCGCCCGAAACCATATCCCTGGCGCATCACCGAGGGCTCGCCTAAGGACCTAAGAATATCGTCTGCTTAGCAACGCGTTCAGGGCCACGCGGCGGTCAAGGAGTTGGAACAGAAAAGCAGCGTGCTGGGTTACTGCCCCGGGACAGGGACCCGGCCGCGGGCCCTGCCTCTGCCTTACCCCTGACCCGGCACCTTCGGGGGTGAAGGGGCACCCTAATTCCAGCCCGATGCCCGGCAGGAAGTGTTTCTAACGCTATCAGCTTCCACGGTGTCTTTGTACGTGGGAGGCTACTTGCTTCCCCATCTCTCTTATGATGACGATGCCTAGAGGCCCGGTGCATGAAATGCGTGCATGGGGAGGGGGAAGGGTGTCCCTCAGCCCAGCCTGCACCCTCTCCAATCTGGGACTCCTCCATCCAGGACTGCTGGCTTCCAGCTGCTCACCTGCCTTTCTTTCTGATTGTCCCTAACCGCTTCTTTTTTTTTTAAATACTAAGAATATTTTTTTAAAATATATTGTATTGATTGTTTACAGAGAGGAAGGGAGAGGATTAGAGAGTTAGAAACATCGATGAGAGAGAGACATCAATCAGCTGCCTCCTGCATGCTTCCTACTGGGGATGTGCCTGCCACCAAGGTACGTGCCCCCGACCGGAATCGAACCTGGGACCTTTCAGTCCGCAGGCCGACGCTCTATCCACTGAGCCAAACTGGTCAGGGCTGTCCCTAACCGCTTCTGCCTGCCAGCCTGATCACCCCCTAACCACTCCCCTGCCAGCCTGATTGATGCCTAACTGCTCCCCTGCCAGCCTGTTTGCCCTTAACTGCCCTCCCCTGTGGGCCTGGTCACCCCTAACTGCCCTCCCCTGCTGGCCATCTTGTGGCAGCCATCTTGTGTCCACATGGGGGCAGCCATCTTGTGTGTTGGAGTGATGGTCAATCTGCATATTACTCTTTTATTAGATAGGATTGAGGCCTGCTGCACAGGTAGGGGACAGCTAATTTGCCCTGAAGGGTGTCCTGGATCAGGGTGGGGGTTCCCTTGGGGCATGGGGCGGCCTGGGCAAGGAGCCTGTGGTGGTTTGAAGGCCAGCCATGCCCCCCTGGCGACCCAAACAGAGGCCCTGGTATCTGGGATTTGTTTATCTTCTACAATTGAAACTTTGTAGCCTGGAGCAGAGCCAAGCCTCCTTCTCACTCTATGGCTACAGCCATTTTTGTTGGGATTTATTTATCTCCTATAATTAAAACTTTGTAGCCTTAAGCAGAGGCCAAGGCAGGCCAGGTTAGGTGGAAAGCTTGCTTCCTCCATTGCTAGGGAAACCCAAGCCTCCTGCTCTCTCCATGGCTGCTGCTAGCTTGGTTGTTAATTTGCATACTTGCTCCTGATTGGCTGGTGGGTGTGGCTTGTTGGTGTAGCGGAGGTGGGGTCAATTTGCATATTACTATTTTCCCCCCCACTATGCTGTGTCTTCTGGAACATTCTGGTCATTTCATGATTAACATATTATTCTTAGTAGATGGGATTATCATTATTATTATTGATGTCAAAGAGGAAGGGAGAGGGAGAGAGAGACAGAAACAGCAGTGATGAGAGAGAATCATGGATCGGCAGCCTCCTGCACGCCCCACACTGGGGATGGAGCCCGCCACCCGGGCCTGTGCCCTGACCGGGAATCGAACCGTGACCTCCTGGTTCCTAAGCCAATGCTCAGCCAATGGAGCCCCAGCCAGACACCTGCCCATCTTCTCAGTCCTTTGCCCCTTTTTATACTAAAGCCCGATGCTCTGGTCTCCACAGCTGCTCAAACCCTTGCAAGTTCCTCTCTGCATCTCTCCACATACACAGACACACACACACACATACACACACACACAGGGCTAGTATTACACAGACTCTCAAACACACACACACACACACACACACACAGGGCTAGCATTACACAGACTCAAACACACACACACACACACACACACAGAGCTAGTATCACACACATACACAATATGTAAATATCTGATAGGCAGGATGTATTTTCATTGTTACAAATTGAACATAATTAAAGCATAGGGATGAATCACAAAAACAATATGTAATTGTATATTGTGAAATATTTATTTCTCATTACACACACACATACACACACACACAAAGAGCTAGTATGACACACACACACACAGAGCTAGTATGACACACACACACACACACACACACACGCACGCACACGCAGGCCCTGGCCCAGCATGCCTCCGAGGGCGGCTCCCCTGGCCACGCGAGGGCTGATGCCCGTCCCGCTGTCTCCACCCCAAGCCGTGCCCTTCTGTCAGCGCCTGGCTGCGGTGCCCACAGGAAACGGGCAAGTCCGACGAGAAATGTCAGAGCACGTTGTAAGGAGGCACTGTGCACTGCCCGACGCCAACGAGAGCCTGGTCACTCTTTCTTCATTCTTCCCGACCCCACGTTTGGGAGCGGGGCGCACGCCCCCCAGGAGGGGGCAGCCACGGGAACAGAGTGCACGTGTCACCGTCCCGGCCCCACCAGCTCTCAACACCCACGTACCCATCCCACCGACGGTTCTCGAAAGATACGGCTTATCTGGACCAAAACAAGAATTGGAACCATTTATATTAAATTCGCAAAAGCGGCACCTCCACAGCACCACGCTATTTATAATAACGGCGTGGGGTTTTTTGGGTTTTTTTTTGCAATTTAGAAGAAGCAACAGAGAGAGACTATGGAAGCTACCGCAAGAGGCAGATACGATCCACCCAGCTTCATGTTTGGGATTTTCGATCTTAGACCCTGGAATTTTGCTTAATTTTTGTTGTTTTGGGCTGTTTTTTGTTGCTGTCGTTGTAGATGTTAACTCTCAATGGAGAATCATTTCCCCATTGATTTGTATAGAGCAGTGGTTCTCAACCTTCCTAAGGCCGCGACCCTTTAAGACAGCTCCTCACGGGGTGGTGACCCCCAGCCATAAAATTATTTCCGTGGCTACTTCATCACTGTCATTTTGCTACTGTCATGAACTATAATGTAAATATCTGATATGCAGGATGTATTTTCATTGTTACAAATTGAACGTAAGTAAAGCATAGGGATTAATCACAAAAACAGTATGTAATTATATATTGTGAAATATTTATTTCTAATTACAAATAAATGAAATATTGTCTTGAATCGTGGTATAGCATGGGTAACAGTCTTCATATGACAACAGTAAACGACATGGCTACACGTTGCGACACCGAGGAGCGGTGTGTGGGTTCCTAAGACCATGGGAAATAGGTGTTTCCCAATAGTCTTAGGCGACCCTTGTGAAAGGGTCGTTCGACCCCCAAAGGGGTCCCGACCCACAGGTTGAGAACCACTGGTATAGAGCGTGGAAGGTAGGGGAAGAGACCCAGGGAGAGAGACATCGATCGGTTGCCTCCCATACGAGCCCCGGCCAGGATCTACGCGCCCTCGATCGGAATCGAACCTCAGACCCTTCAGTCCACAGACCCACGCTCTATCCTCTGACCCCACACTGGCCAGGGTGCGCTTAATATATATATATTTGTTTTTCAAAAGAGTAGCAGCTGCCGCCATTTCCGGAGAACCTACTGTGTGCCGGCCGGTCCGCCTAGGCGTCTTCTCCGCCCGTCCCTGGGTCACCGATGGAGGATGAGGCCCGGCGTGTGGGGGACACGGAGTCCCCGCCCTTCTCCTACCTTCGCCACCGGGTGCCCGTTGTCCGTCCCGGGATGCCGTTGACTCTTTTCAACCCCATTTTGTGCAAAAGTGCACGTTTCCCAAAACGTCCGTGTTGCCCTGACCGGCGTGGCAGACAGACGGACGGACGGACCCCATCTCCTGCCATGGTCTCCCCGTGTGCTCCCTGGGATGGAGCTCAGCGGCCCCGCCTCCTACCCTGTTTCCCCGAAAGTCAGACATCCCCTGAAAATAAGACCTACTTCCCGTTTTGCCTCTCGCTGTCCTATCAGGCATCCCCCCCGAACATAAGGCCTCCCCAGAATAGAAGGCCCCCGAAGCTACCGTCAGGCGGCTGACTCCTGATTTAAAGAGACCTCGCCCTGCCTGAACAGCTCCGGCTGCGCTGCGGCCCATCAGGGAGCTGGTTTGTGATGACAACGACTACCGTAGACAGGTCATACATTTCCTTTTTTTTTTTTTTGGTTCAACAATAAATGTGTACCGTCTTCTTCTTCATGGAAAAATAAGACATCCCCTGAAAATAAGACCTAGCGCATCTTTGGGAGCAAAAATGAATAGAAGACCCTGTCTTATTTTCGGGGAAACAGGGTAGAAGCTGAGTCCTCGAGTCAACCATGTGCTAGAACAGTGGTTCTCAAACTTCCTAAGGCCGGGACCCTTTAATACAGCTCCCCATGTGGTGGCGACCCCCAACCATAAAATTATTTTCTTTGCTACTTCCTAACAGTCATTTTGCTACTGTTGTGAATTGTAATGTATATATCTGTGTTTTCTGATGGTCTCAGGCGACCCCTGTGATGGGGTCGATGGACCCCCAAAGGGGTCACGACCCCCAGGTTGAGAACCGCTGTGCTAGAAGGAGGCGCATGTCCCAGTCCTGCTTCCAGCCCCTCCCTCCCCCGCCCCCCCTCCACCCCCACCCCAAACCAAACCTTTGACCCACCCTCTGCCTTCAAATTGAGCCGGGGCCGGGCTTAGCCACGGGCCCACACGGCCACGTCAGCCCTGTCCACGCGAGAGAAGCACCAGAGAGACACGAGACCCTGCCTAGTGAGTGGCTCAGTGGGTTAGGGTGGCGGGCGGCAAACCGCGGCCCACGGCGAGCCACCTGCGGCTCTTTGGCCCCTGGAGCGTTCCAACGCCCCTTCTTCCAAACAGACTCGCCCGGGGCCGGGGCATCTGGTGGAAGAGCCACACTCCGGGGGCCCAAGAGCCGGGTCAGGGCGCATACAAGAAGCACCCGATGAATGCATCCACACGGGGATCACAAAGGAATTCCCCCTCCCCCCCATCTCTGCATAGGAAGTATAAGGCGATTTTTTGAGAGAGAGAGAAATACGCATGCAACGAGAGAGAGAAGCTTACGGCCTGGACTGGGTGGGAGCGGGAAGGGGGGGGGCGAAAAAAAGCCAATGGGGGGGGAGGAAAAAGGGGAGATGTGCAATACTTTCAACAATAAAGATTATTTAAAAAAAAATAAAAAAGGAAAAAGAGCCCTAACCGGTGTGGCTCAGTGGATAGAGCGTCGGCCTGCAGACTGAAGGGTCCCAGGTTCGATTCCGGTCAAGGGCATGTGCCTTGGTGGCGGGCACATCCCCAGTAGGAGGAGTGCAGGAGGCGGCTGATCGATGTCTCTCTCTCATCGATGTTTCTAACTTTCTATCCCTCTCCCTCCCTCTCTGTAAAAAATCACTAAAATATATTTTAAAAATAAAAATATAAAATAAAAAAAATAAAATAAAAATAAAAATAAAAATAAAATAAAAACTATCGCCTGGCGTCGGGGTGCCGGGAAGAGGGGCGCGGCCGCGGGGTGACGGCCCGGACACCCAGGACCTCGCCGTTGGGCAGCAGGCGGTGGGGACCGGCCGGAGCGCCCCGCGTGAGCTCCAGGCCTGACTATAAAAGGCAGAGGGCTGCGGCCGGCACGTGACCCCCTTTCTAAATAAAGCTCCCCCACTCAGGCCCAGCTGACCAGACAGGGCTGGCTGGCCGGGCGAAGACAGGGAAGAGCTCTCAGGGATGGCATGAAGCCGGGGCCGCCCCTGACCCCCTGGGACTTCCCGGAGCTGTGGCCTCTCTGGGTCCTGCCCCCACAACTGCAGCCCGCACCCCGACCCATGCGTCCGCAGGGCCCCGGCCTACGGGAGCTGCTTGCATTTCATAAGCAGAAGCACCCGTCCTGAGGTGCTCAAAATTTTAAAAAAAGAGGAGGAGGAGGAAGAGGAAGAGGAGGAAGAGGAGGAGGGGAAATGCTAAGATGGAATAATGGCCCTGGCTAGTGTGGCTCAATGGATAAGAACATCGGCCCAAGGAATAAAGGGTCCCGGGTTCGATTCCCAGTATAGGGCACAGGCCCAGGGTGCGGGCTCCATCCCCAGGAGGGGGCGTGCAGAAGGCAGCCGGTCCACGATTCTCTCTCCTCACAGATGCTTCTCTCACTCCCCCTCTCTCCCTTCCGCTCTGACATCCATAAAAATAAAAATAATAACAACATGACAAGACCCGGTTCAGCAGCAAGGCGCTGGGCTCTCTGAGAGAAGACGGGGGAGTCGGGGCCCAGTCTAGAACCCAGGAACCGAAAAAGCACCTTCAGACGAGCACCCAGCAGGCAGCAGGAAGCGAGAGAACCAGATTCTGCCTGGCCCTTGTGGCTCAGTGGGTGAAGCGCCAGCCTAGGAGCCAGGAGGTCAGGGTTCCATTCCCGGTCAGGGCCCAGGCCCGGATTGCAGGCTCAATCCCCAGTGTGGGGCGTGCAGGAGGCAGCCGATCCCTGATTCCCTCTCCTCATGGATGTTTCTCTCTCTCTCCCTCTCCCTCTCCCTTCCTCTTGGCAATCAAGGAAAATAATTTTTTAAAAAAAGAGAAAGAGAGAGAGAGAACCAGGTCCACCAAACAGGAGCTGCTCGGTCCCTCCCGGCATGTAACTGGCACCGTGGAGCAGTGGACGGCGGCTGAGTCCAAGCCTCCGTTTTGAGGCCGGCGCCCTTCCCCCCCCTGCCCCCTCCACCCTGGGCCTCGCACCCGTGGACGGGGAGAAAGGGGAGCTACCACCCAGGGCGCACCCTGCTTGCCAGCTGGGAGCTGGACGCGGGCAGCGGTGGTGACAGGGCCTGGGTAGCAACGGCCGTGGGAATGACCCCGGGAACCCCGTCTTTCACAATCGCGGGCCCGCTTGGCCGGCGCGGCCCTGGGATTACACGCTGTTCTCTGCTCAAGGGGGAACGTGTCGCTCCCCGACAATAAATCTCCCACAAAGTAGGTGCCGCGCCGGCCCCCGGGGCGGCGGCCAAGAGCCCGAGGGCGCGCCCAGGGCGGACGGGGCGGTGCCAGCGGCCTGGCCGTGGGTCCCTCCTGTAGGCCGCCGGGCGGAGGGGTCAGCGTCCCTGTGG
The DNA here is from genome assembly GCA_011751065.1 of Lasiurus cinereus. Classification (NCBI taxonomy): domain Eukaryota; kingdom Metazoa; phylum Chordata; class Mammalia; order Chiroptera; family Vespertilionidae; genus Lasiurus; species Lasiurus cinereus. The sequence continues at coordinate 1,823,818 of JAAGEH010000243.1, read as the reverse complement.
CTTTCGGGCCCCGGGGATCCGCCTCCCTGCACGCCGCCTTTCCCTTTTATTTTCTATTTTTTAAATATTTTAAAATATATCTTAGTGATTTTTAAATGACAGACATCCATCAGCTGCCTCCTGCACGCCCCCCACTGGGGATGTGCCCGCCACCAAGGTACCTGCCCTGGACTGGAATCGAACTCGGGACCCTTCCGTCTGCAGGCCGGCGCTCTATCCACTGAGCCACACCGGTGTCGGTCCCTTTTTATTTTTATTTCATTTTGTTTCTTAAATCCTCCCCCCGGAGAATATTTCCCCATCGACCCTTTTTAGAGAGAGCGGAAGAGAGAGGGAGAGATGGACAGAAAGATGGGCGTGAGAGAAACACATGCAGCCGTTGCCTCCCGCACACGGCCCCCGGGGCCGAGAGGAGCGAGCCTGCCCCCCGGGGTACGTGCCCTTGACCCGAATCGAACCCGGGACGGGACCCTGGGGGGTCCACAAGCCCACGCGCTTACCCACTGAGCCAAACAAGACTAGTACATCCAGTGCTACCTCCAGATACGAGTGCCCTAACCTACGAGATTTTTGAGATACGAGCCATCGAGCAAGCGATGTTCGCTTTGAAATACGAGCAACAGTTGAGACAGGAGTCATCGCTCGGGTTGGCCGGCTGCTGCACGCGACCCACCCGTTTACCGCGATGCGAGCGTCTCATCGTTTCCCACGCCCCGAGGTGACGGAACGAATCAAACTCGCATCTCGAGGTACCACTGTACGCACACAGCGCATCCTTTCTGGTGCATCCTTTCTAGCACGTGAGCGACACGGTCTCCGTGGCAACCACGCCACGCCCTCCCTTCCTCCCTGGAGTCCCCGGAAGCTCCGGAGAGCCATCCCGGCCCCCTCCAGGGCACGTCCTACCAGCAAGACCACCCCACCGCCCACCCAGCCCCGCCCCGCCTGGCGCAGGCCATGCACATGGAAGAGGAAGGAGGGGGAGGAGGAGCGGGAAGCGGGGGCGGCTTACTCTTCTGGCAGTGGTCCTGGGTCCAGCAGCGGGAGTTGTACTCGTTGTTGATGGAGGTCCTCTCGCAGCGGGGCCTGCCCTCGAGCGCGCCGGGGCACACGTCCCCGCACTCCTTGGGCGACTTGTTGCCGGCCACGTAGTTGTTGGACACGGCGTCGAGGACGAGGGACCAGTCCACGGTGGACAGGTAGCAGAGGTCGGCGTTCTTCTCGATGCGGACGGCGCCGCGCGTGATGTTGCGCAGGTTGCGCAGGCCTAGGTCCTTGAGGTGCGTCATCTCGAAGACGACCAGCGCGTAGTTGTAGAAGAGCTTCCAGCCGCGGATGACGGTGAGGTTGGGGAACAGGTCGCCGATGCTCTCCAGGCCCGCCACGCGGAACAGCAGCAAGTACTCGGTGATGACCGTGAGCTTGGGGAAGCGGTAGCTGCGGTAGTCGTCGCCCTTGGAGATGAGCAGGATGTGCAGGTAGCCCTCGATCACCGTGCAGTTCTCCAGGCGCTTCAGCTGCTGGAAGTCGTTACGGATGTCGATGCCGGGGCCGCAGACTGCAGGGGGGCACAAGAGGGGAGGGGGGGGACACATGTGAGTGGTGGGGGGCCTTTATCTTTGTTTTATTTATTTATTATTTACTCTCATGGGAGGATCTTTTCCCATCGATTTTTTTTTTTAATATATTTTTTATTGATTTTTTCACAGAGAGGAAGGGTGAGAGTTAGAAACATCGATGAGAGAGAGACATCGATTAGCCGCCTCCTGCACGCCCCCCACTGGGGATGTGGCCGCCACCAAGGTACATGCCCTTGACTGGAATCGAACCCGGGACTCCCCAAGTCCGCGGGCCGACGCTCTATCCACTGAGCCACACCGGCCAGGGCCAAAGGGAAGTCATTTTGAAAATGATTTCCCAACCCACAATCTTGTCATTAAGAAGTAAGACAAGCCGGCTGACGTGGTTCAGGGGCTGAGCTTCGACCTAGGAACCCGGAGGTCGCAGTTCGATTCCCGGTCAGGGCACAGGCCCGGGGTGGCGGGCTCCATCCCCAGTGTAGGGCGTGTAGGAGGCAGCTGATCCCTGATTCTCTCTCATCATGGATGTTTCTCTCCTTCTCCCTCTCCCTTCCTCCCTCCCTGACATCAATAAACAAGTATTTTTTGAAAAGTCGTATTTCCACTGTTGCATGGATTTTTTTTTTTTAAAAGGAAGGAAAAAGGGGTGGGGAGAGTGTGTCCCGAAACCCCTGGGGCCTCCGTGGTCGCTGAGTCGGCAGTCCTGCTCCCCGGGCCCCCACGGGCACGCACATTCCACCCACATCTACCCAGTACACTGCTACCCGCCACACACACGCACACACGCACACACGCACACAGAAGTCAGGGCTGGAGATGCCGTTATGATAACAAGCACTGATACTGCTCTCGTCGAATTTGTTCGAGTGGAGCGCTCTGTGTTCAGTGTAAACAGACGCGGTTCACGTTAAGCCTTTTATCTTCACGTGTCAACGGGAGCGTGTTTACATTGTATATACACACGCGTCTCTCCCCAGACAACCGTCCCCGCCACCTGGCACGCTCAGCCGCGCGCGAGAGGATGGAAGCGAGGGATGGATTGCCTTGCCCGGGGGATGCTGGGAACCGGGGAATCCCACATGAAGCATCGCCATCGACCGGCAAAAAACGGTCCTACGGTGCCTCACGCGCGAGCCATCGTGACCCTTCAGGTAACTGGAACCCAACGGCTCCTGCGCGCAGCAGAGATGGGGGGTCCTGGCCGCAGACGGGGGGCTCGAAGAGAGCCTCACCCCGACACACCCAGGTGGGGGGTTCGATCCCCAACCATAGTGTGCACAAGAACCCACCGCTGGTCCTAGCCAGCGTGGCCCGGTGGTTAGAACGTCAGCCCAAGCCTTGGAGGGGTTCATAGCTTGGACTCCCGATCAAGGGCTCCTGCCTGGGTTTGGGGTTTGATTCCCTGTCCCGATCGGGGCACACCAGGGGGCACTCAATGGATGTGGCTCTCTCACATCACCTCCTCTCCCCTCCCTTCTTTCTTTAAGTAATTTTTTAATATATATATTTTATTGATTTTTTTTTTTTTACAGAGAGGAAGGGAGAGGGATAGAAAGCCAGAAACATCGATGAGAGAGAGACGTCAATCAGCCGCCTCCTGCACGCCCCACAGTGGAGATGTGCCCGCAACCAAGGTCCATGCCCCCGACCGGAATCGAACCTGGGACCTTTCAGTCTACAGGCCGACGCTCTATCCACTGAGCCACACCAGTTTTGGCGTAATATATATATATATGTATTTTTTATTAACTTCAGAGAGGAAGGGAGAGGGAGAGAGAGAAACATCCATGATGAGAATGGAGCCCGCCACCCGGGCCTGTGCCCTGACCGGGAATTGAACTGTGACCTCCTGGTTCCTAGGCTGACAATCAACCACTGAGCCAGGCAGCCAGCCTGTGTTCACACTTTAAAAAAGAGAGTGACAGGCAAGATGGAGCAGGAAGGGCTGCAAGTCACCGAGCCTGCGAGGTCCCCCTGGGTTGGGGGAGGGCTGGTGGGATTTCTGTGGGACCCGGACGGGGGCGAGAACCCAGCGCTCAGACCAACGGGGCGAGGGACGTGGGGCCCCAGTGAGAACACACCTCCGGGCCCGGCTGGCTCGCTCCAGGTGGAGCCTGAATGTGGTCCCCAGTGATGAGGGTGATGAGGGCTGTGCCATCTGCACACAATGCATGACAGCCAGGGACTCAGGGACGGGGCCGTTCTGGCTCCGGGGCTGAGCATCCGCCCAGGAACCAGGAGGTCAGGGTTCGATTCCCAATCAGGGCACAGGCCCGGGTGGTGGGCTCCATCTCCAGTGTGGGGCCTGCAAGAGGCAGCCGGTCCGTGATTCTCTCTCAGCACTGATGTTTCCCTCTCTCCTTCTCCCTTCCTCTCTGAAATCAGTAGCAATATAATCTCCTTATATATCTAATAAAAGAGTAATATGCAGATTGACCATCACTCCAACACACAAGATGGCTGCCCCCATGTGCACATAAGATGGCTGCCACAAGATGGCCAGCAGGGGAGGGACAGTGGGAGGGGCCAGGCCCACAGGGGAGGGCAGTTGGGAGGGGCCAAGCCTGCAAGGGAGGGCAGCTGGAAGCAATCAGGTCAGCAGGGGAAGACAGTTAGGAGGGACCAGGCTGGCAGAGAAGGGAAGTTGGGGGTGACCAGGCCCGCAGGGAAGGGAAATTGGGGGGGGTGGGGATAGGCCTACAGAGGAGGGCAGTTAGGGGAGCAGTTAGGCATCCATCAGGCTGGCAGGGGAGTGGTTAGGGGGTGATCAGGCTGGCCGGCAGAAACAGCTAAAGCAGTGGTTCTCAACCTTCCTAAGGCCGCAACCCTGAGATACAGTTCCTCATGGGGTGGTGACCCCCAGCCATGAAATGTTGCTATTGTTCTGCATCGTGATGTCAATATCTGCATTTTCCAAGGATCTTAGGTGACCCCTGTGAAAGGGTCATTTGACCCCCAAAGCGGTTGCGACCCACAGGTTGAGAACAGCTGAGTTAGAGGCAATCAGGGAGGCAGGCAGGCGGAGCAGTTAGGAGATAGCAGCCCTGGATTGTGAAGGGACAGTCAGACATCCCTCGAGGGGCCCCAGATTGGAGAGGGTGCAGGCTGGGCTGAGGGACACCCTTCCCCTGTCACGAATTTCATGCACCGGGCCCCTCGTGTGTGTGTGTGTGTGTGTGTGTGCGCGCGCGCGCGCGCGTGTGTATAATCTCTCTATCAAACAGGGTCTGCTGAATATCCTCGCTGCTCTGCGCCGGGCTATTCCGGCCGAGGGATGGGAATATTGTCACTGACACCCCAGGGCAGGTCTGACACGCCTTCTGAGTCATCTTTCCACGACACCTGGTCCCTCCTTGCAGCTCATGGGTGTCAAGAAAGGATGAACCCTTTCTGATGCATCCACCCGTGACCTCGCCCTGGGTCCCCAAGATCTAAACGCCCCCCCGTGTCCATCACCGCTTCTCCTCGAAAGGGACGCCACACACACACACACATACACACACACACACACACACAGTCCCGGCTGGTGTGGCTCAGTGGATAGAGCCTCAGCCCGTGAACCAAAGGGCCCCGGGTTTGACTCCGGTCCAGGGCACGTGCCTCGCTGGCAGGCTCCTCATTGGTCCTGGCTGGGTGTGCGCGGGAGGCAACCAACCAATCTCTCTCTCTCTCACACACATCCACGTCTCTCTCTCTCTCTCTCTCTCTCTCTCTCTTCCCCTCTCTCTAAAACTCAATGGGAAAATACCCAGTGGGGAAGATTACACACACACACACACACACACACACACACACACACAGAAGACAGAAGAAAGGACGGCAGAGCCATCTGGAGAGAGCAAACAGCCCGGTAAGTATGAAAAACGGCCATTCCGCCTGGCTTTTAAGAGCAAGTGACTTAATCTCGCTACCATTGATTTTCCCCGGGGCCATTTAATTCCGACAACGCCGCCCGCGTTTCTGATGCGACAGACGCGAGGTGGTGACACCCGGGCCGGCCACAGCCACCACGCACAGCGCTCAAGGAGGAGAGGAGGGTTTCGGGGTGAGGTGGGGGGGTGCTGGCAGGATATGCATGAAGGGGAGCTCACGGGGGCTCAGGGGTTGAGCCTGGCTTCCTCCTTACGTCCTGGGGCTCTCGCACAATCCCATAAAGCTAGGCCACTTCTCTTAAAAAAAAAAAAAAAACACAGCCGAGACCGGTGTGGCTCAGTGGATAGAGCGTCGGCCTGCTGACTGAAAGGTCCCAGGTTCGATTCCGATCGGGGGCATGTACCTTGCTGGCGGGCACAACTCCACTGTGGGGCGTGCAGGAGGCGGCTGATAGATGTCTCTCTCTCATCGATGTGTCTGACTTTCTATCTTTCTCCCTTCCTCTCTGTAAAAAATCAATAAAATATATTAAAAAAAAAAAACAGCGGCCCCACCCGGTGTGGCTCAGGGGATAGAGGATCAGCCTGCGGACTGGAGGGTCCCAGGTTCGATTCCCCATCAGGGCACAGGCTCGCGCTGCAGCCTCGATCCCCAGGAGGGGGTGTGCAGGAGGCAGCCGACCCATGACCCTCTCTCATCATGGATGCTTCTCTCTCCCCCTCTCCCTTCTCTCTCTCTCCCTCACCCACCAAGTACCATTTGTACCTGAGCAAATCCTTTCCATCAAAATCAACCTTAAGACGCCATGGGCACTGCGGGAAGCAGCGCCCGGCTCCCTTGCCGTGGCTGGGACAGTATCCCCTCCGCGCCACCCAGCTAGGAAGGGACTTGAAATGGAGGCCCACGCGCGTCCGTCCAGGCTGATGAAAGGGCGCTCACCCTTCTCCCTCCCCCGGCCTGGCCCCCCACAAAAAGCGGGGGCTTGGGGGGGGGAAGGTCTGTCTTTGAAAGAGGCCAAGCAGGCGCCTGGACTTGCAGAGAGCTATTGTCCGGAGCCCTACAAGGAGGACCACAGGCAGCGAGACGCCCAGGATGGGGATTTGGCTATTTCTCTTTCCGTTCGTTCACAATGGCTGCTTTTCAAAGAGAGAGAGAAAGAGAGAGAGAGAGAGAAGGAGGGAAGGGGAGGGAGGGAGAGAGGGAGAGATGTGCTTCGGGCATGACAAATCCTGGGCGCCGGGGAAATGGCTGAAGCAGCCGAAATGGCCGCCGCCTCCCCGCGCTGGGGCTGGGGCCTCCTGGCCAGGAATGCCAGCGATCCCAGGCATGCGGCCTCCTCCTCCCCGTCCGACGGGAGCCGAGGCGCCGGAGACAGAACCGGGGAACAGGGTGCGCCCCTCGCCAGCACGGTGACCCCCGACCCCAGGCCTACCCGGCCCCTCGAGGAGAGGCCCTGCCAATGGGGTTTTGCTTTAAGATGCGCGGAGAAGGGGCTAAGATGGCTCACGGCGTCCCCAGAGTCTGCCTCCCCCCACCCCCAATTCTCCCAGCGTAGCCTCCTCTGCCCTTCCCAAGGCTGAACCCCCAATGGGCGTGGGACCCTCAACCTCTCACAGGTCAGGGCACCTGTGGGGACACGGGCAGGAGGCAACCAATCGATGGGTCCCTCTCATCGACGTTTCTCTCTGTCTCTGTCTCTCTCTGTCTCTCTCTGTCTCTGTCTGTCTCTCTCTTTCTGCCTCCCACTGTCTCCAAAAACCAACGGAACCAATACCTTCTGCCCGGCTGGTGTGGCGAGGAACCAGGAGGTCACTGTTCAGTTCTAGGTCGGGGCACAGGCCCTGGGTGTGGGCTCCATCCCCAGTAGGGGGCGTGCAAGAGGCAGCCAAATCTATGATTCTCCCTCACTGATGTTTCTCTCTCTCCCTCTCCCTTCCTCTCTGACGTCAATAAAAACGCATTGGAAAAAATACAGCGGTACCTCGAGATACGCGTGCCCTAACCTACGAGATTTTTGAGATACGAGCCGTCGAGCGAGCGATTTTTGCTTTGAAATACGAGCAACAGTTGAGATAGGAGTCATCGCTCGGATCGGCCGGCAGCACACGACCCACCCGTTTACCGCGAGGTGAGCATCTCATAGTTTCCCACGCCTCAAGGTGACGGAACGAATTAAACTCGTGTCTCGAGGTACCACCAGGTGAGGGCTAACAACAACAAAAAAATAGCCAGAGGAGGTTTTGGGGGTCCCTGCTGCCCAGACACCTGTCCCTCCACCCTCCCCACCCCTCCGTGGGGAAGAATGCACAGCGGCCCCCCCTCCACCAGGGACCTGCAGGGCGACCGTCTGCCCGAGACCAGAAGGTGGTGGACTGGCCTTCTTTAAAGGGACCGGGACTTCTAACATGCACTCGCGGAACACGGGGAACACCCGCCCCCCCTGCCCCTCACACAGCGGGGGGCAGGCACCCCCTTCACGACCCTGTGCTCCACGCTGGGTCGCAGAAACCCCGAGACGGGCTCATCCCTGTCTACACTGCTCCCGGGATTCACGGGAAGGCTTGATTAATATACACACACACACACACACACACACCGGCTTACAGCACAGCAGGGAACGGAAACACGGCCACCAGACAGCCGGGTTGGATGTAAAAGAGCAACCGTGACCGGTACACCTTGAACGCTGCCACGTGATAACCACTGACCTTCCCGGCCGCCTGGGATGGCTGAGACGGTCCCCGCTAAGCATTCTGGGAGGAGCTGCGCAGGCAGGTCTATCCCAGCGGTCACCATCCTCTGCCCCCACTCCCTACTCCCCCACCAATGGGGGCGTCAGGCCCGCAGGAGCTGAATCCCATCCAGCCACCCAATAGGTGTGTGCTCACCGAGAAAAAAAACTAGGCTTCCGGCTGGCCCGGCCGACGCGGCTCAGGGGTTGAGCATCAGCCGAGGAACCAGGAGGTCGCGGTTCGATTCCCGGTCAGGACACAGACCTGGGGTTGTGGGTTCGACCTCTGGCCGGGGGCACAGGCGGGAGGCAACGGATCCATGAATGTTTTCTCTCTCACATCAATGTTTCTCTCTTGCTCCCTTCCTCTCTCTGAACTCAGGAAAAAAAATCATCCATCCATAAAACGTCAGATGTTTAAAACAACAAAAAATAGAGAGAGAGAGAGAGAGGGCAGATTACCTGACTCAGAGCACCCTGACCTTGCTTGACCCTGGCCGCCCGGCCTCCTACGTGGGACCAGGAGGCGCTGCTGTTTCTGCAGCTCTGCCCGAGGGCGTCCCTGCCCGGGGCACGGGCCCACCCACCTCCTGCCACGTGGCCACGCTCCCCGCCCGGGAGAGACACGCCGGGTCCGGGCTGGCTCCTGAGGGGCGCAGGGAGAACCCAGTCCCACTTCCCGACCCAGGTGAGCTGCTGGCAGCCGGCTCCCGCCTCCAGGCCCCCCCCCCACCGGGGAGAGGGGGAGGGGGAGGCGGGGAGAAGCCTCGCTGGGCCAGGCAGGCTCCGCTCCCTCCCGGCCCGTCAGAACCCGGCAGGTCCGGGCCTGAACCCCAACTCCCATTGGCAACCTCAGCGCAGAGAACCGGCTCCAAAGAGAGGCGGTGGCGGGAAGGGCCGACGGGCCGACCTGGCCGGCGACAGGCAGACAGACAGGCAGGCAGGCAGGCAGGCAGGCAGGCAGACAGGCAGACAGTCTGTGTATGTATGTGTCTGTGTATGTATGTGTCTCTGTGTGTGTCTGTGTCTGCTATGTCTCTATGTGTCTGTGTATGTATGTGTCTCTGTGTCTGCTATGTCTCTGTGTGTCTGTATGTATGTGTCTGTGTCTATGTGC
>JAAGEH010000243.1:1687517-1722595 GCA_011751065.1 Lasiurus cinereus | reverse complement strand
TGTGCCTGCAACCAGATGTGTCTTAAAAGGCGCTGTTTTTTTAAAAATATATATATCTTATTGATTTTTTTACAGAGAGGAAGGGAGAGGGATAGAGAGTTAGCAACATCGATGAGAGAGAGACATCGATCAGCTGCCCACTGGAGATGTGCCTGCAACCAAGATGTGCCTACATGCCCTTGACCGGAATCGAACCTGGGACCCTGCAGTCCACAGGCCGATGCTCTATCCACTGAGCCAAACCGGATTTGGCAAGGCGCTGGAGTTTTATTTTTGAGTTGGGGCTTTTAAAAAATGTGGTCTTAAAAGTTTGTATTTTAAAAATATATATTTTATTGATTTTTTTTACAGAGAGGAAGGGAGAGGGATAGAGAGTTAGAAACATCGATGAGAGAGAGACATCCATCACCTGCCTTCTGCACACCCCCTACTGGGGATGTGCCCGCAACCAGGGTACATGCCCTTGACCGGAGTCGAACCTGGGACCCTTCAGTCCGCAGGCCGATGCTCTATCCACTGAGCCAAACTGGTCAGGGCTGCATTTGTTGTTGTTGTTTTTTAAAAATATATTTTTATTGATTTCAAAGAGGGAGAAAGATAAAAACATCAATGATGGGAGAGAATCATTGAAATCGTTGATTGGCTGCCTCCACTGGGGATGGAGCCCGCAACCTGTGCATTGAACAGTTAACATTCTGGTTCATAAGTTGATACTCAAACACTGAGCCACGCCGGCTGGGCTTACAAATTCCTCCCCCCCACTCCCCCACCCCGGAGTTTTCACTCCTGGGGATGGTTTGCACCAGTTTGCACCTGGTTACAGACACGCCTCACACCTGTTTGCAACTCTGCCTTTAGGTGAGCTGCCGAACCGGCACCTGGATAAAAGTTACATATGACCGAGGACTTGATCTTTGCATGTGCTACTAAGAAATAGTCAACTAACCTTGTAAGGAGAAAAAAAAAATGCACTTTTCTCTTTCTGAAGTCTTTTCAGAAAGAAATCATAGGCGATAAGCAGATTGCTCACTTGAAGAGAAATCTACATGATTTCACCGTTAGGAAAAAGTTACACATCTTAGAGTTAAACCCACCGTAAGACTTGAGTGGACTGCGTTCCCTGTACAGAGTTTTAGAAAATAGAGCATTTATGGAGAGGGTAGCTCCAGGCTATTGCGGCATTTCATTTTTTTTTTTTTAATATTTTTATTGATTTCAGAGAGGAAGGGAGAGAAACATGGATGGGAGAGAATCAGAGATCAGCTGCCTCCTGCACACCCCCTACGGGGGATGCAGCCCACGATCCGGGCCTGAGTCCTGCCTGGGAATTGAACCGTGACCTCCGGGTTCATAGGTGGATGCTCAACCACTGAGCTGTGTCAGCTGGGTGGCTGAAAGCTTCCATCTTTAAAGGCGTAGCGTCATGTTAAAACTAGTATTGTTTGAAGCCAAGCTGGTTTCCTCCCCACGCTGTAGCCGGGACTAACGCTTCCTCCCACGTGTCATAGACCTGCCCGGAGTGCCCAGGGGAGTCAGGAGCCAGGTGACGCGACCCTCAGGTGGGTCCTGGCCTCGGGGGGTGCGTGTGGCACTCGAGGTTCTCCCCTCTGGGTGTCACATGGACGGTCCTCAGGCCCCCCAAGACGCGCACCTCCCCGGCTTCAGGAACGTGTAGGGAGTTGATCTCCATCCCGGAGAAGTGGGGGGAAGTGAGCGAGCGTGGCTTTTGGGGTGAGGACACGGTCTCTGTCCACCGTTCCTTTGCCAGTATAGTATCCGTGGAATGCGTCCCCCCTTCCCACGGGCTGTTTGGGGACTGTTGATGGTGCGTGTGGAGGATGGCCTCACCTGTACGGCTTACCCTGCTAACTGCTGCTCCCCACGAAGGGCCATGTCACAAAATGTGTAAAAATAAAAAGCTAAAAACACAAACCCTGGCAGTGCCACTCGAGACAATGAATGTTCCCCAGTGTGTGTGTGTGTGTGTGTGTGTGTGTGTGTGTCCTACTTCAACGCCAATGAAGACATGCTCATACGCGTGCTTCTCGTGAGGGCCCGGGTCCACGGCGGGAGCGAGACCTGGCCTGGTCAGCACGGAGCTAGGAGGCGTGGCAGACGGGGCATCGGCCCGCTGGCGGGGCTCAAAGACCCTGGTGGCAGTAACATGGGGCGCCGGGTGAGCGGCGACCGCCTCTTGCCACTTCTTCCCACGTGGCCTTCTGGCCACAGGCCTGGCTGGGGTGGGGGGTGTGAGGTCGCTGCCACACGCCTAACTGAGGAGGACGGGGACCCCGCCTCCCTGCGCCCTGCCCCTCAGATCTTTGTGGTTTCCTCCATGGACTCTCATGGTGGCCTGTCACACGGGGCCACAGTGGGTGGGGGTGGGGGCAACCTTGCGATCCCAGCCCCCCAGCAGCCTGGGGAAGGGGGGGGGTGAGCACCGCCCACACAGACAGACTCCGCACCTCCAGCCTCCTTTGGTGGGCGTTTTATTCTCCATCCTGTGACCTGCCCGAGCGGAAGGCTCTCCCCAGCCTTCAACGGCTCCACATCGCACCCGCCCGACGGCGGCCACGGGCTGTGCGTGCGGTGAGATGCGAGTCTCCTTCCCCGCGGAGGCCTTGACCTTGCGGAGAGGAGCTCTCGGGCCGCCATCGTGCTGCTGACGGGAACGGCGTTCGCCGGCACGAAGGGCGCTTCGGAGGTAAACCGGAGGCGGCTGCGGGAGCACCGAGGCCCGGAGAGGCCCCGGCCGGCCAGCACGCGGGGCCCGGCCGCCGGGGGGGCCTGCACGGGGCCTGCTGATGCCACCTCCGGGCTGTCCTCGGGGGGCGGGGGTCTCAGTCCGCCACGTGGGGCCTGGCCCTCCCGGGCGCTGCATGCTGGGCCGCGAAGGCCGGTCTGGCCCTGGGGGCCGACCTCAGCTTCACGCCGGCCATCTCGGGGGCCCTGCGAGCAAGCGGAGGAGGATGAGTGGGGTGCCCCTCGGGCCCCTGCCCCAAGTCCCCCCTCCACCTTGGCAGCTCCCGGCTAGATTTCCTGGAGGAGCCTCAGGAGGGGACACGGGTGGGAGGAGGACGGCGGCTCGGGGACCTAAAAGGCCAGGTCCTTTCTGGAGCTTCCTCCTTCCTGTGTCCCTTCCCTCGGAGCCGGGCAGGAGGCCTCAGTGCCAGGGTGGGGGACTGCTCTCGCCAAGGGCCACCTGGGTGTTTGTGCCCTCCATCCCGGGCCACACCCGGTGATCAGCCAGACACAAGCCTGCCATGCTGGGTGCAGCATTTCATGAGCTCGCTCCTCACACCTTGGCAGCGCCAGAACCAAGGACTTCCCGGGCCTTCTATGGCCCGCGGGCCGGCCGTTCCCCACCCCTGCCTTCGCGGCTCCTCTTCCTTGGGCTCAGGGGCCTGGAGCGCAGAGCAGTGCCCCCTCTGGCTGCGTCCGAATCGGGAGCTTCCGAGGGTGGGGAGCGGGCAGCCGTCCCTGGGCCCTCGGGGAACACAGGCTCTGCGGGGTAGGGAGCCTCCACAGCAGAACAGGGGTCTCCTAAGATGTGGGTGGACCGGATGGCTCTGCTCAGGGCTGGGCTTCGACCTGTGAACCAGGAGGTCACAGTTCGATTCCCGATCAGGGCACAGGCCCGGGTGGCAGGCTCCATCCCCAGGACGGTGAGTGCAGGAGGCAGCCGACCTATGATTCTCTCCCATTACTATTATTATTTTTAAAAATACATATTTTATTGATTTTTTACAGAGAGGAAGGGAAAGGGATAGAGAGTTAGAAACCTCAATGAGAGAGAGACATCCATTAGCTGCCTCCTACACACCCCCAACTGGGGATGTGCCCGCCACCAAGGTACATGCCCTTGACCGGAATCAACTGTGGGACCCTTCAGTCTGTAGGCCGACGCTCTATCCACTGAGCCTAGCTGGTTTCGGCTCTCATTATTGATGCTTCTCTCTCTCCCTCCCCTTTCCTCTCTGACATCAATAAAAATACATTAAAAAATAAAATCAGAATTTAAATCTTAAAGAAAAAAGAAAGATGTGGGTGAAGCCAGAGGGCTCTCGGGTTCCTATCCCGACCGGCACCCCAAGAGCGCGGTGAGCCCTGGCCAGGCTCCAGGGGGCCCAGGCAGGGCCGGGACCAGCATCCCCAGCACGAGCAGGAGACCTGCAGGCGGCCGGTCGGCAGGAGGCTGCCTCCCAGGCCCCGTTTCAAGAGCGAATTCTTCCTCAGGACCCGGGCACGGAAGGTCTTTCACAGCGGGGTTCCGAGGAACCTCAGCGCGGTGACTGAGGAACAGGAAGTCAGCTCAGCTTCCCACGCACGGACAGTGCCCCAGAACCCCCAGAAGTGGCTTCCCGGGAGGGTCTGGACCACCGAGGAGGGAGGGGCCCCGGGAACAGCGAGGGAGCGGCGACTCACTTGGACAGGACGTCCAGGGCCTGCTGGGTGGCCAGCGTCCGCCGGTCCTGCGGTCCGTACAGGAGCGTCTGAATCTGGAGGCACTGCAGAACACCAAGCAGCCGTGAGAGGGCAGGAGGCGGCACGCAGCACGCCGCACGGGGGGAGGGCGAGGCTGCTTCAGTCACAGCCCGTCTGCCTTCCCTGCGAATGCCAGGGGCCGTCTGACCTTCACTCTGAATGCCAGGGGCCGTCTGACCTTCGCTCTGAATGCCAGGGGCCGTCTGACCTTCGCTGTGAATGCCAGGGGCCGTCTGACCTTTGCTCTGAATGCCAGGGGCCGTCTGACCTTCACTCTGAATGCCAGGGACCCTCTGACCTTCACTGTGAATGCCAGGGACCGTCTGACCTTCAACTTGGATGTCCCAAGGGATCCTGGGAACAAGTGTTCAGCTCTAGCACTGTTCTAGAACCCTCTGTGACACCCTGTATGTAGAAACACGTTTCAAAAGTACTCTTTTAAAAAATAAAAGCAAGAGAATTGGTATTCATGAGAGGATGGTGTCCGGTTTCTATTTCTGAACGACAGACACCCAGTCAAGTTTAAAAAAAAAAAAAAAAAAGTGTCGTGCCCGGCCCGGTGTGGGTCGGTTGGTTGGGCGTCGCCCTGTGCACCCAGAAGTTGCCGGTTCGCTTCTCAGATCAGGGCACATGCCCGGGTTCGATTCCCAGATTAGAGCACTTGCCCGGGTGGTGGGCTCAAGCCCCAGTGGGGGGGTGTAGGAGGCAGCCGATCCATGTGACAGTCCCACAGCGATGATTCTCTCTCCCCCGCCTCCTCAAAATCAATAAACGATGGGGCTATTTTCTTCGGGCTTTCTGCAATCATCACTACACGGCAATTTCCTAGGGGGTCATTCCTGGAGGAGTTAAATTGTCGGCTTCTCCTGCCCATGACCCTGCCACTGACTGCTTGCTCCTGGCCAGGGGAAACACTCTGGAGGGGGGAGACACAGGTTCAATGTGTCCCCCCAAACGGGCACAGTGATTGTGACGCAGAGTGAGGTGGACGAGAGTGCTCTCCCGCCCCCACCTCTATGATAAGCCCTAGCGACAAGGGCGGTGCGTTCTCATCCAGGGGCCGACCAGCGGGCCCATCTGACGTGGCAGAGAGCCCAACGCAGGACCGGCGACAGAAGAGAAGTGACCTTGAGGGGTCGGCGAGGCAAGAGCTGAAGGCGCCAATGAATGGAGCGGGGAGGAAACGGACCCCTGCCCCAGGCCAAGCCCAGCGAGGGATCCCGGGCTGATGGACGCGCTGAGTCAGAAATGCAAAACCTGTGAACTTTCAGGCGAAAATACTGGAGCCAACCTTGATGCAGACATAGTTCTTGGACAGGATCTGGACAAACCAGAAGATTTTTTAAAAAATGTATTTTATTGGTTTTTCACAGAGAGGAAGGGAGAGGGACAGAAAGTCAGAAACATCGATGAGAGAGAGACATTGATCAGCCGCCTCCTGCACACCCCACACTGGAGATGTGCCCGCAAGCAAGGTACATGCCCCCGACCGGAATCAAACCTGGGATCCTTCAGTCCACAGGCCGACGCTCTATCCACTGAGCCAAACCAGTCTCGGCCAAACCAGATTTGATGTATAAAATTTAACGACATTGAACGTTCAAAGCTCAAAACACTGATGCACCAAAGTTCACCTTAAGCAAAGGATACGGAATGGAGGGGGAGGTGGTACACTGCACCAAGCGGAGAAAGGATTAGCATGTAGGATAGGTCAACACCTCCCACAAGGTCACGAGAGAAACACACACAACCTCCTTCCGGAAGAGGGATCACAAGATAGGAAAGGATTATGCTGAGACCTTGATAAACAGAGCGGTGATAAGCAGGCTCCATCTCACAGGGAACCAGAAGCAGGTCGCCCTTCACCTGTCAGAGTGCAAAACCAATCCATCGCCTGCCGATGGCAAAACCAAGGCCTGACAAAGAAACCAGAGAGCAAGCACGCCTTTACTGAGGCTGAGCGTGGCAAAGCCATTTGTAACTTGGCTAATGGACGGCTAACCTGTGACATGTGCATGGATTGCACATGCGTGACATCATACACATTTTTGGTATGTGGGTGTGTGTCCATGTAGATGAATCTCATGATTATGGGCAGAAAAAGAGCAAGTTGCAGATGAATGCAAATTATATAGGTATCACAGGCACATTTTATAGATGGAACACGAACCAAGACAGAATATGCAAATTGACCGGAACTCTGTGACAAAGATGGCAGAGCCCACAGCCAATAAGGAGGGAATATGCAAATTGAAACGACAAGGTGAGAGGCAGAAGGTGGCTCCCCTCTGGCCGGAGCGAAGGCCCAGGTCCTGAGTGCCGGAGGGAAGCTGGTGCCAGCAGCCGGGGAAAGGAAGACCTATTCTTGCACAAATCTTTGTGCACGGGGCCTCTAGTAATTGATACGAAGCTTCAAAAAACAGGTGCAAGAAAACCGTCGTGAGATACAGCGTGGGAATGATGTCAAGTGCAAGGGGAGCAGGGGCAGGAGCGGGTACTTCCTGTGGGCCACGTTTTAGGTCTCCTGTCCAACGGTGAGCTCGGGCGCCCACCCCCAAGAAGGAGAAGGCAGCTGGTGTTCTTCTACCAATTCTTGCCTCCTCTCCTCCTGACCCGGGGCGCTCCCCGCTTTCCCAGCCGGCACTGCGTTAGGAGGGAGCGTGGACCGTGCTTGGAGGAAATGACCCTTTCCAAGAATCGGTCCAGCTCCCTCCCATCCCTGCAACCCGATCCGGACTCCTGTCTTCCTGGAATTAGTCGATGTTTTTTTTTTTTTTAAGGGCTATTTATCCTCCCTTAAGCAGATTTGCTCAAAGTTCTAGCTGACGTGAGAGATGCTCACGGATGTGAGGCGGGAGGGGGGGAGGGGAGGAGGGATCGGGGAAGAGAGGGAGAGAGAGAGAGAGAGACACACACACACACACACACACACACACACACATGTCCCCGGCCCGATGTCATCCCCATGGGACGCCAGCGCCCAGGGAGGCCGGCCGCCCCAGATGCCGAGACAGAACACATCTGTCCACCTGGGAACGGAAATGGTTTTCCTCCTCCAGCGACAGAGCCCTTCCTGGCTCCTCCCGGGCAGCTGTTTACAGAGCTGGGCCGAGGGGCACGAAGCCGCGGGGCCACGCGGACTCAGAACCGGCGGCTGGACCTTCCGATGTTCTGCTGCTCTCAGGGAAAGGCGCTCACGCACTGGGCGCAAAGGACGCGGGTCGATGCTTCTGATAGAGAGAGACCTTGACACGGACACCGACTCGACGGAGACAGAGCCAGGGAAGGTTCATGGGACCGACTGGCCGGGCCCACATCTGGCTGCGCGGAGTCCAGGGGTCCCGGACCCCTGAGGTGGAACGCCTCCCGCCACAGGGGGTGGGTATGTGGGGGGTACGGGGTGGGGGGGAGGTTTTCTGGGCTTCCTCCATTCCTCAGGGGGAGCCCCTGTTCGGGACCAGCCTCGAGAAGATCGAAAGCTTCTCTCTTTTCTTTAAGTGGACAAAACCCTGAAATCCTAAGCATCCAGGTGAATCTTAAATAAATAAATTAAAAAAAAAAAATAAGGAACATGGCTGTTAAGGAGTAAACTGAGGGAGCAGGTCGTGGTGGCAGGGGGCACCTGGGTCAGGGCAGCCTCACGTTCCAGGGGAGACACGCGGGATGGGGCGAGGGGGGGGGTGTCGGCCAGGTGAGCAGCACCAGGTGGACAGGTGATGGTGGGGGTGGGGTTTCAGGCAGATGCATCTCTCTCTCTTTCTCTCTCACATGCATACACGCCCCCTCCCACCCTCCCAAGCTCCCTTACCTGGAGGAGCACTAATTCTTTTTTTTTTCAATATATATATTATTTTTATTCATTTTTTTACAGAGAGGAAGGGAGAGGGATAGAGAGTTAGAAACATCGATGAGAGAGAGACATCAATCAGCCGCCTCCTGCACGCCATCTACTGGGGATGTGCCCGCAACCAAGGTCCATGCCCTTGACCGAATCAAACCCAGGACCCTTCAGTCCGCAGACCGAGGCTCTATCCACTGAGCCACACCGGTTCGGCGAGGAGCACTAATTCTAAGCCGTGCACAGGAGGGCAGGAAGGGTCCCAGGAGAGGAAGACAGGAGAAGCGGGAACAAGGAGGGACGTGGAGGTAAGCGAGGAAGGGGTGTGTGTGTGGGAGTGGGGGGGGTGGGGAGGGGGATGGCCAGGCGCTGCCACTCACTGGCCTGGGAGGCCGGGTGCGTCCTGGCCGCGCCCTCGCTCCTCACCTCTGCGTTGCCAGGTGCCGTGAGCTCTCTATCCTGATCGACACCCCTCGACTCCCCCACGACTCTGCTCCAGCCCCTGGCCACTGTCTGGGAGCAAGCTACCATCATCTTTCTCCAGGACAACTGCAACACAAACGTTCAGAGGACGGGGCATCAGGGGGGCCCGGCAGGACCCCCCGCCTCGGCCGGCCGGGACCGTCTTACACGCGGGGGCCAGCCCGGCTGGGTTGAGCGCTGACCTCAGGCCCAAGAGGTCACGGTTCGATTCCCGGTCGGCGCACAGGCCCGGGTGGCGGGCCCGACTCCTCATGGGGGCGTGCAGGAGGCAGCCGATCCAGGATTCTCTCTCATCACTGATGTTTCTCTCTCGCCCTCTCCCTCTCCTTTCCTCTCGGAAATCAATAGAAATATATATAAAAGAGACATTAAAAAAAAAAGGAAACTTGTGGGCTACAGGAAAGCCGGGAGTGGGCTGGGCTCGGCCTCAGAGCCCATCGTTGGGACAGTCACCCCCAGGATCAAGTCTCAGGTCCTTCACCCAGGAACTCCGCCCGAGCCCTGCCCCCGACGGACAGTCCTCCCACTCACTCTCCGTTTCTTCAACGCGCTGTACTCTCCAGCCCCCCAGGACTCCTTATTAAACACCCTTCCCTAAACCTCCCTCCTCTCCCTCCCTCTCCCCGCCAACCCAGTCCAGAAAAAAAAAAAAAGAGAGAGAAGTCCAAATGTAAAATAAGATGTTATAATGGGAAGGTAACTATTTAGAAAATAGAAATTTTAAAAATTCATGAGACTATGTTGCAAGTCTATATGCAAATCAATCTGAAAATGTAAACGAAATAGATAATTACCTAGAAAAATACACCAAAATGACCCCAGTGAAGATCGAAAGCTTCAACAAATCCATTTTTTGTATCATAGAGAAAATTGTCAAGGAATTTCCCCCTAAAAGAAGCACCAGGCCTAAAGAGTTTCACAGGAAGTACAAAACTTCAAACACTCGATAGTTTTGTGTTTTTTTTAAATATATTGATTTCAGAGTGGAAGGGAAAGGGATAGAGAGATAGAAACATCAATGATGAGAGAGAATCACTGACTGCCTCCTGCACGCCCCCTACTGGGGATCGAGCCCACAATCTGGGCATGTGCCCCTGGCATATATCGAACCTGGGACCCCTCAGCCTGCAGGCCAACGCTTTATCCACTGAGCCAAACTGGCCAGGGCCACTCGATAGTTTTAACACTGCATACATTCCTTCAGTGCACAGAAAATACAGGCCAGGAAGGAGACCTGATTTGGGGTGGTGAACACACAATACAATACAAAGATGATGCATTTTAGAACCGTACCCCTGAAACCTACATAATTTTATTGATCAATGTCACCCCCATACATTCAATAAAAGGGTTAAAGAAAATAAAGGTAAGCTTCCACATTATTTTTCTGAAGCATATAACATTGATACTTAAATGTCACTTACAAATAGGGGTGCAAAAATCGTAAAATAAATATTAGCAGGCAGAATCAACCTCATATTGAGACTATAATTCAATATAACCACGCACATTTATCCCAGGAATGCAAGGCTGGTTTAATACTAGGATAAAAGAGACCAATCAGATGACTCTAACAAGAGTCATCTGATGATCTCCACCGATGCTAAAAAAAAAAAAATTGATGAAATCCAATACTTATTTCTAGTAAAAAAAACCCAAAAAAACCCCACATGATGTCTACTTCCTTAACATGATAAAAATATAGAAACCATAGTCCCAAAGCCAGCATCCACTAAATGACGACTTGCTAGAGGCACGTCCACTAAGACCAGGACAAGACAAGGAGGGCTATTACCTCACTACCTGCCATCCATGATTGTCCTGGAGGCAGGGACCGGTGTGATCGGACAAGAGAAATCAGGCAGAGCCACCAGAGCTGACACACGGAAAGGAAAACGGTTTGCCGACGATGAAACAGAATATGCCCTGGACACCGGGGAGAAGGCTCACATTCACGCAGGCAGGAAAAGCACGAAGCAAGCAGGCCCAGCATGTAAAATCCACATCGAGAAACCAGTCGTCTTCACACACAAAAATGACCCATCCCGCACACACCACAGTGGCTACAACTCCACAGACAATGGTATTCAAGAAGGCAACATGCTGAGAAGTCAACCTGGTCAGAAACGTGGAAAACCCAGCATAAAGGGACACTTTAAAAACGGGCCTGCACGATGCAGAAGTGGACATCCACAAATTTAATGCCATCCTTGCTTGCTCTTGAGTTAAATGACTCTCTACCATTCAGATGTCAGTGGTCCTTGAGGTCATTTATAAATAACACAATCCTCCAGAAAATGCCACCAAACTTTTTATCTAGCGAGACAAGTTGTTAACACTAACATTCATGTGGAGACACACACACACACACACACACACACACACACGCTAGAACACCTGGGAAACAGGATTTTGTAGAGCAGTGGTAGACAAACTGCGAGCCGCGGTTTACCGCTCTGTTGACTATTGAGTTTGCCGGCCACTGGTATAGGGGCTTCATCACAAGGAACAGCCACAGCCTGTCATTATTGGAATCGAGAGTCTCTCTAGAGTCAGAGAAACCACCCACAGAGCCATGCTATGGAATCTCTCACTGTAAAACCAACGAGGAGCTGGCATTTACGCAAACAAAGCCGTCAGTGGAGCAGAAGAGAAATCCAGAAACAGATTCAAGGTCGTGTGGAAATGTGGCATATGGTGAAGTGTTATCACAGACCACTGGGCTCTTTAACAAAATGGTGCCGGACAACTGGGTAGCCATTTAGAAAAAAATAAATAACATTAGATTCGCACCATCCACGCAAATGAGCTCCAGACTCAAGAAGAAATTGGTGATGGAAAGAGAGCTGACTCAGGGTGACCACACAATACAACAGGCAGATGATGTGTTACAGAACTGAACCCCTGAAACCCACATTCTTTTATTAACCAATGTCACCCCAATACGTTCAAATACAAAAGAACTAAATATCTAAGTACTAGAAGAACACAAAAAAATTCCTCTGTAAACTGTGTGCACAGAGAGAGTACAATAAAATAAAAGAAAGATGAATTGCACTCCATAAAAATTAAAAATGTTCTTACATGGCAAAAATAATTGATAATTCAGTAAAAGATATATACATATTTGTACAAGAGGATTACTGTAGCTTTTACCGACAAAGTGTTAGTTTAGATCAACTGGGAAAGTGAAGTCACTTTCCTAAAGAAACCACTTCGAGAGGTCCATTTAAAGAGCATGGTGGCCTGGCGGGTGTGGCTCAGTCGTTGAGCATCGACCTATGAACCAGGAGGTCATGGGTCAATACCCGGTCAGGGCATCTGCCCGGGTTGTGGGCTCTATCCCCAGTGGAGTCGTGCAGGAGGCAGCCGATGCATGATTCTCTCGTCATTGATGTTTCTTTCTCCTTTCCTCTCGGAAACCAATCCAAGTATACTTAAAAACACGTAAAAACAAAGAGAGCGTGGGGAGGGAGAGAAGATGACCCATAGGGAGGGAGGGAGGAGGCTTCTCTCCGCATTAGTGTCGTGCCAGACGCGCCAGAGGCTCCCACAGTGTCAGTTCCAGGTTTACCTTGTTCAGTTTCTTGTGGGCCCCGCTGGGGTTCCCTTGCACCAGGTCAGCGCCACTCAGGAGCCGGTAGGTCTCTGCCACCTCGGGACTGAGGTCACCAAACACCCCCACTTTGGCCTCCAGGGACTCCCTCAGGATCGAGGTGGCTCTCTGTGAAAGGGACACAAAGCTGCCTGGTTAAAAATATCCAAAAGCTGACGAAGATCAGCGCCCATTAAGAAAATGAGGTCGCCAAAACCGGTGTGGCTCAGTGGATAGAGGTCGGCTGTGGACTGAAAGGTTCCAGGTTTGATTCCGGTCAAGGGCATGTACCTTGGCTGCGGGCATATCCCCAGTTGGGGTTGTGCAGGAGGCAGCTGATCGATGTCTCTCTCTCGATGTTTCTAGCTCTCTATCCCTCTCCCCTCTTCTCTGTAAAAAATCAATAAAACATAATAAAAAAAAAGAAAGAAAATGAGGTAGCCTTGCCAGTGTGGCTCATGGTCGAGGTCCCTAGGAACCAGGAGGGCAGGGTTTGATTGCCGGTCAGGAGACATACTCCATATCTCCAATAGGGGGCGTGCAGGAGGCAGCTGATCCATGATTCTCTCTCATCATTGATGTCTCTCTCTCTCTTTCACTCTCTCCCTCTTCGTTCTCTGAAATAAAAAATATAGACGTTAAAAAAGAAAGCAATGTAGCTCACTGTCTGACAGTGGCCAGCCACATGGCCTTCTCCTCATCCCGCCTTGCATAACACAGACGCCTACTGGATGCTCGCAGAGCGAAGAACTCGTGTAGCCCGGTGGGTGTCAGCTGGGTCGCCCGTGCGGACACCCGGCCAGCCGAGGCCCAGACTCGCTCACCTCGTCCTGCCCGGCGGCTTGCAGAAAATGGCAGTATTCGTCTTGAACCGACAGGAACTTGGCTTTCCCCATCCCTTCCGCGTCCTTCAGGTGGGCCAGGCTCTCACGGAAGTACCGCTCAGCCACATCTGCAGCAAAGCATCGGGACAACAACTGTGAAAGGGCTCGCAGACTTGAGGTGGAGACCACGGAAACGCCTGTGCGGCAGGGAACCACCTGCCAAGAATGAGCGTGGGTCCAAGAACCCTGAACCCCGGCGGGGAGGCTGTCGTCTGCCCGCTCGGCTGCTGCCTGTGTCAGCAGAAAAGACTCGGAGCGCAGCGGGAGACGCCACGCACTTTCCTGGCTTTTCTCAGACACCCGCTCTCCCAGGGATTCGGGAATGCAAGATGCTGGCCAGCTGCATGCCGATGAGAGAGACTCCTCTCTCTCTTCTTTTCTGTTAATCCTCACCCGAGGATATTTTTCCCACTGAATTTGAGAGAGAATGGAAGGGAAGGTGACAGAGACAGAGGAACATCGATGTGAGAGAGACACATCAACTAGCTGCCTTCTGCGTGCACTCTGACCCAGGCCGGGATGGGGCCTGCCTCCGAGGTCTGTGCCCTCGACCGGGAATCCAACCTGGAACCCTTAGTCCCAGGACCGACGCTCTGCCGCTGAGCCAATGTGGGGGGTGGCGGTGTCTGCACGGGTCCACGCTTCTAGAGCATTCCGCCACTTTGCTCTCCTCTTGGTCGGAGGCAATCCTACAGCCTGGACAGTCTTCCTTCCCTTTTACGTGCCGCTGACTCATCGCAACTTACTGCTCAAACTCGGGATTCACTCTGCCTGCGCTGGCGATCGGATGACGGCGAACGGGGCATGATGGGGATTTTTTCTGTTGGCTCTGAAGGCAGTGCCGCCCGCAACATTCCATGTCTCAGAATCCGCGAGTGGGAGCGTGCTGGAGAGTTCTGTTTTCTAATCGGAAACAGACCGGAGAACGGAACCAAGCCCTTCTTGAAGGGTAAGGATCTTTTTCCCGGCTGGTGTGGCTCAGCGGTTGAGCATCGACCCAGGAACCATGAGGTCGCCGGTTCGATTCCCGGTTGCGGGCTCACTGCCCAGTAGGGGGGCGTGCAGGAGGCAGCTGATGGATGATTCTCTCTGATCATTGATGTTTCTTTCTCTCTCTCCCTCCCTCTCCCTTCCTCTCAGAAATCAATCAAGATATATTTTAAAAAACATTTTAAACAAATACAACCCTCAATAAAAAAATACCACCACCACCACCACCAACAACAAAACACCTCTGCCAGAATCCTCAGCAACCCGAGGCGCTGGCCTGGGCAGCGGCTGAGTCACTTTCTAAAGCAGAGGAGCCCGGCTTAGCTGTAAACCTGAGCCCTCGGGGCACAGGTCAAGGCCATCAATCTTCTCCCGTGTCCACTCCCGGGGAACGGCCAGGCTGCCTGGGGGTCAGGGCGAGGGAGGAAGCTCGGTCCTGTGGGCCCGTCAGACCCTGTTCTGTCCGTGTGATTTCACCCGCAGAGCATGAGGGGTACAGACAGGGTCACGGCTCGGCCCCCGGCGGGCAGGAAGCTGTGATTAAAACCGATGCCTGCAGCCCGGCCGGCGTGGCTCAGGGGCTGAGCATCCACCTGGGAACCAGGAGGTCAGGGTCCGATTCCCTGTCAGAGCACGTGCCGGGGGTGTGGGCTCAATCCCCAGGTATGGGGTGGGCAAGAGGCAGCGGATCCATGATTCTCTCTCATCATGGATGTTTCTGCCTCTCTCTCTCCCTCTCCCCTCCTCTCTGACATCCATTAAAACATATTTTAAAAATAGATGAAAACAACAATTCCTGTAACTCTCTGGGCAGCGGGCACTTAAAGGGAGGCCTGTGTGTGCGGGCAACAAAGGTCCTTTGTGGTCTTGGGAAGACTTCCCTCTGTCCCAAAGCATTAAGGACCCCCGGGAATTGGAAAGTGGAAAGTATGAGAGCCCAGACTGGCATGAACCCCGAGGAGCGCTGGCACCCAGCAAGAGGACTGAACCCGCGAAGATCCGGCTGGGCGTGCCCGGAGGGCATCTCAGGGCTGGGGTGGGGCGCAGCCCGATCCCCACCCAGCGTGGGGCGTGCAGGAGGCAGCCGGCCCTTGATTCTCTCTCCTCATGGATGTTTCTCTCTCTCCCCCTTCCTCTCTGACATCAATAAACATATCTTTAAAAACACATCCGGAGGCTGCCATCTGCTTGGGGAGCTTGGAGGTGGCCCGGCGTGGGCTGGCTGGGCACTGCATGCTGAGGAGGGGCTGAGGCAGGCCCTCTCGGAGCACAGGGGGGCAAGAGGGTGGGGAGGCTGGGGAGGAAGAGGAGGGGGAGACGAGGAGGGGGAGAGGCGGGGGGTGGGCCAGCACTGGCTTCCACCGTGTCCAGCAGCGGGGGCAGCGAAGGAGGGCCACGGGAAGAGGGGAGGGACACCGACTGAGGCTGCGCCCAGGTGGTCCATCACCTGTCAGGAGCCCACGGGAGCCGAGTGCACAAGGACGCCAGGGGCTGCCCGACTCCCGGCTTCTCTGGGGCACACGGGACGCCAGGAGCATCAGTAACCCACGAACAGGGCGCGGGCCCAGGCCGGGGCAGGCGGAGGGGGCGGGCCCAGGAGCAGAGCGGAGAGAGGGAGGCGTGTGGAGGGTGAAAGAGGGGAGACGCCATCGAGATCCAGGGCCTGGGTCCTGAGCCTCACTATTTCCTGTCTCCTGTGCACAGCGGGGGTCGGCAAACTCACTGGTCAGCAGAGCCAACGTTTGCCGGCCATGGGCCAGGCCACGTGGAGGCGGGAACATGTAGGTGCGCAGGGAGCTCTACCTCCAGAACGCACCCCAGCCCTCGGCCTGTGGACTGAAGGGTCCCAGGTTCGATTCCGGTCCCGGGCCCGTACCTCGGTTGCAGGCCCCTCCCTGCCCCTCCCTCGCCTGGGCTCTGGTTGGGGCACGTGTAGAAGGCAACCAATCGATGTGTTTCTCTTGCATCGACGTCTGCCTTTCCCTCTCTTCCCCTCTCTCTAAAACCCAATGGGAAAATAACCTCGGGGAGGATTAAAAAAGAGTGCCCCCCCTCCCCTGCTCCTGAGTGCAGTCGCAGAGGCAGGGACCCACTCCGCCCCCAGGCTCTGAGGGGCAGAGCCCGCTCCGGCCCTGTGCCGGGGGACGGGCCGCTTCCAAACAAGGCCGCGTGCCGGCCTCGCGGGCTCAGACTCGCTCTTGGCTGCCACCGCTGACCCTCTGCCTCCGCGAGATTTAGGAGCCCGGCCCCGCAGGCGGGCAGAGCTGCTAAGACCAAGTTTGTCCATGGTAGCTCCGGGCGGGGCCTCATGCTATCGGGGTCCCCCTGTCTGCGCGAGGAACGTGGGGAGGCTTGGGCAAAGGGATTAGGGCGCCGCGCGCCGGCTGCTGGGCCAGCGACCTTTTCCCCAGGGGGCAATGCCTGGCACGGAGCGACCTTTTCCCCAGGGGGCAATGCCTGGCACGGAGCGACCTTTTCCCCAGGGGGCAATGCCTGGCACGGAGCGACCTTTTCCCCAGGGGGCAATGCCTGGCATGGCACACGGCGAGCAGGCGAGGGAGGTTCCCGAGGAGACTTCCCCTCGTTAATCACTCTCCTTTACGTCTGCCTCCTGTGGATCGGCCTTAACTTTCCGGTTGTTAAGACGTGGCTGAGGATATTATTTCCACTGAATCTTAGAGGGAGGGAGAAACCTCAATGTGAGAGAGACAATGATGCTGCTATCACTGTCTCATCGTGGATGTTTCTCTCTCTCTGAAATCAGTAAAAATCTATTTAAAAAGAAACAGTAAAAACCGACCACCTCAGGAAGCAGAGCAGACTTCTCGGGGCGCCCCGCCCGGGCTCCCCCGGGCTCTTTGCTGCCCGCGTTGGGGTGCAGACTGGCCGGATGTGAAAACAAAGCCTGGAGGGAGGCCGCCAGGGTGACGGCGGAGGACCTGGCGACGCTGAGATGGGGGGACAGCGCCGCGGCCGCTCCCGCAGGGCATGGCCACCGCTCCGTACAGCTGCCCATCCTGAGCCCAGACGTGCGCCGGCCGCCCCCCCCGCCCCTGCCTGGAGGCTGGCTCTCACCGTGGTGCTCGGGCCTCCCGGAAGCCGCAGCGGCGCGGGCCACCCAGTGCGCGGACTCGGCCGCCTCCTGCCCGGTGGGCTCTCCGCTCAGGACGATGCGGTGCGCCTGCGCCGGAAGCAGAAACAGGCTGGCGTCCGTGCTGGCAGCCGCCACAGGGGACCCGCTGCTCTGGGGGGCGACAAGCAGGGAGCCCAGGGACCTCCCGGCCAGCCGGACACCGGGGCGGAGGTGGGAGCAGCCGTCTGCTCGGGGCGGCGCATCTTAAAGGCGCTGCGTGGGGAGAGGGGAGCGCTGGGCGCTGAGTCCCTATGGCTCCCGCTGCAGCCAAGGCCGGGCCGTCCATCCATACGCAAGTGATTTCAGAGGCTCTGCTCCCGGAGAGGGGTGTCAGCGGGGGAGGGGGGAGGGTCTCCAGGAGGAAGGAGATGGATTTCACAGGGTCAGTGGCCAGAGCATCGGCCTGCGGATTGAAAGGTCCCAGGTTTGATTCCAGTCAGGGGCATGTACCTTGGTTGTGGGCACACCCCCAGTAGGGGGCGTGTAGGAGGCAGCTGATCGATGTCTCTCTCTCATCGATGTTTCTAACTCTCTATCCCTCTCCCTTCCTCTCTATAAGGAAATCAATAAAATATATTTTAAAAATAAATAAAATAAAAGGGTCAGTGCTGCGCTGGAGGGGTTACTCAGTGGTTAAAGCATAAACCCTGGGATGAAAGGGTAGTGGGTTCGATTCCTGGTCACGGGCACATATCTGGGTTGCAGGCTCCCCAGCCCCAGTACGGGCAAGTGCAGGAGGCAACCCATCAGTGTCTCTCTCATGTCGATGTTTCTCTCTCTCTCTCTGCGCGCTCCCCCCTCCCCCCTCCCTTTTCTCTCTCTTTCTTCTTCCCTGTCACTCTCTAGAAACCAATGGGAACAATATCCTTCCTTAAAAAGAAAGGAAAGTGTGTGGGCGGGGCCAGGGCTGTGCAGAGGAAGTAAGCAAGCCCAACCCCGCCCCCCACTGGTCAGCTCAGCACGGGGATCCCCGCCCCGCCCCTCCCCCCGGTGTCAGCAGCCTCCCCACAGACACCTGGACCCCTCCGCATGCCTCGTCCAGGAAGCCTGTTTGCCAGCCTCTCTGCAAGCTGGGAGGGGAGAGTGACCCAGGCGCAGAGCACAGCTCAGTCCTCACTAATGAAGCCGATTCCAAATCCCTTCCGGGAGGAAAAAACAACCCTGCGATCGGGGGTGGGTGGGTGGGGCGATGGGACATAAAGCAATAATTCATCCTTGCAAGCCCAACACAAAGTGCATCGCTTCCAGGAAAAACATGCCAAATACATGTGTAACATGTGCCCGTTCATCCGAGACACAGGTACTTGCAGACCACCTGCTATGTATGGGACACGTGTGGGCCCGAAAGCTCCGTAAAACGCCTGAACCCAAAGACCAAAATCCCACGTGTTTCAGGGAGAGAGACACTAGGCCAAATATACCAACAATTATATTTAAGCTGCACACGCACACGCACACGCGGGGGGTGGGGGTGGAACGAAGGTGGGGTGCGCGCGCGCTCTCTCTATATATATATGCTTTTTTTAAAAAACATGTTTTTATTGATGTCAGAGAAGAGAGATAGAAACGTTAATGATGAGAGAGAATCATGGATCGGCTGCCTCCTGCACGCCCCACACTGGGGACGGGGCCCACAACCCGGGCCTGTGCGCTGACCGGGAATCGAACCCTGACCTCCTGGCTCTGGCTCACGGGTCAGTACTCAACGGCTGAGCCACACTGGCTGGGCAGCGGGCGGCAGCTCCAGGGGCTACGCCACGTCGAGGTTGCCGGCCATGACTCTCGGTGCTGAGTTAGAACCATCAGCATTTCATATGCTTACATGCTAAGAACATCCCTGGTTTGGAAACCACTTTTGTTATTAAAGGATGGAAACCAATGGGAGAAAGTGGTCTTGGCCACACCCTGCTTAGTCACTGCCCCCTCCCGCCCCCCAATCCCACCCCATCTGGCCTGAAGGCGCCCCGGAAGGCAACTCGCTGTAAGGGAGGACAGCAGGGGCCACAGGGATGGAATCGAGGGGTGTCCTGGGCAGTGTGTGGGGCGAGGAAGAGGGCGAGAGGCGAGCCTGCCCGCGCCACATGCCAACGGGATCATGTTTATGATCCTGCCCGCCCCACGGGAAGCTTTTCAGGGCCGCACACACCCAAGGGCTGCAGGGCAGTGCAGGGGTGTGTGTGGGGGGGACTCAGCCAAGAGCAAGACGGAGCTGGGAGTCCCCCAGCAGCAGCTGGAAGGGGAGTCACTGGGTGCCCGTGGCCGGAGAAAGCCGAGTTCTCCGGGTGCTGGCGGGAGCCAGTTTCTTTTAATAGTCAGAGAGGCCTCCGTGGCAGCGCTCCAGGGGTCAGTTTCAGCTCCTCCAAAGGGCTGGCGAGGGAAGGCCCCGCCCCCACCCGTGAAGGGCTGCCCCAAAATAGATGTGCCGGGCTTGCGTTTCGTCCAGTTTTGGTTGCACTTAACTAGGCTTTCTGATAGGAGCACCAATACCTGCCTGTCACTTTAAAAACCCGAAGTGGTGCCTCACCAGTATGGCTCGGTGGATAGAGCGTCAGCCTGTGGACCAAAAGGTCGTGGGTTCGATTCTGGTCAAGGGCATGTCCCTTGGTTTCAGGCACATTCCCAGTAGGAGGTGTGCAGGAGGCGGCTGATGGATGTCTCTCTCTCATCGATGTTCCTAACTCTCTCTCCCTCTCCCTTCCTCTCTGTAAAAATCAATAAAATGCATTAAAACCCTAAGTGGTAGGAATGCACCCTCCCTGCTGTCCACTGTTTCCCCTGCATCCTCTCGGAAACGCTGAGCGCTGACCTAGGAACCAGGAGGTCAGGGCTCAATTCCACCAGCAGAGGCTCAGTGACTCTGGCTCGACTCTTCTCCACTCGCCTGGGTTCGTTCCTGAAAGACCTGGGGACCCGTCTACATTCTGCACAAAACGCAAGCCCCCGGGTGCTGGTCACCGGGAGGGAATGCGGAGGGAAAAACAAGAAGGGAAGTGGTAAATCCCCCCATCCTTCGTGTGCCTCCAATCAATGGCTCGGAGGCACCAGCTCCCTCTGAGAGCGAGAGCAGTGGCCACACTGGACCTTTCTGTCTTGGGGGATGCCCCTAGAGAAAAGCGGGGGCCTGGATACGTATCTCATGACGGCCGCTGGCACATAAAAGGAGCTTGTGCTGGGAACATGCCCCCCGGCTCACAAATCGCGGTCCAACTCGAACCGGTTCTGTGAAGTGGGCGAGGGTCTTTCTCCCTGTCCTTTCCTTTTCTTTTTAAGTATATTTTTATTGATTTTTTACAGAGAGGAAAGAAGAGGGATAGAGAGTTAGAAACACCGATGAGAGAGAGACATCAATCAGCCGCCTCCTGCACGCCCCCTACTGGGGATGTGCCCCAAACCAAGATACCTGCCCATGACCTTAATCGAACCCGGGACCCTCCAGTCCCCAGGCCGACGCTCTATCCACTGAGCACACCGGCTTCGGCTCCTTTCCTTTTCTTGAGGGTTTAAGGGACTTCTCTCATCAAACAGAAGCATCCCCACTCCAAGTCACATCTTTCCATTCCAAATCCAATGCCTTTCTGACTTCACCGAGGGACCCTCTGGAGCAAGGATCGGCTAATCTTTCTTGCAATTCGCTCATCTTTATGAGCCTCAGGGATAAACAACCAGAAAAGTCACCGGTCAAACCTGACAAATGTGCCCTGGCTGGTTTGCTCAGAGGTCAGAGCGCCGGCCCACAGACTGAAGGGTCCTGGGTTTGATTCCTGGTCAGGGCATGCACCCAGGGTTGGGGGCTCGATCCCCAGTGGTCCATGATGCGCTCTCCTCATGGATGTTCCTCTCTCTCCCCCCCTCTCCCCTCCTCCCTGACATCAGTGAAAACATACGAAAGAGCAGAGTGCGGGGTCCGGACAGCTCGGCAGCCCGGGCGCTGCGGCTCACCTGGAGGAGGTGGTTGACGGACGCGTCGTGGAGGCCCAGGGCTCGCTCGGCGGCGGCCAGCTCCCTCAGCACCGGCATGCGCTCCAGGCTCTTTTCCCCTTTGCTGCTCTCCATGTGCTCCAAAGCCTCCAGGTAGTGGGGCAGAGCTTCTTCGCACTTCCTCCGGCCTTGATACATCCTGGAACATCAAAGGGACGGTTTTGAGAATGGTGACAATGGAAATTGCTGGAAATACAGGTGGTCTGGGTGGCGAGGATTTGGCTCTCCGACCCCTGTTGTCCAGGTTCGTTTCCTAGCCAGCTATGACTTTTTAAAAAAATATCTATTTTTAATGGGTTTCAGGGAGGAAGGGAGAGGGAGAGAGAGAGAGAGAGAAAAAAAAACATCAATGATGAGAATCATGGATCGGCTGCCACCTGCATGTCCCCCACTGGGAATTGAGCCCTCAACCCAAGGCATATGGCTTGACTGGGAATCGGACCATGACCTTCTGGTTCATAGGTTGACCCTGCACTTGACGCTGAGCCACGTTGGCCTGGCGGGGGGGAGGGGGGCCAATAGTAATTTATCTTGAAGAGGCACTCTAGCAAGACAAGAAGATCTCCATGTAAGAATGCTGACCCAAGCATTCTCTGTAATGGTGGGAAAGAACAAAGCACTTAAATGGCACCAACTGTCCCAGCAGGTTACGGTAAGTATTTCCATGCACCGCAGAATGCCACTTAGCCATTAAAGGTAATGTCGATCCTTATAGAAGCACATCCACTGCATATTCTAAGCGGAAAAGCAAATTACAAAAATAACTTTGCGTGCTCTACAAAACCTTTATATCTAATCTATATGCACACAAATGCAGAAAGAGCTATTCAGCCCTGGCGGGTGTGGCTCAGCTGGATGGATGCTGCCATTTCCATTCCTGGTCAAGGGCACAGGCCCGGGTTTGGGCTCAATCCCCAGTGCGGAGGGGGTGGGGGGCCTGCAGGAGGCAGCCGATCCATGATGCTCACTCATCACTGATGTTTCTTTCTCTCTCCCTCTTCCTTCTTCTCTGAAATCAATCAAAATATTTAAAAAAAGAAGAAGCTTAGAATATAATAATTGGACTTGGAAAGCATTGTATTTTATTTCTGAAGAGAAAACCTGCTAGCATCTCTGGTGACAGAAAGAGGCTTTGAAACACAGGGTTGTTAACATATCACTCAGCCAAAGAATAAGGTTACATAAAGATTACATAACACAGCTGAAACCGCTTTGGCTCAGTGGACAGAGCATCAGCCTGCGGACTGAAGGGTCCCAGGTTCGATTCGGGTCAACGGCCTGTACCTTGGTTGCGGGCACATCCCCAGTGGGGGACGTGCAGAAGGCAGCTGATTGATGTCTCTCTCATCGATGTTTCTAACTCTCTATCCCTCTCCCTTTACCTCTCTGTAAAAAATCAATAAATATATTTTTTTTAAAAAAGAGATTGCATAATACAGAAGTCAGCAAATGATGGCCTTTAGGTCAAACGCACTGTTTTTATACATAAAGTTTTACGGGCACACGGCCACGCCCATGGGCTTACATATTGTCCATGGCTGCTTTTGCCTATGGCCGACGAAGCAGAAAACACTTACTGCCCGGCCTTTACAGCAGGGGGGTGGGGAACGCCCATATAAGGCCCCTGAAATCATGCGGGCTGGCCCTGCCCAGGCGTTAGGGGTGAGTTAATTACAGGCTGGACCAAATCGAGCGGCTCATTTTTAAGCTGATGACTTTGTACGGCCCTCGGATGATGTGATAACTCTCCAGATGGCCCCTGGCAGAAATAAAAAAAAGCCCCCACCCCTACTTTACAGAAAACGCTTGCCAACCTCCGGTCTAGAATCTAGAGCAAGTCGCATAGTTGCAAAATGACTGCAGATTCTTTCCACCAGACAGAACCTCGGGAACTGGGACAACACCACAGGTATGCGAGCAAAGGGGAGAGAAAAAAGCACCTTCCTCCTGCCACGCCCATAAAGGATGCAGCCTGTGCCAAGCGAGGCGAGAACGGCCTCTGGCTTCCAAGGCTCCTTACATGGCATGCGTGTCCTGGGCACCGGGCTGGCCCATCCTGGTCCTGGCTCCCGTCTGACGTGCTAGACCGAGTGGAGTGCCTCTGTGCACGCTTCCTGCGCTTTCCCAGAACCGGGAACCCCTCTGCTCAGAAAACATCTCTCATACTGTCTTTTTTAATTATTATTGATTTCAGAAAGGAATGGAGAGGGAGAGAGAATCAGCGATGAGAGAGAAGCATGGATCGGCTGCCTCCTGCACGCCCCACACTGGGGATGGAGCCCGCCACCCCGGCAATGTGCCCCGGCTGGGAATCGAACCGTGACCTCCTGGTTCATAGGTTGACACTCAAACCACGGAGCCACGCCAGCCAGGCCAGCGTGGCTCAGCCTCAAATCCAGTTCAACCTATGAACCAGGGGGTCACAGTCCCATTCCCACTCCGGGCACAGGCCTCAGAGATCACGCGGTGCGTGCGCCCAAAGAGACATGTGGGAGAGGGGTCAGGGAAAGGGCGTTTCTAAGAGGTCAAGTTTGGAGGGGATTCGCAAGTTTGACTCTCATGTTGGTGAGAATGGATCCTTCTGTCCATTCTGTCTCTCCCCCTCCCTCCTGCTCTCTCTGCAAATCCACGGGAAAATATCCCGGGGCGAGGATTCACAAAACACACACACACACACACACAACCACCACCACCTGCGGGGATCGGAACCCGGGCTGGGTTCCCTCTTCAGAGTGAGGAAGCATGGCGGGCTGGAGGGTGCTGGGCCAGAGGCGGGCGGGCAGGTAGAGGCCCGGAGCTGCGGCCCAGCCAGGGCCGGGAGGCGGGGAGATGAGTCACTCGGCAGCACGCATCTCCCTGCCCGAGGGGCACCATAAAAGGCCAGGCAGATGGAGGGGCGGATGCACCTAACAGATACCCTTTTAAGAGAAACACACACCCCGGGAGAGCTGCCTGGGGATTACCCGGCCCGCCCCTCCCAGACCCGGCCCTGGCGGTGGTGCCTGTAAGGACAGAAATGCACAGACCCCAAAAAGCCTCCTTGCTTCCTTTTTGTTTGTTATCTGTACCCGGGGGTATATTTCCCGTTGATTTTTAGAGAGTGGAAGAGCGGGGGAGGGGAGAGCGTAGAGACACAGAGAGAAACACAAATGTGAGAGAGACACCTGGACTGGCTGGCTGCCTCCCACCCTGGGATCAAACCTGCAACCAGCAAGGTACGGGAATGGAACCCAGGACCCGTCGGTGCACGGGCCAACACTCTAACCACTGAGCCATGCGAGCTGGCCAGGGCAAAGCCTGGTTGCTTTCGAGAGCAGATCATCAGTTTGGGGAAAAACATTCACACTTCAGTCGGGAAACAAAGCCGTGATTGAATGGAAGCCAGCAGTGGAAACATGCGAGTTCCAGTAACTGGGTCAAGGTGAAGATTGGGGATGGAAAAAGAAGTAGCAAAGTTTAAAACGACTCCCCTAAAGAGGAGGTAACTGCAGGACAGCTGAGAAAGGGGCCTCTTTGGGAGGAATTCAGGACTGATGTGTGCGAGGCCCGCCATCTGCTGGCGAGATTTGGTACTGCCAGTCTGAAAAGCACTCCGGGAGGAGGTGCCGGATTCTGGGTGGAGGAAGGCAGGCATTTATTTATTTGACTTTGCAGCAAACCGTTGTTCAATATTAAGCACAAATGACATTGGTCAGATCTCAGCAGATGGCAACAAACGTCAGATCCGGGGCCTCCGCTGTGCACCTGTCCTGTCTCACAGGGCAGGACACAATGCCTGCTTCTGGGCAGGGAGCAATTCTGGACGGGCGGCCTTCAGCAACCACCCCCGTCTCCTGTTGCATCCACGGGATCAGACGGCGTGATGAGCTCTTTGGGGGTCTGGCCTCTTTCACAGACACTGCCTGTGAGAGTGACTCACGACCCTCACCACAGGAACATTGATCATTCTCTTTGCACGAATGCATCACCGTTTTCTCTACTCTACCTTCTTGCCAGAGGTCACCACCAACTTATCTTTTTTATTTTAGTGTTTCAAATTGGCCTTTATTGTTGAAAGTATTACAGATGTCCCCCCTTCCCCTTTTCCTCCACTGTCCTCCCCATCCATCCTGGTCCCGCCCGTTCCAGGCCTTTACCAAATTACTGTCTGTGTCCATGGGTTATGCATATATGTATGCATATAAGTTCTTGAAAGTCTCTCCCCATCCACCCACCTTCCCTCTGAAATTCATCAATATCTCTCTCTCTTTCTCAAGTCAATAAATAAAAATAAAAATAATAAAGATATGCTGCTGTTTTAACCTCCCCCCGACAGAATATATCAGACCACATAAACACAATGACTGGCAGGACCACGGACAGCGCCAAACAGCCCAATAATTGTGCATCAGAATTCAAGCACGCTTATCTTCAAAACTGATATATCAAAGTCGCCCAAGGTAAACAAAACATATAAATTTGAATCACCCTAAGGCAGACTTATTGCAGCCTTAAACACGACAAACAGCTTCCTGGGAACCTTCCAGAAACCTGGTCCTGGACTAGATCCCACAGGAGAACTTCAGTAAAAAATTGCAGGGTCCGTACCATACAAATATGTTTCTGTCTATAACATTAGACAGGAATAGCACCCAAACACCCTGGAAAAAAAACACTCATATATCTTCAAACTAAAATGCAGATCACATGAACAATCATTGGCTTAAAAGGTAATTTATACACTAAATTATAGGTAATTAAAAATTGGAGGCGGCGTGCAGGAGGCAGCCGATCCATGAATCTTTCTCATCATTGATGTTTCTCTCTCTCTCTCACTCCTTCTCCCTTCCTCTCTGAAATCAATAAAGGCAGATTTAAAACACAAGAAACTTCCTGCCTGGAGAAAGAATCTCCCGGCAAAGAATGGCCATCCATCACGCTTATGAAAAGTCCTGCGCTGGAAACTTACCGTGCGAATGACAGCTTGATCCGAGCTTGGATCTCTATCCACTCCTCCTTCACGATCCTTCCGCATCGCAGCAGCTCCTTCGAAAGCCGCTCTGCTTTCGCCAAGTTCTCTGCGGCCTCCTTAAATCTGAGCCACCTTCAGGAAATGTGACCCTTGGTTCCAGATTCCGGGACCCGAGTTCCTGGACATCCTGGGCTCTCTATACTTCCCATCACCCTTCCTGGGCCATCTGTCAGCTTCGAGAATCTTATATAATAAAAGCCTAACATGCAAATTGTCCTCTCCACCAGGAGTTTGACCGGGGTGGGGGGAAAAGGGGGTTGGGGCGGGGCAGGCTAGCCAACTGCAGGAAGGGAGGCTGGGGCTGGCGGTGGTGGTTGCAGGCAGCTGGGGGAAGGGAGATCCTGGCCAGCAGCCGCTAGGGACCTACCTGTGCATGAATTTTGTGCACTGGGCCTCTAGTTAAATATAGGAACGTGAACAGTATGTCTCTTTGTAAGCAGAGGCCAAAGGATACTTTTATTGTTGTTGTTAATCCTCACCCCAGGATATTTTCTATTGTTTTTTTTTTTTAGAGAGAATGAAAGGGAGGAGAGACAGAGAAGAGAAAGAGTGATGTGAGAGAGACACATCGATTGGTTGCCTCCCACAGAAGCTCCAACCGTGGCCGGGGATTGAGCCTGCAACCCAGGTACATGGGCTTGACCAGAATCCAACCCAAGACACTTCAGCCTGCAGGCCAACGCTCTCTCCACGCAGCCACACCAAAAAGGGCCAAGAGGATACTTTTGAAGGGAGAGTAGGGCTCTCCCCAGGGTATGAAAGAGCTCAACGGAACATCTGAAAACATCCGTGTTGTCGTCGTAGGGAGGCATGATGGAGTTGGTGAGGATTTCTTTGGCTTTCTCTGCATGGTGTTTGGCCTGCAGGGACATTCCTGGCGACAAGGAAGAGGAAGTCTCAATTTCTCTATCATCTCCGCGGGCAAGAATACAGTCAGTCACTTACAGTCAGGGAATCCAATGAGGTCTCCTTGACCTACTCACTCTCAAGGGGAGAGGAACCGGGATAGTAGGAAATATTGTCATAACTGTAGCAAGCAGTGTTTTATACCTAGTACTGAAAATGAAATCCCTCCCCACAATGAGGTTGAGATAAGATCATTTCTCCCTGAAAATGGTCTTCTTATTTATCTATTTTTCTAAAACATATTTGTATTAATTTCAGAGAGGGAGGGAGAAGGAGAGATAGAAACACCCATGATAAGAGAGAATCATGGATTGTTGGCCTTCTGCACACCCCCTACTGGGAATCGAGCCTGCAACCTGGGCATGAGCCTGTGACCTCCTGGTTCCTAGGTCGATGCTCAACCACTGAGCCACGTCAGCTGGGCCCAAGAACCCTACTTTTAAGGCCCTAAAAAACAAAACCCCAAGGGCCCACATCTTCTTTTTCTTTATACATTACATATAAAAAAACTCCTATTGACTCGCTGTGAAGGGAGACGGCTTCCCAATGTGTGCAGAGGAAAATGATCAGGATAATTTCATCCCTGCAGTTACATGTGAGTCCAGTGGTTCTCAGCCTTCCTAATGCCACAACCCTTTAAGACAGCTCCTCATGTGGTGGTGACCCCCAACCATAAAATTATTTCCGTTGCTACTTCATAACTGTAATTATGCTACTGTTATGAACTGTAATGTAAATATCTGATATGCAGGATGTATTTTCATTGTTACAAATTGAACATAATTAAAGCACAGTGATTAGTCACAAAAACAATATGTAATTATATATTGTGAAATATTTATTTCTAATTACAAATAAATGAAATTTTGTCTTGAATCCTGGTGTAGCATGGGCAACAGTCTTAATATGACAACAGTAAACTACATTGCTACATTTTGCTACACGGAGGAGCGGTGTGTTGGTTCCTAAAACCATGGGAAATAAGTGTTTTCCAATAGTCTTAGGCGACCCCTGTGAAAGGGTTGTTCGATCCCCAAAGGGGTCTCGACCCACAGGTTGAGAACCGCTGTGTTAGTCCAATTTGGGGGAGGGAAAAGCAGAATCCAACCAATGGAGCCTCCTGGGTCTGAGCTGAGCTCACCTTTCAGCTGGAGGTAGCCCTGGGCCAGATTGACGTACGCCTCTGCGAGTTTCCAATGGCAGCTGCCATAGCAGATCCTGGTCAACGCGACGCAGCGTACGAGCTCCTGGATCGCCTGCTTATACTGTGAGGAAAAGAAAACAGGCTTACCGTTAAAATTATTGTAAAATATATTTTTATTGATTGCAGAGAGGAATGAAGAGGAAGAGAGGGATGGAAACGTCAATCTATAATAATATAAAAAGCATACTATGCTAATTAGACTGGACAGCTGAACGACCTTCTGGATGTCCTTCTGGACAAAGCTAGGGCTGTGAGGGCTGAGGCAAGCTGCCGTGGCTGTGAGGGCCGAGCCCCTTACATGAATTTTGTGCATCGGGCCTCTAGTAAGAGATAATCATCAGTCGGCTGCCTCCTGCATGCCCCCGGCTGGGGATCGAGCCCGCCACCCAGGCATGTGCCCTGACGAAGAATCAAACAGGGACCTCCTTGTTCCCAGGTCAACGTTCAAACCCTTAGACCACACTGGCCAGGGCAGAATTTCCTTCTTTTTATGGCTGAATCATATTCCATTGTGGATATACATACACATTTTCCTGCCCTAACTTATTGCCCTAGAACAGTGGTTCTCAACCTGTGGGTCGCGACCCCTTTGGGGGTCGAACGACCCTTTCACAGGGGTCGCCGAAGACTATTGGAAAACACCTATTTCCCATGGTCTTAGGAACCAACACACCGCTCCTCGGTGTAGCAAAACGTAGCAATGTAGTTTACTGTTGTTATATTAAGACTGTTGCCCAGGCTATACCACGATTCAAGACAATATTTCATTTATTTGTCATTAGAAATAACTATTTCACAATATATAATTACATATTGTTTTTGTGACTAATCACTATGCTTTCATTATGTTCAATTTGTAACAATGAAAATGCATCCTGCCTATCAGATATTTACATTACAATTTATAACAGTAGCAAAATGACAGTGATGAAGTAGGTACGGAAATCATTTTATGGTTGGGGGTCACCACCCCATGAGGAGCTGTCTTAAAGGGTCACGGCCAGAGGAAGGTTGAGAACCGCTGCCCTAGAACCTCAGCTATTGCCCTTCTCAAGGACCCGAGTGCGGGGAGGGGGCAGGAGGGCCCCTTACCTCCCGTCGGCTGGAGTAGGACTTTGCTTTCTCTTCACAGAGCTGGAGCTTCTCTCGGGGAGGCTGGAAGAGCACCGTCGGCGGCAGCTTGTTGGCGAACTTCCTTCTCGGCGTGATGCTGACAGCGGCCACGATTTCATCTAAGTACTTGGATATGTGGGTTTCCGGTGATTCTTCCATATTTTTATAGACATTATCCTCTGGTTTTTAAATAATAATAACAGAAAAAGAGAGAGGTGTTACGTGATCTTTTTCATGTCCACTTTCCCCTAGAAACGGAGGGTAGGCTCCAGGGAGATTTCAGCACGATTATATTCCTGACTCCTTTGAAAAACAGGAGCATTCTCGCCCAGCCTCCATGGCCCAGTGGCTGAGCGTTGACCTATGAACCAGGTCATGGCTGGATTCCCCATCAGGGTACATGCCAAGGTTGTGAACGCTGTTCCCAGGGTGGGGTCATGCCAGAGGCAGCCGATCAATGATTCTCTCTCATCATTGACGTTTCTCTCTTTCCCTCTCCCTTCCTGTCTTAAAGCAATAAAAACATATTTTAAAAAATAAAAAGTGGCCATGTTACCAAACAAGGTGTTTAAAATATAAATATGGCCCTAGCCGACTTGGCTCAGTGGATAGAGCGTCAGCCTGCAGACTGAAGGGTCCCTGGTTCAATTCTGGCCAAGGGCACATGCCTGGGTTGAGGGCTCAATCCCCAGTGGGGGGGGGCGTGCAGGAGGCAGCCAAGCAATGATCCTCTCTCATCATTGATGTTTCTTCTATCTCTCTCTCCTTCTCCCTTCCTCTCTGGAATCAATAAAGAAATATATTTTTAAAAAATTAGTATGTTGCCGAGACCGGTTTGGCTCAGTGGATAGAGCGTCGGCCTGCGGACTGAAGGGTCCCGGGTTCGATTCCGGTCGGGGGCAGGTACCTTGCTGGCAGGCACATCTCCACTGTGGGGCGTGCAGGAGGCGGCTGATGGATGTCTCTCTCTCATCGATGTTTCTGACTTTCTCTTTCTCTCTCTCCCTTCCTCTCTGTAAAAAACCAATAAAAAATATATATTTTTAAAAAACTAGTATGTTTTTTTTTTTTAAAAAAACTTCCCTAAGAATTCTTGGATTTTTCTTTTTTAACCAACATAAAGCTCTCTTCCTTTGATGCCTTTATTCCCTGACCTACACATTTTAGTCTTGAAGGAATACTGATTTACGGCCTATGCAGTCAAAGCTAGGAACCGCCTCAATATTTCTTTCTTTTTTTTTTTTAATATAACTATAGCAACCACGATGTTTTATATATATATTTTTTTAATATAACTGTAGCAACCACGGTGTTTTATACCTAGTACTGAAAATGAAATCCCTCCCCACGATGAGGTCGAGATAAGATCATTTCTCCCTGAAAATGGTCTTCTTATTTATCTATTTTTCTGAAATATATTTGTATTAATTTCGGAGAGGGAGGGAGGAGAGATAGAAACGTCCATGATAAGAGAGAATCATGGATTGTTGGCCTCCTGCACACCCCCTACTGGGAATTGAGCCTGCAACCTGGGCATGAGCCTGTGACCTCCTGGCTCCTAGGTCGATGCTCAACCATTGAGCCACGTCATTGATTTTTTTTTACAGAGAGGAAGGGAGAGGGATAGAGAGCTAGAAACATCGATGAGAGAGAGAGACATCCATCAGCTGCCTCCTGCACGCCCCCCACTGGGGATGTGCCTGCCACCAGGATACATGCCCTTGCCCGGATTCGAACCCGGGACCTTCCAGTCCGCAGGCCGACGCTCTCTCCACTGGGCCACACCGGTCTCGGCCGCCTCAC
The DNA here is from genome assembly GCA_011751065.1 of Lasiurus cinereus. Classification (NCBI taxonomy): domain Eukaryota; kingdom Metazoa; phylum Chordata; class Mammalia; order Chiroptera; family Vespertilionidae; genus Lasiurus; species Lasiurus cinereus. The sequence continues at coordinate 1,691,172 of JAAGEH010000243.1, read as the reverse complement.
TGTTTCAAGCTGTCACTGTCTTTCCTAGCGATCCTGCCTCCACCCACGGGTTATTTCCGAGACCCGGTGGGCCGCCTCCTCCTCGGACAGGGACCTGCCAGCGCGCACGCCGCCGGGGGCCCTTCAAACCCGGCTGCTCGGGCTCGCCGCGGGCTCCCGTGTGGCCGCAACCCGCCCCGGCTCCGCGTTCCACCATCCAGGGCGTGGATCGGTCACACAGTGTGTACCTGTGCCCTGCGACGGCCGGGCCCGCGAGGGCTGCAAGAGGCCAGCTCCGCGCAGCCCCGAGCGCGCCGCCTGGACCCCAGCAAGCGCTCCGTTGTCAATGGTTGTTGAAGCCCCGCCACGTACACGTTCGCTGCGTGCGCGAAGGGACGCACGAAGGAGAGAGCGCGGCGGAGGAGCGACCCCCGCGGCCTCCTCGGAGGCTGGAGCCGGATAAAGCGCACCTTCCCCAGGCAAAAGCCAAAAAAAACGACACCTTCCTGACAGCGACGCCGGAGCCGGAGCCGGAGCCGGAGCCGGAACCGGAAGCGAGGGTCGGGAGGGGGCGGGGCCAGCGTGCCGGAAGCGATGCTCTCGACCAATGGCCACACGGCTTGGGGGGAAAAAAAAAAAACCACGAGCGTCTCGTCTGACCTTTCGTGATACCGCGAGGACAAGCGGGGGGCGGGGCCACGATCGCGAGATTCCGTCTTCCCGCGCCATTCCCGCTGGCCCAGTTCTCGGTAAGGAGAGCCCCGCCCCGCCCCGCCCCGCCCCTTCCGGCCTCGCCCCGCCCCTTTCCCGGCGCCCCGCCCCTTCCCGCCCGGCGCCCCACGGTTGCCGTCCCAGCTCCGCCTGCGCTCGGCAGCGCGACCTCCGCGGGCGCCCAGGTGAGTGTGGCGCCTCCGAGGCTGCGGCGGGGGCGGGAGTGGGCGAGGCCTGCGGTCCCGGCGTCCGCCTCGCAGCCTGGGTCCGGCGACAGCGTCCGGGCCGCGGCGGGTGGGCGGCGGGGGCGAGCGGGCCCGGCCCGGGGAGGCCTCGGGCCCCCCCCCCACAGCCGCCGGGCCCTCCCCGCGGTCCCCGGGGTCCCGGGGTCCTGGGCCTCGGAGGCAATGACCTTTGACAGCTGCCTTTTCTGCCCCGTTTTCTACGCGCTCACGTGCGGCGTTCGGGAGGCGGAGGGGCGTTTCTGCCGGAAGTAACCCAAGTCCGTCTAAATCCAGCGGTTCTCAACCTTCCTAAGGCCGCGACCCCTTTAATGCAGTTCCTCAGGGGGGTGGTGACCCCCAGCCATACAGTTTACTTTTGTTGCTACTTTGTAACTGTCAATTTGCTACTGTTATGGGCTGTCATGTCAATCTCTGCCTTTTCCCACGGTCTCGGGCTCGACAGCAGCGGTTCTCCACCTGTGGGGTCGCGACCCCCGAGGTGGAGAACCACTAGCAGGGACACACCCAAGACCATCAGCAAACACAGATATTGACATGACGATTCGTTAATAACAGTAGCAACACGACAGTGAGGAAGTAGCAACGAAAGTAACTGTATGGCCGAAACCGGTGTGGCTCAGCGGATAGGGGTCCCGGGTTCGATTCCGGTCCAGGGCATGGACCTTGGTGGCGGGGCACATCTCCACTGTGGGGCGTGCAGGAGGTGGCTGATCAAGGTCTCTCTCTCATCCATGTTTCTAACTCTCCCTCTCCCTTCCTCTCTGTAAAAAAATCAGTAAAATATATTAAAGAAAGAAAAATAAAGAAAATAACTTTATGGCTGGGGGTCACCCCCACACGAGGAGCTGTATTAAAGGGGAAGCGGCATTAGAAAGGTTGGGAAGTCCCTTCCTGGAAGGCACCCCTCCCTGCCTCCCAGGGGTGAAATGTTCTTGGGAAAATGGAAGGTGTTGTGTCTTTAAGAAACACAAACACAAAAACACGCTGACGTGGGGTAGGGCTTGGTGCGGTGGTAGGCATGCAGTGAATACTGGGGCTGTCGCTTCCTTTTTCTTTTTTATTTGCTCTCTCTCTGTTTTTAAAAAAATCTTTGTTGTGGAAAGCATTACCTGTATCCCTTGTCGTTTACTTATAGCGGTCAACAAAACTCGTGCAGAGGTGCTGTTGTATGTATGCAGTGAATACTGGGGCTGTCGCTTCCTTGTTATCTTTTATCTGCTATACCAGTATCTCTTTTTAAAAAAAAAAAAAAACAGAAAACACGTTATTGGTGAAAGTATTACCTCTGTCTCTTGCCGTTTACTTTTAGCTGTAGGTAAGAGGCAGTGAAGGGAATTTGTGTAAGAGAAAAATACCCAGGTCAAGGAGGTCTATGGCTGATGAATGCGCCATTGGAAAACTATTTGCGTTATTTTTTAAATTTTAATTTAAGTTTACATTTATATGTACTTATACTTATACTTTATTGATTTTTTTACCAAGAGGAAAGGAGAGGGACAGAGATCTAGAAACATCGATGAGAGAGAGACATCCATCAGCCGCCTCCTGCACACTTCCTACTGGGGATGTGCCCGCCACCAAGGTACATGCCCTTGACCAGAATCGAACCTGGGACCCTTCAGTCCGCAGGTTGATGCTCTATCCACTGAGCCAAACCGGTTAGGGTTCTTTTTATATATATTTTATTGATGTCAGAAAGGAAGGGAGAGGGAGAGAGAGAGAAACATTCATGATGAGAGAGAATCATGGATCTGCTGCCTCCTGCACGCCCCCGACTGGGGATGGAGCCCACAATCAAGGTACATGCCCTTGACCAGAATCGAACCTGGGACCCTTCAGTCCGAAGACCAATGCTCTATCCACTGAGCCACACCGGTCAGGGCACCATATTTGGGTTTTAATTTGTGTCTTTGGTTGCCCAACGTGAAACCAGTCTCTCTTGTCTTAGGGATTTCGATCTCAATTTCAAGACTGTTTTTTGTTTTTTTTCTTTTCCCAATTAGGACGATGTCTCCTGAGTCATAAATACTTCCTAAACAGGGAATGTATTTTTATTAAACGTTTATTAATTTCATTTCCTTCTAAATATGCATGACACACTGGGTTGTTCCGGAAGAAAAACAGGGGGATTCGGTGTATGTCTGACTCTCCGCGGGATCCGCAGCGGCTCCTCACGCTTGCCGGTCCCCGGCAGTGCGGTCGGTCGGTTGGCAGTGTCACCGTTACTCACTCGCCGTTTCCCCCCCAGAGATGGACCGATTCTGACAGGATGTAGCGCAGCCGCGCGCCCGATGGGACCTGCTCAGCCATGGCGTCCGAGCTCTGCCAGGCGATCTCCGTGGCGAGGCTGGAGAAGCACAAGAACTTGTTCTTGAACTACAGGAACCTCGACCGCTTCCCGGGGGAGCTGCTGAAAGGGGACGGCCTCCAGTTCCTGGAGAGGCTCTACATGAAGAGGAACTCGCTCACCACCCTGGTACAGTATTCTCGGGTGCATTCTCTGAAAAAAAAAAAATCATGTAGAACATGGTCTTGACCAAGGTTACGCTTTCCGTGTCTTAAGACAGGCAGACGGACATGGGTGCCCTCTCTCCTAGGTAAACATCCACCTGCAGAGGGTCCTCTCTTCCTAGGTAAACAGGGGGTACACATCCACCTGCAGAGGGTCCTCTCTCCTAGGTAAACAGGGGGTACACATCCACCTGCAGAGGGTCCTCTCT
>JAAGEH010000243.1:1663397-1687117 GCA_011751065.1 Lasiurus cinereus | reverse complement strand
AGGGTCCTCTCTTCCTAGGTAAACAGGGGGTACACATCCACCTGCAGAGGGTCCTCTCTTCCTAGGTAAACGGGGGGTATCCATCCACATGCATAGGGTCCTCGGGAGTGGAGAACGTATTATTCCAGAGCCTGCAGTCACGTGGGGACAGGAGGAGCTGGGGAGGAAAGCAAAAGACTCGCCAGCGTGCCTCTTACCACACTGCCCCCCTTCAAAACCTCTCTTCCCTGAGCCTGCGCCGTGGCCTGGGCCTTCTTTGTGCGCCTTAAGCTTCCCCAGTGTGTTTTGGGTGTTACAATACCGAACAGACCAAGTGATGAAAAGGCAAGCAGAGTCCAGCTGGTGTGGCTCAGTGGGTGAGCCTCCATCCAGGAACCAGGAGGTCAGGGTTTGATTCCCCGTCAGGCACAGGCCTGGGTTGTGGGCTCGATCCCCAGTAAGGGGCTTGCAGGAGGCAGCCAATCCATGAATCTCTCTCATTGATGTTTCTATTTCTCTCTCCCTCTCCCTCCCTCTCTCTCAAATCAGTAAAAATGTACATTAAAAAAAAAGTAAAGAGAAAGACCAACAAGAATGATGTAGCCCTTGGAGTGTTTTGAAAAAACAAAAAACCTCTTTTTAGGATTGCCCTGTGAGAGTCGAATGATTCTGCATCGGGCTATATCATCCCATGTGTTGGAAAAAATTTTGCCCCCAAAACAACATCTGATTCACTCTTTTTGTGTTCTAGGAATAAGCATACAGTTATTATAACCTAAGTCTTATGACACATAAGATTTTAGAAAACTAATTATTTTCAAGAGAATGTTCAAATAAGATTTTTCATTCTCACTGCTAAGAAATTTGGTCTACGTCTTAAATGGATTTGCTTTATATGAATTCGAGTTCTTACTCATTTTAGATCATTTAGGATGTCTTTTTGTGTGTGTGTATTGATCCATTTTTCATTTCCTTCTCTGTATTGGACTTTGCTAAATGTCTTATTGGCTTCATATATAAGGACTGTTTTCCTGTAAAAGTTTTCTTGATCTATGTAAAATACCTACAAGGAGCAGAAAGCATTATAAAATGTGCTTGTGTTTGCTGTTTCTAGAAGTAAATCAATATGTCTGTTTCATTTATAGCGGTTGGCATCTTGCTATGTATCTTATTTTGAGTGCATGGTTAGATTTTTTAAATAGATTTTTTTTTTTTTTAGTATAAACCCTATGGATCAAGATAAACTAGTTTGTGTGGCATCCATAATCCAGCATCTGAGTTTCCTAACACAAAGCATAACTACAGTTTTTAAATTGATTTTCAGGGAGAGGAAGGAAGAGAGAGAGAGAGAGAGAAGGGAGGAGAAACATGTATCTGTTACCTCTTGCGTGTACCCTGACTGGGAATCAAACCCACCTTTTGGCATTTGTAGTTGCTAATTTCTAGTTCTCAAGTCTCCGATTTACGTGAGCATTGAAGTGGATAGCTCTCCCCTCCTTCCTGGCTGAGTCACTCCCGGGCAGGAGGCCGCAGAGCGCGGTCCTGCAGGGCACCAGCCGGTGTCAGTCTCAGCCGAGGCAGCAGGCGGCTCACTGCCCACGCCCGGCCTTGGGCCAGAGTCCACTAAGTGGGGGTGTTTGTTTCTCCCAAACCCCAGTTCTCATAAGGTGCAGTGTTCCGGGGTCACTGCTCATTTGGAGGTAAAACCCCGCGTGCTGGCTTGCTCATAAAGACACGGCGATGCACGGCTGGCGGCAGGCACTTTGCTCAGTGCCCAGCTGTGTGTGGAGCTCGGTGAACGCAAAACAGAGTCAGACAGCAGCCCCGCCCCGCCGGCCTGTCAGGGAAGATCAGGACGGATGTGCAGGAGCCAGGGGGCGTCTGGAGGAAAGAAGGGCGCCGGTCCGGGAAGTGGGCCCCAGAGGATGTTGCTTCTGGGGGGACAGAACCAGATTAGAGTCCCCACGGCCTGCTTTGCGGACACGCCTTTCCTCCTCGGAGGGACAGGTTCTGGCTTTTCTCCGACCCCTGGTCTGGGTGCTGTTGCGCGGAGGCGGATGTTCCTGCTCGTAGGGAAGGTGATGGTGCTCATAGACGCGTTTCGGGGACTGGGCCAGGCTGAGAAGAGACTTGTCCTGCAGGACCTCATGGCAGACATTGACATCAGGGCACGAGGGACAGATCACAGCTCTTGGCGTTTGGTTTGATCAAAAGGGAGTTCCCAGTGAGTGCTCCGCTGACTTGGGGAACACGCTCACACGCTGTGCTTTTGGTTATGGTAAAAGGGCGAGGATGGGGGATGGAAGCAGCGTGGGACGCTGTTGGTCAGTGTTTGAATAGATCAGAACCCCACTATGACATTGACAATGCCATTTTTTGTGTTTTTTAAAAAATATATATTTATTGATATTTTTACAGAGAGGAAGGGAGAGGGATAGAGAGTTAGAAACATCGATGAGAGAGAGATATCGATCAGCCAGCCACCTCCTGCACGACCCCTACTGGGGATGTGCCCACAACCGAGGTCCATGCCCCCGACCGGAATGGAACCTGGGACCTTTCAGTCCGCAGGCCGATGCTCTATCCACTGAGTCAAACCGGTTTCGGCCATTTTTTGTTGTTGTTGTTGTAGTGGTTGCTAATACTCACCTCAGAATATCTTTTCCATTGATTTTTTTTTTTTTTTAGACAGAGTGCAAGGGGGGATACAGGGCAGGGAAAAGAGAGGGAGAGAATCATCAATGTGAGAGAGAGAGAGAAAGAGAGAGAGAGAGAGAGACATTGACTCACGCATGCTCCCTGATCAGGGCCCTCCAAAATGATAATGGTTTGTGCTTAACGCTGTTTAGAGATATTTATATATTTTTTTCAAAAAATGAAATTTAATGCTGAGTTTTTAATTTTCAGCCAGAAAACCTTGCTCAGAAGCTTCCAAACCTGGTGGAACTGTGAGTGTGTTTATTCAATTTTTTAAAAACAGGGGTGAAAATCATTTTAAGCTAGAAGGGGTGAACATTGCATAACTAGGTGAAATAGTAGGAAATATAATTTTCATGTGTTACTTTTTTTTTAGTATCATGAGCATGGTAGGTCCGTGGTTCTGCTAAACCCCAACGCCTTTGAAAGTGTGTTAACACCCTTTACATTTGTGTCGTCAGCATCTCACTTCACGCTGGTGGTGAAAATGCCGAAGGGTACAGTTTCTCGGGGTGCAGCATCTTGGTCACGGAATCACTCTCGATAGTCCATGCAATTGGCAGCATCAATTACTGTTACCGCTCCTCCATGGGACACTTGATGGAGACAGTGAAACACCAGGGGAGATTTACACTGTGTGGCAAGCCCTGGCTGCTTTGGCTCAGTGGACAGAGCGTTGGCCTGTGGAACAAAGGATCCCAGGTTCGATTCCCGTCAAGGGCGCATGCTTGGGGTTGCGGGCTCGATCCCCAGTAGGGGGCGTGTGGGGAGGCAGCCAATCAATGATTCTCATCATTGATGTTCCTCTCCCTTTCTCTCTGAAACCAATAAAAATATATTAAAAAAATAAAAATAAAAAGTATGATAAAAGCCTCCTTACCTGCATCCTCCATGCTTTGTTTTATTTTTTTAGAAAAACGTTTTTATTGATTTTGAGAGAGAAAGGGAGATGGATAGAGCGATAGAAATGAGAGAGAAAAATCATCAAGTGGCTGCCGCCTGCACACTCCCCCCCCCCCTACCGGGGATGGAGCCCACAGCCAGGCATGTGCCCGGACCGAAAATGGAACTGGCGCCCTCTTGGTTCTTAGGTTGATGCTCAACCACTGAGCCACGCCGGCCGGGCCCCGTATGCCCTCCAACCCGTGTCTCCCTCTGTTGGCATCTCCCGGTTCCAGGACACATGGGTCAGAACAAAATAAAGTAACGCTGGCATGTTACTATTAAGTAAAGCCTATACTTAATTTTTATTAAAAAAAAAAATCAAACCCCGGCCTCGCCAGTTTCCACAGCGGCTGGGCTGGCTTGTGGTCCCGCCAGCAGTGAGTGAGAGTCCTGTGTTAGCAGCACGATGAACACTTAGTCACATCGAAAACACCCTGCGGCTTCTCTGGACTTCGCACGGCCGAGCCTGTCATCACAGTGACTCACGCTCTCCGAATGGCGGTCCCGACGGGAACAGTGGCCTGCACCGAGCTCCTGCAGAAAGCTCTGCCCGTGTTGATTCGCTTATTTCCGACACTTTACCTCTGTGTTCTAATCGGTGCTCTTACCCTCTGCTTCTATCGGCTGAGAAAGTACAGGCACAGAGCCTACTCTCTGACCCACTGTGACAGTAATGCTCTTTTAAAACATGTTTTTATTCATTTCAGAGGAAGGGAGAGGGAGAGCGAGAGGAAGAGGGAGAGGGAGTGAGAGAGAGAGAGAAACACCAATGATTCTGGCTGGATCCCCAGTTGGGGGCGTGCAGGAGGCAGCTGATCAGCGTTTCTCACTCATTATTGATGTTTCTAGCTCTCTCTCCCTCCTCCTTCCTCTCTGAAATCAGTACAGATATACTTTTAAGAAAAAAAAATCTGGAGTCATTTCACGTACACAAAACAAGGAATAAAATGCATCATGGAATGGTGTAATTATTGTGTTAGACCCAGCCGGTTAATATCTACTTCAAAATTAATTTAGTCCAGCATAGAATAATCTTCTTAAATTTATTAATTTTCTATCTTTCTTAGCCTGTATCACACTTATTAGACTTGAAAATGGAGAAGAATATTTTGAAATTCTATTTTTGAAGGTTTTACAAAGATTGGTTAGTGGGGTACAAAAAATGAAATATAGGTCTGAAAGTAAGGTTTCTAAAAGTCTAGTTTTCTTGTCTCAAAATCAATGATATAAATTTATTTTAAAAGTTATTACTGTCTGATCTCCCCTGGTCCTTACTGTTTTACTGTTAGTGGGCTGCTTCTGATTGCATAAGATCTCCACCAGGGGGTGCTGCAGACACTTCGCCTGGAGTTGTCAGTCTTGGTGAACTTTTTTTCTTTTTTAAGAAAAGAATTTGATCCTTGTTTAGGAAATTCATTTTGCTGTAAAATAAATTCTGCCCCTTGACAGTTGAGTATTTCTACAGATACTATAAATGATGAGTATTTAATCTCTCCAGAATTCTTGGTTTTCAGTAAGCATGCTTGCGGACTGGAAATATCTCTGATTTGATTCTTTCGTGAAGCTATCCTTTAGAAACGAAAAGTCGCATTTTCCTGTCCACAATGAGTGCCGACTCTTCTTTTCATGGCAGCTGTATCTCCGAAAACCTGAATAGTTTAAAACAAAGGAGGAAACTAGTTTGTTTTATGAGGTTGAAAAAAATACCTCTAGCTTTTCTTTTGTGTATCTTTTATTTTAAAATAGCACTTACAGCCCTAGCTGGTTTAGCTCAGTGGATAGAGCGTCAGCCTTGTTGACCAAAGGGTCCTGGGTTTGATTCCAGTCAAGGACTCATGCAGGAGTCAACCAGTCCATATGTTTCTCTCACACTGATAACAGTATTTCTATCTGTCTTTCCTCTCTTCCACTCTTTCTAAAAATCAATGGAAAAATATTCTCTGGTGAGGATTAAAAATAAAAATAAAAAGATAAAAATCCCTGCTTTTTACAGAAAATGTCAAAAATATAAATAAAGCTCTAAAAAGAAAACAAAAATACATATTAAAAAAATAAAATAGCAATTAAATCAATACATAGTTTTAATATTTGCAATCCTAGCATAAAATATTTCAAAGTATTATTAGTTATCTGAGGTGACCATTTATTTTGTGTTTATTCCTTGTTTTGTGTACATAAATGATTCCAGATTGTATTTGTTCTTAGAATAGGGTATTAAAGAAAGCGTGGTCCCTTTGTATTTGATATATTTCTAAGTGAGCATTTTACAAACCCATTCTGTAGCAGAAGTTCTGAATGAGAACCGCTTTTTTTTTTGTATTTCCCCAGGTACCTTCATTCAAATAACATAGTTGTGGTTCCAGAAGGTAAGTGAGCACACTTCCAACTTTTAGATAGGAGACACTGGAGTTGAAGCTTTCCTTTATAGCAGTAGAACAGATAGAGTCTTTAAACCTATTGTGGTTGGTGTATTAGTGAATTTTAATTATAAAGCATCTTTAATTTATTGGTTCCAAAGATTCTTCCCCCAGTTAGTAAATCCAGTTAAGAATTACCACTGCATGACATTAATAGAGTCCAAAATGGTTATAATGATTAGATAAATTATTTTTAGATATATTGTTGTTGGGTAAATGACAAATTCTAAATTCAGTAAATCCAGCTAAAAATTTCGGTTAGATTGAAACCATCCTTATATACTGTTTCATGAATTATTTTTTTATCCAAGCAGTATTTTGCATGGTTTTAAAAATGTTGATAAATGCTTTTTTTAAAGTCATATTTTAGGAAGAGGTGGAAGTCTTATCACCTCCATCCAAGTTAGTTTTCTGTATGTTTTTATTATCGTGGGAGCAACTCTAGTAGTGCGTTGTGAGATGGTGATACTAAGTAGGAAAATGTTTTGCCATGGAGTGCTTGCCTTAAAGATCTGGCGTAACGCGTGCGTCAGATGGATTCAACCTTTCCCCCCTCTTCTCTTTGCAGCCATTGGGTCCCTGATAAAACTCCAGTGTCTGGATCTCAGTGACAATGCCTTAGAAATCGTGTGCCCAGAAATCGGCCGCCTGAGAGCCTTGCGTCATCTGCGATTAGCTAACAACCAGCTGCAATTCCTCCCTCCAGGTAATCGTAGTCGGGAGCACAGGTCTCTTTCCTCTCCCAAGTCTGTTTTCATTCCGGTGTCTCCCTGTGTGTCGAGGCGGTGGGCTTGGCGGAGATTTGTAAGTATTTTATTGTTCATCTGTTTGACTCTGAAGCTAAGAACTGTGTGTGTGGGGGGGGAGGGGCGGGGGGCGGGGAGGGATGTGACAGTCCTTTCCCAGATGCAAACATGAGAAGGGGCGTTTCTGTTTTTGAGCTGCACTTACCACACTTGAGCACTGGTCTTCAGATCACTGCGCTGGTGAAATGCTCCCACAAAAAGCTACTTCACTTCTGGAGTTCAGCTCTGAGTTTCCCATCCGGGAACTTGGGTGAAATCTGCACGGTGCGACCATTTTTGCAGACGTGTACAGCGTTTTCTCATTCTCCAATGAGATCATGGGTGTACATGAACTGTGATTTAATAAGAAACCAGACCAGAAGTTAGCCGCACAGTTTAAGTTTGACCTAGGACTAATGCTCAGTTTTGCCTACTGAACATTCTATAGATGGTGATGTACCTATAGACCGGGCAGCGGCGGGGTGGGGGGGTGGGGGGGGTTTCTTTCTGCCAGGGGCCATTTGGGTATTTTCAGCATCCTTTGCAGGCCAATCTGAAAATTGGTCATCAACCTGCAAATTTGCCTGCTACATTTGGTCGTAGTATTTCTTTAGGACTTAAGAAGTACTTTCTCCAAAGTTTTGCAAGTACAGAAATTGCTTGATGAATACACAATACGTGGTTAGTTTTGAGACTTGAGGTACTGGTCTTCCCATAGAGATTCAATATTGCTGACAAACATGGTACTGGTATAGCAGTCAGTCTGTTTAAAAAATAATTTTGTAATCTCTTATCATGTCTTTTCAAAAGTTTCTATTCAAAATACATTGCTATTTCTGCAATATAATTTTGCTCCAAGCAGGCAAAGCCGTAGTTAGTATAAGGGTTTTCAGTGAGTACTGGAATGTGGTCTTTCCTTTAGGTTTTACCGTCGGTAATTAGGCTCGGTGGCGTTCCACCAGCCTGCCTTTGTCAGGTTCACATATCCAGATAATCAGGAAATCCGATTCCCTTTTGGAGATTACCTGGGAAAGGAATCATTAAAATGATACCTTTAAATTTCCCTGGGTAGACATTGTAGAATCAAAAGGCCTGGGGAGATATCACACAGCTTGTAAGCCACCTCTGAGAATAGACTCCCTGTGAAGCCATTGTTCTGTGTCCCGTTACTCTTTTCCTGTGAGGAAGACGGTCGTGCAGAAGGCGGCCATTTCCTTCCATCATGCCCTCAGGAGGGGGAGGGTGTGCGGCCCGAGCATCGCCGCTCCCACCCACCGCGAGGGACGGAGCTTCCTGACAACTTTCATGTCATTTGTTACTGACATCGCACCGTGGCTAATAGGTCGGAGGATTCATCCCGGTTTTATCTCCTTCGCTGTGTCTGTGCTCTGTGTGTGCTTTGCTTGCTTTGAGTAAAATTATATGCAGGAATAGCAATGTATTTTGACCACATAGAGACTTTTATTTTCTTCCTAAGCTATCATGAATAGCCATGGACTAGGTCTTGATTCACTTTATATCTTTCTTTAGGTGATTTTAATGTTATAATTGGAATAGGTGAGGGGCTAGGTACACCTCTGCAAATGTCTGATTATGGAAATGTATTTTTAATTACAGTTTTTAAAAAATGTGAGGGATGCCATGTTGTCTCCATTTGATGACAATAGACATGTGACTGTGTGATTGATCTCCCTCCTACCTAGTCCCTGCTAGTACATGTAGACTTCCTTTTTTAAAGAACGTATTTTTATTGATGTCAGAGAGGAAGGGAGAATGAAAGAGAGAGAAAAACATCAGTGATGAGAGAGAATCTTAGATTGGCCGCCTCCTGCACAACCCTCACTGGGGATCGAGCCTGCAATGCAGCATGTGCCCTGACTGGGAATCGAACCGTGACCTCCTGGTTCACAGGGCGATACCCAGCCACTAAGCCATGCCGGCCAGGCCGTGTGGACTTCTTCTGCGTGATGTCCCCTGGAAAGACTTAGCGTCTTACTGTGTGATTTGTTGTGGTTGAACACGCTCTGAACGGAAGATCGTAATCAGCATTTATAGCGTTAGAGCGTATTGGAAAGGTTGGGAACATTCGGAATACCTCGTGGCTGTGGATTTAAGATTAGGATCTAAGAATGCCTTCCACGCACGGGTTCATGAGCGCCCTCCCTGCTCCGCAGTTTGCAGAAGGGTGTCCAGCTGGGAGCAGGCGTTTTGACCTGTGCTCAGAGCCTTCGGAAGAAAGGGGAGACCCCAAGAGCAGTTGGAGCCAGACACTCACACGCTGGGAAAACTTGGGCTGGGACAGTGCATTGTGGGAAACGACGGGGGAGATCAAGGTCAGCGAACAAGGTTTGCCTGTACTGATTTCCCTTGGCCTTGAGTCTCTGGCGATTGGAGCGGAGCGCCTCCTGGTGCAGGGAATGCGCCTTCGCACGGGGCTTCCCAGACCCCTGAGAGCAGAGCGCTGGCCCGCAGAGCCTGTGCTCTGGGAAGGAGAGCCTTACTTAAGTGGTTCTCAACCTGTGGGTCGAGACCCCTTTGGGGGTCGAACGACCCTTTCACAGGGGTCGCCTAAGACCATCGGAAAACAAATATTGCCCCTGATCTTAGGAACCAACACACCGCTCCTCGGTGTAGCAAAGTGTCGCCATGTCGTTTACTGTTGTCATATGAAGACTGTTACCCATGCTACACCACGATTCAAGACCAAATTTCATTTATTTGTCATTAGAAATAAATATTTCACAATATATAATTACATATTGTCTTTGTGATTAATCCCTATGCTTTAATTATGTTCAATTTGTAACAACGAAAATACATTCTGCCTATCAGATATTTGCATTACAATTCATAACAGTAGCAAAATGACAGTGATGAAGTAGCCACGGAAATCATTTTATGGGTGGGGGTCACCACCCCGTGAGGAGCTGTCTTAAAGGGTCTCGGCCTTAGGGAGGTTGAGAACCACTGCCTTACTTGGTTTGATTCCTTAAAGGAGTAGAGGGGGAGGCTCCACTCTTCCGGAGTGGGCTCAGGTCTCCTGGGGATGGAGCCCGCAACCCGGGCAGTGCCTGGCTGGCATCCAAACCGTGACCTGGTTCATAGGTCAGTGCTCAACCACTGAGCACACCCACTGGGCATGATGATGCTTTAAAAAAAAAAAAAAAAGGCAAAAGGGGGAAAGTTAGTCCTTCAGACTTGGAAATCCTCTCCTGTCACTCCAACCCCTGACCGAGGCCTGGGCTGTTCCCCTGGAAAAGCGTTAGAAGCAGCTCGCACAGCAAACCTTCAGGGACATCTCCAAGTGCCCCTCGCGCGCTGTGCTGTTCCTCTTTCCTTCCTGCGGACGACTCATTTCCTTCGCCGTGGTCTGCCACAGGCCTGGTGCTGTGTGGGAACCATAGAGAGAGCACTGCCCGGCCGGTGTGGCGCAGTGGTTGAGCATCGACCTATGAACCAGGAGGCCACGGTTCGATTCTCGGTCAGGGCACAGGCCTGGGTGGCGTGTTTTAAGACACAACCTATTACTGACAACTCAGAGATTTAATTTTATTTTTGGATCTAAATCAACTTGCAGTATTTTAGAGGTACTGTTTTATGACATGATCAGAAAATTCTCGTTTCGTGTCAGACTATGTAATTGTGAAGAAAAATGAACAGGTAGGATGTAGGGTGTGTGCTGAAATGAGTATTTGTTAAAAAGTGTCTTCAGTATGTAAAACATTTATTTTCTTTTATGTTACGGGAACAGGCTTGGTGCATACTTCATCTGTGCACTATGGCTGAATCTGTTAAAGGCTTTAATTTAAGTCAGACTGACTATTCTGCAAGTAATTTGGAAGTTAATGATTGTTTTAGTGAATGAAAAGCTTTATGATTTGCCAAGGGTTGATGTAATAGAAGTGATTAAACCAGACTTAGCTTGATACGGGTTGTTACCAAGTTCTCCTCCATGCTCCACACACAGTTGACATCACAGTTCTTGGTTTCCTACTCCTTACCCCCTTTAGAAAATTGATATTCTGTGACACACACAGCATGTGACGTTCTGTGACGCGCACAGCGTGTGACATTCTGTGAGATACACAACGTATAACATTCTGTGACATACACAGCATGTGACGTTCTGTGACACACAGCGTGTGATGTTCTGTGACACGCACAGCGTGTGACATTCTGTGACGCGCACAGCATGGAAGCCCTCGACGCTGCCACGTCCTGCCTTTTAGAAACGGAAAGCATGTACCCCGGGCTGTCCGTGGGTCCTTCATCACAGCGAGCCCAGCGGAGGTGCCAGCGCCCCGGTGCTGGATGCCAGCAGCGGGAGGAGCGGCGCGGCCCGGCCCGTTGCGATGCAGCCGCTGCGGTGACGAGCAGATGGAGGCCGAGGGACCGAGCGGCAGTGGCTCCGGCGGCCTCTGCGCTGTTGAAACGCACAGTTCCCACGGCTCTGGGGAAACTTAAATATCTGCCCTGTGAAGCGCAGACTTTTAAAAACTGAGGAAGCCCAACTTATCTGTCTTTTAATTTATTTGCGGGAGAATGCTATTGACATACCATTTAAGAACTACCTGCCAAATCGAGGGCCACAGAGCATTCTCCAGTTAATTATTGTGGCGATGTGAAGAAAGGGTTGGGTATTTTTAGAGAGGGGATATTCAGTTTTTCCAGCACAGTCTGGTGAAAGACTAGTTTTTCTTTGTTGGAAATCAGTGGACTGACCATGAACATATGGGTTTATTTCAGATGTTCTGTTTCCATTAGTCTTTATGTCTGTCCGTATGGCAGTACCATATTGGCTCCATTACTGTAGCTTTATAGGAAGTTTTGAAGTGAACTTGTGTAATTCCTTCAACTTTGTTCTTCTCCAAATTTCTTTAGAAAAAAAATCAAATTTCATTGATTTTTTTTTTTTACCACCAAAGAAAGTTTATTTTTCTTCCTTTTGGGCCATTCCTTGTGTGCATATATGTTTGTGCAAAAATGGTAGCAATAAGAAGGTAAAAATGGAATGGAAGACTTTGTATCAACGTGATCCGTGGGGGTCATTATGCTAACCAGTATAATTTCTAATCACTCATCCTAGTTCTTCTTCTTCTTCTTTTTTAATATGTTTTATTGATTTTTTACAGAGAGGAAGGAAAAGAACTAAAGAGTTAGAAACATCAATGAGAGAGAAACATCGATCAGCTGCTCCTGCACGCCCTCTACTGGGGATGTGCCCGCAACCAAGGTCCATGCCCTTGACCGGAATCGAACCTGGGACCTTTCAGTCCGAAGGCCGAGGCTCTATCCACTGAGCCAAACCAGTTTCGGCTTAGTTCTTCTTTTTAAATATGTTTTTATTCGTTTCAGGGAGAGGAAGGGAGGGGGGGCAGAAATACCAGTGAGGAGGGAGAGTCATGGATCGGCCGCCTCCCGCTCGCCCCTTACCTGGCTGGGCAGGTGCTCTGACCGGGAGTCAAACCGTGACCTTCTGGTTCATAGAATGGGCCTCAACCGCTGAGCCCCACCGGCCAGACTCGATCTGTTTCTTGTATGTATGTATGTATGTATGTATGTATGTAACTTAGAACTTTCAGCTGGGGTCTCTGATTCAGTTGTGTCTGCCATACACAACATTGTGCCTCTGAGTCAGTAACACAGGGACAGGGAAGGGCCAGACCAGGGGCCAGATGACCCGCTCTGCCTTGTACTCCTGGAGTGGGGACATGGAAGGACAGACAGACTGGAGGAGAGGGAAGCTGGGTCTGTTTGTCCCGCCCCCTGTGCCCCTGCTCCTGCTGTTCCCTGGTGGCCGGCGCCTGCTATGGGAGTGGAGCAGGAGAAGCCACAGGCTCTGGGTTTGACTCCCAGATCCACGTACTAAATGCATTTCAGTGTCCCATACAGAGAGAGCAGGAAAATGTGTACAGGAGACGACAGGGCACCAGACAATGAGGATGCGTACTGCAAGGGGTCTGCCCTCCTGGCTTTTATTGTTTTTAGTTGTGTTCATTCATTAACTTGTTTTAATTAAACAAGAAGTAATTTCTGTATTGCTCAAGTAGTATGGACATCTTTTTTTTAAATCAGGTTTGATCTGTCAGTGCCTGTGACAGCGCTCAGACTTTGTTATTTAATTATTTTCTGTCATTTACGTATCCTGGCATTAAATACATTTCACCCACATAAAAATATAGCTTTTGTAGCAGAGATCCATTTAATTTTTTAATTCTTTCATAAAACAAAACACATCCCACTTTGAAATTAATCAATATTGAACAAAATGTTTATAAGAAGAATATCATTCAGCTATTGCTAGACCTAAAATTCTCCCAATACCTTTAAGATTCCTTTAGCTTTTGATAAAGGATTGGGATATTTCACACTTACTTGCAGGAATGTTAATTAACAACCACTGTCTTTTGAAACCTCTTGGACATGCTAACTAGGGGCAAGTGAAATTTGGAAAGTGGAAATGCATTTATTTATCCTTCTATATGTTGCTGTCATCTTAAAAATGACTTTGAACTTCAACACAGTGATTTTGTTCTCCTGAGATCCTTTCTGTGCTTCTCCACTCGCGTCTCTTCGAACGCTCCACCCCGTTTCTCTCAACCAAGGGCCAAGGGCCGTTTGTAACATCATCCTCAGGCCGTGCACACTTCCCCACTCAAAAATCAGCCGCTGCATTTGGAAAATGTCTAATTACCTCGCCCTTCCTGCCTGGCCGGGCCAGACCCGGTGATTCCGAGGACCGGGCAGGCCCCACCCTGCTCGGAGCTCGGGCCCCGCCGACCACCGGTTGGCGACCCCGCTCCGCTCCGTGCTCTGCATCGAGGGTGTCAGTGAGCCTTAGCGAAAATGGGGTGGGTCACCGCCCCTCTCTGCCCCAGGGAAAAGCTGGCCGAGGTTCAGATCCTCACTGAGACGTTCAGCCTCCAGTGGCGGTGGTTGATTTCCTTTCAACGCGATGATGAAGGCTAGTTAGCAGGCCACTTTTGAGAAATGTTTTTATTTCTCCCTTTGTCTTCATTTAATTATCCCTTAGCGCTGCTTCTTAGGCTACGTTCCTGGGGCACTTCTTAAACACGAAGCATCTGAGCTGAGCTTGCATGGAGAGGCCCGCAGGCTGCTGGTGCCAAACCTCCTCCCTCGCTCAGCCCGCCGTGCCCGCTCCGGCTTCCTAATTTAGTAACAGAAACGCAAGCAGGCGCTGCCGCAGGTTCGGCATGCGGGCCCCTGCCAGCAGGCCTGGTTTCTCCAGGAAATGGACCAGTGGGGATGGGGGGACACAGATTGCATCGCATTGCGTTACATGAGCCGCGCACTTTACAAATCCCCGACTATTTAAAGGAACTCAGCTAACCCGCGCCATCGAGATCAAAGTCCGCTTTGTTGAAACACGCCTTCACCCTAAATGACGTGTTGCTTCCTTTTCCCAGATCGCCCTTCCTTTTTGTAGTTGTCATTCTGTGTTTGTGTAAGAATTTTTTGCCCATTGATTTTCAGAGAGAGTGGAAGGAAGGGGAGGGGGGCAGAAGGAGAGGGAGAGAGAGAGAAACATCGATGCGAGTGGCTTACATCGATGGGTTGCCTCCCGCCTGTGCCCCGTCCACCCCGACCAGGCCCAGGGGTGGCACCTGAGCCGCATGGGCCAGGCATGGTGTAAACTTGTAAAAGGCACTTTCTCTCTCAGTGAGTGAGTAAACGCATCCCGTTTGTGCTTCACTCTGTTCAGTTATCGTGTGCGTGCGTCATAGCATTCAAAGCAGCCTGATGTGACAGTAGATCATATACACACGGATGTGCTCTGGGATGAGGAAATGAAAGCAAGCTCTGGCAGAGATGAACTTCACGAAAGAAAACACCCCTGACCCCCCACCCCCGGCCCCCGCAGGCTGGTGGCTGTGTGCCTCCTGCACTGTGGGCATCCTCCGTGCTCAGTGTCCTCCCTGTCCTCTGGGTGGGTCACGCTGGTCGCTTCCTGAGGGTCGGAGCGCCGCCTGCTTCCCTGTCCCCTCCCACGTGTCCTTCCTGTCGGTGCTGCTTGCGGCCACACGCTCGCTCTTCAGCCTCTGACTTCGGAGCAGAGTCTGAGGCCCCTTCTGTGCTCCTGCCAGCCGCGATGTGTTTCTCCCAGACTCTGCCTCTCGCTGTCAGCCGAGGCTCAGCTTCCGTCCGGTCATCTTCCAGCCATCCCTTCCACCGCGCGGCCGCTCTGAGTCACGCGAGAGCGGTGTGAGCCACGATATGCAGCGACGAGGGTGTCATGGAAACTCAGGAGCCAAATGATACCGCTTTGAGGGTTCAGCTTTTGGTGAGGGAGAAATGCCACCCAGAGGTGTCAGTAAGAAGGAATACTGGCCATCAGGGGTTTCTTTTTTTCTTTCTTTCTTTTTTTTTAATATATTTTATTGATTTTTCACAGAGGGGAAGGGAGAGGGATAGAAAGTCAGAAACATCGATGAGAGAGATTAGCTGCCTCCTACATGCCCCCCACTGGGGATGTGCCCACAACCAATACACATGCCCTTGACTGGAATGGAACCTGGGACCCCTCAGTCCGCAGGCCGACGCTCTATCCACTGAGCCACACCGGCTTCGGCCGTCAGGGGTTTCTTGACCAAAAGTGGTCAGGTTTTAATCCTTCCGAACAGGCCGTGCTCCAGACGGCCGGCTCCTCGCCCTTTGTGAGCAGGGCAGGCGGCCAGTCCTCGCAGTCTCCTCGCTCTGTCCTCCCTCCTTGTCCAGTCCTCTGCCTCCCGCGTACTCCGGCGCTCTGCACAGCCGCATCCCACGGAGGCTGACTCAGAGTCCCTGCTCGCCTCCCTCTGCTCGCGGGGGAGAGGGCTCCGTCCCAACAAGGTGTTGGCTGCCGGAGAGAGGGGCAGAGGGCCGGTCTCTGTGTCAGGGACTCAAAACGGTATCCACTGGTTACTAGGCAACACAAAACATAAATGTAATTTTTTAAATGCACTCTATTCATGTTGCAGTTTTTGCTAGTAATAATAGTTTTAAAATAATATATTAACAGTTACTTTTACAAAATATATTTTTAAATTGATTTCAGAGAAGAAGGGAGAAGGGGAGAGAGAGAGAGAAACATCACTGATGAGAGAGAATCATTGATCAGCTGCCTCCTGCACACCCCTCATTGGGGATAGAGCCCACAACCGGGGCATATGCCCTGGACTGGGATCAAACCTGGGACCTTTCGGTCCAGAGGCTGATGCTCCATCCACTGAGCCAAACCAGCTTTGGCTCTCATGGAAGCGTTTCTATTTTTATCTTTCAGCAGTTTGACTGTGATGTGTCTAGATATGGATTTCTTTGTGTTTTTCCTACTTGGATTCATTGAACTTCTTGGATCTGTAGATTAATGCTTGTCATCAAACATAGAACATTTTCAGCCATTGTCTTTTTTAAAAATATATATATATTATTGATTTTTTTACAGAGAGGAAGGGAGAGGGATAGAGAGTTAGAAACATCGATGAGAGACATAGATCAGCTGCTTCCTGCACACCTCCTACTGGGGATGTGCCCACAACCGAGGTACATACCCTTGACCGGAATCGAACCTGGGACCTTTCAGTCCGCAGGCCGACACTCTATCCACTGAGCCAAACCGGTTAGGGCCAGCCATCGTCTTTTAACATGTTTTCTTTCTCCCACTTTCTTGTTTTCCTCTCCTTCTGGAACTCCTATGATAGATATGATGGTATCCTCCCACGGGTCTCTGAGGCGCTGATCATTCTCTGTTGATTTTTTTTTTACATTCTCCAAATGTAATAATTCCAGTGGACACGTCTTTGAGTTTACTGTTCTTTCCTCCGCCATGTCAGATCTGATCGGAGGCCATCTGGCGACTCTTTTATTTCAGTGACTGCATTTTCCACTCTGGAATGGCTCCTCGCCTCTCTTTATGGCTTCTCTTTTTCCCTTTAGATTCTCTATTGACTGAGTCATTGTCATCATAGTTTTCTTTAGTTTTTGACATAGTTTCCTTTGCTTCTTTAAACACATTTGTAACAGCTGCTTTGAAATCTCTGCCAAGTTCAACATCTGGACCCATTCAGAGTGAGTTTCTGTTGACTGCTTCCCCCCGCTCCCCCTCCCCCCACGCCCCCCGGGTGATGGGTCACACTTCGCTATCTTGTATTTCTGTGGCGGTGGAAACGGGGGAAATTTGGCTAACATGTTGGGACAGCTTTGGATTTGGATTTATTTTTCTGGGAGTTGTTTTATTTTTTAAAAATTCTTGTTCCTTCCTGCGGTTTCCATCCCAGACTCCTTTCCCCGCTGCGGCATGTGGCTGCTCAGGGCTCAGGCCTGGGTGTTGTCGCGCTGTCTGTGCCGCCGAGGCTTCCAGCTGTGGGCTCCGTCTTACGCGGATGGAACCGCGTCGGGACCGTCAAGTGCTGTCAGAGCGCGGCCGCCGGGCATCTGCTCTGCCCGTGGCTCTGCGCATGCTCTCGGGCCGTCCCAGCCGGGCCATGCGGCCCCTCGGTGTGGAAGGGTTTGTGGGGAGCGGAGCTAGCACTTCATCTGCCCCCTCCTTTCCAGAATCGCCCAGTTACGCCTTTATGGCTGTTCAGCCACGCGTGCCCAAGGGCTCTGAGCCCCAGGCCAGCGAGCACATGTTTTCCTCATTCTCTCCCTCCGTCCGTCCGCCCCTTGGAGCTTAAAAAGGGGGGGACCAAGCTGTGAGATGGTTCCCCGCCCCCACGTCAAGGGCGTCCCCTGACTGCGGGCTGCTGGCTGGCTGGCCGCTCGCAGTCCTGAGCCCGAGCCCGGCCGGATGGGGTGGGCGAGGAGCCGCCCCGGCAGTAAGGGCCGCAGACACCCCTGTTCCTGAGTGACGCTTGGACAGGTTTCCAAGAACAGACGCTCACGAGCTTGTGTGCGCTGCGTGGTTTGCAGGGCCCTGAAATAGCGGGCTCCTTCCGGGTCTGTCCGGGGTCCTGCTTGTTTTTGGCGGGGGGACTCACCCAGCTCTTCACACCGCCTTCGGCCCCACTCTTGGGAAAGATCCTTAAGCCATTCATCTATTTTTATTGATTTCAGAGCGGAAGGGAGAGGGGGAGAGAGAGAGGAACGCCAGTGAGAGAGAAACATCCATCGGCTGCCTCCTCACACCCCCTCCTGGTGTTTGAGCCCGCCACCCGGGCCTGTGCCCTGCCTGACGGGGAATCGAACCATTGACCTCTTGGTTCACAGGTCGATGCTCAACCACTGAGCAACACCGGCCGGGCTCCCTATACTAATTTGAGTTTAGAAAGTGAAATGAAAGCCATGGGTATAAATGATATTTTATTCAGATAGTATAATACGGGTTGTTTGTAGTTATTCTCTCCAAAGTAGTAAAATAAAAAGTAAGTTTTTATGCTGCACTCTGAGGCTGTGCTGTTTCTTGAGGCAGCGCTTACAATAGTTTTCTAACCAACAATGGGCTCCTGGTGATCGCAGGCAGGTCAGAAACTCCAGGGTGCTCCCTCAGTGGAGGGGGGAAGCCCACCTCGAAGAAATCTGGGGAGCAGACAATCACTAAAGCATGCCGTCGAGATGAAAGCCTGCGTATGTGGTCTCCACTAATCCTGCAGAACGAAAACAATAAAGGCTTCTTCTAAGTAGCCATTCGTGTATTGACACAGAGCGATGATACAGATGCTAAGTCTTAGAATAAATGCTTTTCGATTTCAAAGACGGGCTGTATCTACAGAAGAGATAGAGGCCACTTCTGTTTAGCGGCGGGTTAGATTTTAGCTGGCACTCCGGAAGAGCCCTTTCAAGAAACGTTTTCTTATCTTCTACAATAGTCTCACCATTTTGCTAGGGTCAGATCAACCATTTGCTTAGATAACTAGTAAACTCCTGGTAAGTTAACTTATTTTGAATGACATTGAAAGAAACTTTAGTGCATAATTTAAATGCACACAAAGCCCCAACTAAAATGTCAAAGCAGTGTGATTTTTTTTTTAAGTATCTCTTTCACAATTTAAAATTTCTACTGGGAATTAGTTGCCAAGTTTGACACCCAGACATAAATATTTAAGTCCTCTCAGTGTCTGTTGTGTTTCTCCGATGTCAGGTGTTTTAGAACATTTTATTTTAAAACTCCCAAATAATATGTAAATGTCTTTCCTAATTAAGGGGACTTCTTAATTGCTTGTTTGATGTTATTTCTATTAGACAAATGCACAGTTAATATATTGTGTTTCAGTGAGCTTTCTGGTATTTTTATTCTTTCTTGTGACTGTTCGTTATTAAACATAACCTGCCACACATTCTTATGAATAGATAGCAAGCTCCATATGGTTGATTTTCATTTTTTTTATTTGACCAAGGTAGTCCTACCCATTTTCTGAAAGATCATCTACATTTCTAAGAGCCCCTTTCTCTATGTTAAATGTAACAAACATGAACATACTGTGTTCATAATTGATTCTGTGATAAAACTGCATCCATTAAAAAGGCACTTACATTTAGAATTTATATTTAGAATATTATGTCGCTTAATGAGCTGAAAATTAAAAATAAATTGTTTTCTGCCATGTCTTGTTGAACCTACGGATATTTCATTTAATCATTTTATGTACGTGTTATTCTGGTGTTTTTATAGATAATTTCTTATTTACTCTTTTTTAAAATATATTTTTATTGATTTCAGAGAGGAACAGAGAGGGAGAGAGAGAAACCAGTGTTGAGAGGAGAATCACGGATCGGCTGCCTTCCGCGCGCCCTCTACTGGAGAGAGTCTGCAACCCGGGCCTGTGCCCTGACTGTGGATTGAACCGTGACTTCCTGGTTCAGAGGCTGATCCTCAAGCACTGAGCCATGCCAGCCGGGCTGTAGATCACACTACCCCATCTAAATCTTTGAGTAAACATCAGACAACCACATCTCGATCTTTGAGTAAATAGCCAGAGTTGGCCAGCTGATGAGTCATCGGGTTACGGCTTGAATGCCTGTCTGTGTGCTAGGGTCTGGGCCTTGCAGCGCCAGTCTGCCGGTAGAGAGAGCAGGTGGGTGTAAGGAGGACCACGCTATTAACGCAGAGCAGAGCCTGGCGCTGGAATACCGTCCTGTCTGCCTCTGCGTGCCCTCCCTGACCCAGTGTGCTGGGCAGCTGAAACGAGAGCGGTCTCAGTGGCACCGGAAAACGCCAGTGCTTGAAAAACACCGAGGCTTCCCACTGACTCTGCGGCCGCTGCCCTGGCCCGGAGTGGGCAGCTTCCTTCCCGTGCCCACTTAAGTTTCAGAGGCGGCCAGCGCAGCAGAGGACGATGGCCTGGAGGGAGCCCGCCGCTCTCTCTGTAGGAACGGCACACTGGTGTCATTTTTAAGCTTCGTGTAAGAAATTAGTGTGTGGCCACAGGAAGTCCTCTGCAGGCCAGCCTCTGAGTCGCTGCCCAGTGGTCAGGCATTGTAGGTGTCGCCTAAAGGAAACCATGCGGCCAGCCGGGAAGTTGGGGTTATTCTGGGCGCGCTGAGGAAACAGAGTCTGCAGACTGATGTGTGCTCCTTGGGGAGGGGAGTGGTGAGAGAGCAGCCGGAAAGAGTAAGATTCCACTAATACTCTAAGAAGAATGCAGTGAAACTCTTTAGCAGTAATACCACACTCATTTCAAGATGACTTGTCAATGGGTATTTTTGAAGGTGTCAGTAATGTTAAAGGATAAGATTAATTATAGACAATTTTATTAAAAAGAAACATAATACTTGCCCGGCCAGTGTAGCTCAGGAGTTGAGCATCGGCCTATGAACCAGGAGGTCACGGTTCGATTCCTGGTCAGGGCGCATGCCTGGGGTTGTGGGCTCCATCCCAGAAGGGGGTGTGCAGGAGGCAGCCGATCCATGATTCTCTCTCATCACTGATGTTTCTACCTCTCTCTTTCCCTCTCCCTTCCTCTCTGAAATCCATAGAAATATTGTTTTAAAAAACAACTGTGGCAGGCTCCTTTAAAGACACCTGCCCAGGTTGGGGTATTTGGTGGAACTGTTGCAGTGTTGATGCATTTTATGTAACCGGCCTACCTGCTGTGACGAGGCTGCGATTGATCTTCATTCTGGTTTTGGTTGTAGAGGTTGGCGATTTGAAGGAGCTGCAGACACTAGACATTTCTGCCAATCGTTTGCTAGCTTTGCCCGAGAGGCTTCACCTGTGCCTTTCTCTGCAGTACCTCGCCGTGGACCGGAACCGGCTGTGGCGTGTGCCGCGCCAGCTCTGCCAGCTGCCCAGCCTCAATGAGCTCTCCATGGCCGGCAACCGGCTCGCATTTCTGCCGCTTGGTAAGTGCGTGCGTGGCTGCCAGGGAGCCCGGGGCGGGGGTGGGGGAAGCTAGAGCGCCTTTGGGTCCGCGCCGGGGAGGGAGGGGTTCGCTTCTCCATTCTGCTCGCTTCGAAGCGACCTCTCTGAGTCCCCCCGTGCCGCGAGGAAGGCTCCCTGCCCCGTAACAGTTCATTTCGGGATTGGAGATGAAAAGAAGAAAAATACAATCTGTGCGAGAAATGTGATCAGGGACAAAACATGTGAAATACGAGATGATTTACTCTGGGAAAGGATTGGCATCTATAGGGTGTCCCCGAAAATGTCTACACCCACTTTGAATAATTATAAAAGCAGTGTAGATCAAAAGACATTTCATTTTCAAAATTGAGCCATCAGCGGTGAAAGGGTGCAGACATTTCTGGGGCACCCTGTATGTGCATGTACATATATGTATTACATTTTTCATGTAGATGACATTACAGTTGACAGGGGTTATAGGGCAGCAGGAAAGGGTGGCCACTGGTACAGATACATCTGCTCCGATGTGGGCTTCTGTGTAGAAACATTGGTGTCAGGTGTCCTAATGACTACCATTGCCAGGTAAGCAGACTAGACAGTTTTAAAGACTGAGCTAGACATGTCACTCTGGACCTAGCCCGTTTGGCTCAGTGGATAGAGCATTGGCGCATGGACTGAATGAAGGGTCCCGGGTTTGATACCGGTCAAGGGCATGTACCTCGCTTGTCAGCTTGATCCCAGGCCAGGGAGCCTGTGGGAGACAGCCAGTCCATGTGTGTGTCTCCCATCAATGTTTCTCTTTCTCTATCTCCCCCCTCCCTTCCACTCTCTCTCAAAACCAATGGGAAAATATCTTCAGGCGAAACACACACACACACACACACACACACATACACACACACACACACACACACACACACACACACACGATGTCACCCTGGCTAATAAGGAACATTAACCACTGTAGACCTGTAGTTGGCCCGTTCTGGCCTAATATGTGAAAGCAGCATTGGCCTTGAAGCACACAGTACGTTTCTTTTCGCGGAGGGTGGGCTTGTTTTAACGGTAAGAAGTGGAAGGGCACGTGACTTTCCGCGGGAAGCCCGGGCTGTGCTGGCCGCCAGCAGGGTCTCCTTCGCCAGGCTCCTCGGAGGAGTCCCTGGCACTTCCCGAAATCACTGCCTGCAGCTGGACGGCGGAACTGTCCCCCAGGGCCCTGGGCTTGTACAGGAAGCTGGACCCCCGTTCTCCACTGGACTCTGGCAGTGCCCTGATGTCACACCTGGGTGCTGGGCCCAGTGCCAGCCCTCGGGGCGTCCACGGCCCCCAGGCCGTCTGCTCCGTGTATCATTTCCTGGTTCCGGGGACCGTGGCCCGCTTCTGTGGGGGAGCTGGGGCTGGAGGCTGTCGGGCTCACAGCAAAGCAGCCCCTGTTTACCTTCCAGCTGCCCCCCATCGCTGTGTGAGCTCGGGCTCAGAAAGGCCTTCCCGCTGGAGTGAGTCTCCCTAACGGCAGCGCCAGGACCTGCTCTCCGTGCTCCGGGGAGCACTGAGTAAGAGCCTTGGAAAGCGCGGGAATCGCTGTAACTGCTGCCTCAGCGCGCGGTCAGTGCGAACCGCCTTCCGTGGTGCCCGAGCTGGAAGCAGGGTTGGGGGCTCCGTCTGCACCTCTGTGCCCCGAGCATCGAGCACAGCCTCGAGCCCGTTGCTTGTAGGAACGTCTTTGTCACCTGAACTGTGGGGCAGAATTCGACTTAGAGACGCCGACACCTGCCTGTTGAAACCAGCAGCAGCGGGCACTTCAGCCATTCAGCTTCATGGAAACCCTCTTATGTAGCTCACCAGTTGTCGGTTTACTCTGTATAAGCATCTGATTAAATTCTGGTTCCCGGTGAAAGCTTCCTTTGTGGCAGAAGGACAGATCGGAAAGAGCGTGACTGGGAGAGACTTAGAGGAGTGTGAGCATTGGAGGGAGCCAGCCCGGAAAAAGCTCATTGCTCTGAAAAAGCGGCTGAAGTTCTCTCGGCAAAAGGCATCGTGGAGGTTTATGTATTTTTTAGTTTTTAATGCGTTTTTACTGATTTCAGAGGGAGGAGAGGAGAAGGAGAGAGATACATCCACGATGAGAGAGAATCATCTATCAGCTGCCTCCTGCACGCCCGCTCCTGGGGACGGAGCACAAAACCCGGCTCGTGCACTGGACCTCCTGGTTTTTGGGTCGACGCTCGGCCACAGAGCCCCGCTGACTGGGCTTGTGCAGGTAGCTTGTATTAAAGCATTTTCTGAATAGACTATAAATTGCTCTCAATTCATGCCGAAGACGCCCACGTTTCATAGGCATTAACAATGCCGTTCTGACCAAGGACAGACCCAGTTTCCCAAACTGCTTGTGGACAGAGCGATCTCAGCAGCCTGCTGGGGGCTGTTGCTTCTGTGGTGCCGTCCCTCTGGCCCGGCGTTTTCTGGAGAGTCCGCCATTCGGCTCTGATAAAAGCCGTGAGTCTCGCCCAGGCCGGCCTCGGGAAGCAGACCCCGGTGGGCCGGCCTCGGGAAGCAGACCCCGGTGGGCCGGCCCCGGGAAGCAGACCCCGGTGGGCCGGCCTCGGGAAGCAGACCCCGGTG
>JAAGEH010000243.1:1634338-1659721 GCA_011751065.1 Lasiurus cinereus | reverse complement strand
GCCCCTCGCCACCCCCTGCCTGCCTGCCCCTCACCACCCCCTGTCTGTCTGCCCCTCTCCACCCCCTGCCTGCCTGCCCCTCACATGGGCGCTTCTGGCCGAAGCTGGTGTGGGATCAGCTTGTGCACAGAGCACAGCCGACCCCTGCCGCATGGCTCCAGGGACAGGCCCCAGCAGCGATGGCTCCGGGGAGTGCCAGCCGTGGAGTCGCGGCCTCCGGGGGAGAAGCGACACGATGGAGACCTGGGAGAGCCTGGGTGAATGGGGTCAGCACCTGTGCGGCCGGGGACACGCCGGGCGCAGACAGCGGGCACGGGTGAGGGCGTGTGCCCGGAGTCGCGCAGCTCAGCGAGTCCACGGCGGGTGTGACAGCGGTGACTCTCCCGGCACCGATCCCAATGAGTCCTCCAGGGCCCGCACGCCGGCCGCTTCCTCCCGGGAGGAAGATGCCCGTCCCCGGGAGGCGGGAGTGCCCGGGCAGCCCCGGAGGAGGAGGGCCCGCACCGAGCGCTGAGTGTGCCAGGATGCGCCCTGCTCCAGAGGCGGGCCTCCGCTCCTGTGCTGAGATGGGGGGTGGCTGCCAGAGAGTTCCGTTGGCTCTGAGCAGGGAGAGCGGTTTCGGTGCTTGACTCGGTGTCGGTGGTGGAGGGCGAACTTTCTGCGAGCTCCCCGTCCGTGCAGAAAGGAAGCCGCAGTGCGAAGGCGCAGGTTCAGCCGGTGGCCTCCATCTTACGTTAACGGTGCGGTGACCTTCCCTGGGATCCGGCAATGGGAAAAGGAGTCGTTGTTAGAAGGGGAGCGCCAGTCGCTCTCCCACTGGGGGTTTGAGGGGGGCAGTCCCGCTCACAGGCCCCGAGGCGTCTCCGTCCGCTGGCTTCCCGGTAGCTCGGCGTGCGTGTGGCGCAGGTGCCGTTTTGGTCCTTCTGTCCCAGAACTGCCCGTGAACAGGCCCGGCAGCGTGGCTCAGTGATTGGGCATCGGCCTAGGAACCAGGAGGTCAGGGTTCGATTCCGGGGTCAGGGCACAGGCCTGGGTGGTGGGCTCCATCCCCAGTAGGGGGCGTGCAGGAGGCAGCCGATCCATGGTTCTCTCTCATCGATGTTTCCATCCCTCTCTCCCTTCCTCTCTGAAATCGATAAAATGTACTGGAAAGAGAGAGAGACCGTTTTCTGTCCTGCACGCTTTGTGGGTGTGACTTAGTCTCTGATGAGGTCCAGGGGGGTTGGCCGTGGCCTGCAGGGAGGTCGCTAACCGCTGGGCCTTCCCGCCCGGCAGCCTGCATTCTCTCTCCCCGCCGCTCCCCTCGCGTCTTCGGCCGGGAAGGTGTTTAATAGGCGGGTCCTCAACTGGACTCGGTTAGCTCTCCCCCTTCCCTCCCTTTCCCCCCATCCCCCCCACAGAGAGCGGGAACGTGTGCTCAGAGGAGTGTCGGGGAAATGAGACCTCGTGCGACACGGGGAGCCACTTCCTGGCCAGCGAGCCTTTCTGTGTAGGGGTGCCTGCAGCGCCCCCCCCCCCCGCCGTCCTCGTTATTGGGGGCCAGGAGGCACGGGCGGGATCTGGCTGTGCGTGCTCGGAGCCCCTCCGCTCTGTGTGATTAAACTGCTCGGCGCTTCCACGGGCGTGTCTGCCTCGGGGCGCGGGGCGGCCACCAGGGCCCGGACATCTGCAGGAAACGCTCGTGGCCGATCGGCTCGCTCGGCGTCTTACGGTTTTGCTCAGGGTTCCGGCCGCAGTGCGGCTGCAGAGCTGGCCGACACCTGCTCCCACCACGTGTTCTCCCCCCAACAGAACCACCGGCGTGGGGAGGGGCCTGGAGAGGGAGGTGGATTTAGTCTACGAAATTGGCTCACCCTGGCCAGTGTGGCTCAGAGGACAGAGCGTCAGCCTGCGGACTGAAGGGTCCTGGGTTCGATTCCCGGGTTTTGGACCCGATCCCCAGTAGGGGGCATGCAGGAAGCAGCCGATCCATGATTCTCTCTCATCATTGATGTTTCTCTCGCTCTCCCTCTCCATGGCTCTCTGACATCAATAAAAATGCATATCACTGACTCAGGCCCTGCTGGCGTGGCGCAGTGGCTGGGTGTCGACCTGTGAACCAGGAGGTCCTGGTTCAATTCCCAGGCAGGGCTCATACCCGGGTTGCAGTCTTGATCCCCAGTGGGGCATGCAGGAGGCAGCCGATCGACGATTCTGTCTCATCATTGAGGGTTCTATCTCCGTGCAGTTGGCGGAAAGCCCGAGAGAAAAGGAGCGAGGGCCCTGGAGGAAGAGAGACGCCGCCTCCCGTGTCTGTGGCCTCATCAGCTCTCCCTGCGCCTCCCGCCCGCCTCCAGATTCCAGACTTACAAGCCTCCTCAATCAGAGAAGCCAACTTCTTTTTCCTTTTTTTAAAAATATCTTCTTAACGTATTTTTATTGATGTCAGAGAGCCATGGAGAGGGAGAGCGAGAGAAACATTGATTGGCAGCCTCCTACATGCCCCTTCCTGGGGATCAAGCCCGCAACCTGGGCCTGTGTTCTGACCAGGAATCGAACCATGACCTCCTGGTTCCTAGGTCAATGCTTAACCGCGGAGCCACACCGGCCGGGCTGTTTGTGTCTTTAAGTGTCTCGATTGGGAACAGGTCTGGTGGAAGGAACGGGCCAGCGACGGGCCTGCCCAGTGAGCCGGCGCGCCCAGGGCCTCCTTTCATCGCCGGCGCCCCCTTCACGGCCCGTTTCTCGGGGAGGCGGGAGGGTGGTCCCCGGTTATGTCTGCAGAGCCAGGTCCCTCGGCGCCCGTTCCTCACCAGAGCAGGGACGTGGGGAGGCGGGCAGGTAGCCCAGTGGCGGCCGCCGGAGGTGGGACGAGGTCAGACTCGGCCTGCTGGGCCGCGGGGAGGCGTGGCCGCAGGGTCGGTGTGGCCCGGCGGAGCCGGCGGGTCTGGCCCGGTATTTCACCGCCCGCTCCTGGAAGGCTCCAATAAAGGCATCATCCGCGCCTGCTGCGCGGGGGTTTTCCACGCCGGGAAGTCCCGTTAAAACAAAACCACGGCGCGAGCCTTCCAGCGGCTCCTTTTTCCCTGTGAGTTTTGAACATTTCAGTGAACATACACGCCAAGAGGGTCCTAAAATGAGGACAAACGGCTTACAGGGTCTGCCGTGCGGGTCCGAGGAAGGACAGTTCCCTCCCCTCTGTCCGCGCGGCCGGGCCTGGCCTCAGCGGTGGCTCAGCTGGGTTTCAATGGCGGGTGTCGATGGCCGCGCCAGGCTGAGTTTGTTTTATTTCTAATTTTCGTTATTTTTAAAAATATATTTTAATTGATGTCAGAGAGGAAGGAAGAGGGAGCGAGATAGAAAGAAACATCCAAGATGAGAATCAGGGACCGGCTGCCTCCTGCACGCCCCCCACTAGGGATGGAGCCCGCCACCCGGGCCTGAGCCCAGCCGGGAATCGAACCCTGCCCTCCTGGTTCCTGGGTTGCCTGCGGCTCCACCACGGAGCCGGCCGGCCGGCTGTGCCAGGTTTTGTGAAGGAGCCGGGAGAGCATCGCCGGCTCTCCAGCATCCTGGCGGGTCGGCCGCCGGCAGCAGTGCAGTGGGTGTTGGACCGGCACGTTGTTGCTGGCCGCGCCCCCCCCCCCACCCCACCCCGCTGCTCACCGCCCGCTCTCTCCGCAGCTGCGGGGCTCCGGTCCCGGTGTCCGAGCGGAAGCTGCTGTCGTTCTCCTCCGGGCCCCTCGCCGTCTTCCTGCCCGCCGAGGTGAAGGCCGTCGGCACGGAGCGCGACCGCGTCCTGCCGCTGCAGGAGCTGGCCATGCGGCGCCTGCACCACATGCACCGCGCCCTTCTCAAAGGTACCCCCCCACCCCCACCCCGGGCCCCGGCTGGGACCTCGCACCCCGGTTTCCTGCCGCCTGTGTCCGTATTCCTTTATTATTATTATTGTTGTTGTTATTGTGGAAAATACGCAGCAGTAAAATTTACCATTTAATCCAGTGTTCTAGGTTTTATTTTTTTAATCATTTTCTTTAAATATTTTTTTTGTTGATTTCAGAGAGGAAGGGAGAGGGAGAGAGAGAAACATCCATGATGAGAGAGAATCATGGGTCTGCTGCCTCCTGCACGCACCCTACTGGGGATCGAGCCTGCAACCCCAGGCCTGTGCCCTTGAACAGAATCAGACCGGGGACCCTTCAGTCAGCAGGCCAACAGTCTATCCACTGAGCCAAACAGTGAGAGGCAGTTTTTTTATTTTATATATTTTTAAAAATGTATTTTATTGATTTTTTTTACAGAGAGGGATAGAGAGCTAGAAACATCGATGAGAGTGAAACATCCATCAGCCGCCTCCTGCACGCCCCCCACTGGGATGTGCCCGCAACCAAGGTACCTGCCCTTGACCGGAATCGAACCCAGGACCTTTCATTCCACAGGTTGACACTCTATCCACTGAGCCAAACCCGTTTCGATGAGGGGCAATATTTTTAAATACAAGCTTGGTTTCATTGATTTTCATTCCCTTTAAATTTTTATTTTCCCTTTTTTAATTCTTTTCAGGAAATATGATTTAACTTGATTGATTCTAAATGCCCGGTAGATTTAGGAAGAACTTAATGAAAGCCTATTTTTATCTCCAATCCAGTCCCTTTTTATTTTTTTATTTTTTATTGATTTTAGAGAAGAAGGGAGATGGGGAGGGAGGGAGAGAAACATCAATGATGAGAGAGTATCGTTGATTGCACACCCCCTACTGGGGATTCAGCCTGCAACCCAGGCATGTGCCCTTGATCAGAATCGAACCCAGGACCCTTCCGTCCGCAGGCCAAAGCTCTATCCGCTGAGCCACACCGGCCAGGGCCCAGTCCCTTTTTTATTCTCTGTCTCTTAGAGAAGCTTACGGACCCTCTTGGGTAAAATCCCGCCTCTCTGATCTTCGCTCGTAAAGAATGCTTGCTCTTATTCTCCTTGCCTCTTCCTTAGGACAGCTTCTGGTTGCTCTTAAAAGAGGCAACGTGGATTTCCACTTAGCATCAAAAATGTAAAAGCATCTTCATTTCTAAATAACGTTCTGTTTGTATTCCGTGCCTGAGGGATAAAAGAATTTCCACCAGGCGGGACTTTTAACCACGGAACTGACTCGGTAACAAAGAGAACTGTATTTCAAAGCCTGCGCTCACAAAGCACTCTGATTTCCGTTTCATTCGTGCCCGGTTTTCCCCTGTGTTCCAGATCTGAGCTTCCTGTCTCCCGTCTCCTTACCCAGAAGCCTGCTGGAGCTGCTGTGCTGCCCGCTGGGGCACTGCCACCGGTGTAGCGAGCCCATGTTTACCATCGTCTACCCCAAGCTCTTTCCCCTGAGGGAGACGCCGATGGCGGGCCTGCACCAGGGGTAATCATGCCCACGGTGGCGCCAGGGTGATCCCTGGGTGCGGGGGGTGCTCAGGGCGGGTGCTCAGGGGGGGTGGGTGCCTGGCATGAAGGTACGTGCAGTCAGCAGCTATGTGGGGGCATAGGTACTGCTACATGAAACGTGCGCATTTCTAGCATCACGAGAAAACGTCTCGCTCACGCACAGAGCAGTTTCGTGGCCTACAGGATATTTTCTAGAGCAGCTCATTCTCTGCAGGCATGTGTTTCTGCTGCTCCCCGTTCAAAACAGTCTTCCGGCCACAAGGGATTGCAAGAACCAGATAGTTATTACATACTGGGGCCAGCCCAGCCCTTCTGTTCAATGCGTGTTGCTGACAAAGTGTGTGGCTGACTATGTGTGTGTGTTTTGTGTGTGTGTGTATGTTTGTGTGTGTGTTTTGTGTGTGTGACAGTGTTGTGTGTGTGTGTGTGTATGTGAGTGTTTTGAATTTCTAACCCTTCCAAATGGCATTCTCTTGCCACTGTTTCTTGGCACAAGGCCTTGAATTTGCTAAAAATGTTCACTAAGTAAAAAACGCCATACAGGTAGTTTAAAAAAGAATACAAGACAATTAAAAATAGAACTTCAAATAGAAAATTCCCCCATTAGCACAACCGTAGCATATAGATTTTCTAAATTTAAGCTTTTCTAAGTTTGCATTTTTCAAAGTTAAAAAAAAGGTACTAGAATACCTTACTCACTTAGCCAGTGTGGTGTTTTGGGTTGGTAACTTTTCCAGATCACTTGTTACCTCTGTTCCATGTCAAGAGGTGTTTCCTTTGTAATCACTTCTTTTTTATTTTATTTGTTACTGATTTCAGAGAGGAAGGAGAGGGAGAAGGAGAGAGAAACATCAGTGATGAGAGAGAATCGTTGATTAGCTGCCTCCTGCACACCCCCTATTGGGGATCCAGCCTGCCACCCTGACCTCTCCACTGGGAGACCTTGGGCAAATTACTTAACTTGTCTGAGCTTCATCTTTTCATCAGTAAAATGAGCGTTGCAATAATATCTGTTTAATAAGGTCTTTGTGAGGTTTGAGTGAGACAATTCATATCAAGAGCGCAGGATGGTGCCTGCTATGTAATCAAGACTCAGTGAATGTTAACTTTATTTCTGGGGCTCAGAGACTTTTTCAAAATTAAATTTATTGGGGTGACGTTGGATAATAAGATAATGTATGTTTTGAGTGTACAATTCTATCATATACCATTGTGTGTTCACTCAAAATCTAGTCTGAGACTTTAAAAAATTGGGTATATAAGCAAATATTAACATCAGTATCTTTATATGAGTAAGATCATACTAGGAAATCAACTAATTCAACTAGAGTAAAATTCTAATGCATTGTTATCACACAATTTCCTATCGAAGGTATTTTCTTACCGGAAATATAAAAATGAAAACAGTTCATTGTGGTCAGGATGCACTGTTAGTAGCTAATCTAAATACCTATTTTAAAAAAGGTAGACTTCCTTTTGTCATGCTAATTGGTGAAAGTAAAGTCATTTCTGTGTTATCTTTACATGAAATTGGGAAACGTACTCAGTATTTTCAAATTCCCTTTACTTCTGCTTAGTCTAGAAATTCAGTGTGGACAATCTTACATTGTTTCAGAACATAAATGTAATAGCAGTCGTTCAACGAAATGTGTGTATCAAGTACACAGGACTTAGTGCCCTCTGGGTGAGCAAAGCCAGAGAGCCTGTGTTTACAGCAGAGATAATACGCCGCACTATAAACAGGGCTTTCTGTGGCGAGTTAATGCTAGGTCTGAAATGGAGAGCTTGCGGTTTTCATTCGGTCCACCAGCCTTTGCTCCTTCCCCTGTTGCTATGGAGATTGTATTAAAAGCATTGACTTCGGTTTCCACCATAGCCTTTAAAGTACTTTTTTGGTAACTGAAAACCAAATACTTGAATCTCAGGGCCTTATTGCTCCAAGTAAAATCAATATTTTGAATGTCATAAATTCTACAAGGTCTTGGTAATCTCATTTTTTAAGTTTTCTAATAGATTGCGGTCTGTTTGCATTGCTTGTCCTAAAATCATGTATTGTTTCAGCCGAAGTCTACATTAATATGGACATCTGGCATTATTGTGAAAGAACATCTTGAATATTCTTCTAAAATACCACGTCCCTTACAAGTGTTAGTTCTAACCGAAATTAGTGCAGTGTGAAGTAAAAAGAAATGACTGTCATTTCACATAAATGATAAACACCCAAGCCTTTAAATATCTATCGCAGAGGAGAATGAGTGGTATATTGATAACTTTTGATCCTTATAGGGATAGCAAATTTTCACTCCCAAAGCTTATTGTTCATTTCTTAAAGTGAAAGACATCAGCGTAGA
Organism: Lasiurus cinereus; assembly: GCA_011751065.1. Classification (NCBI taxonomy): domain Eukaryota; kingdom Metazoa; phylum Chordata; class Mammalia; order Chiroptera; family Vespertilionidae; genus Lasiurus; species Lasiurus cinereus. The sequence continues at coordinate 1,651,973 of JAAGEH010000243.1, read as the reverse complement.
GGACTCTTGATTAACATAGCATGTGTCTGGCTTTTCCCCGGCATGTCTGATTCTCTCAACTTCTCTCTTTCCCGATCTGAAATCAGGCTCCCGGAAGTTTTTCCAGGGGCGTGTGTTACTTTGCTAGAGAGAGCGCACCGAAATACCTCAAAACGCTGACTGACACCACGGAGATCTGTTCTCTCAGCTCTGAGGGCGGGAGGGCAGACACCAGGTGTTGGCAGGATGGGTTTCTTCCGGGGGCTGTGAGGGAGGGATCTGCACCCGAATCTTCTGTGGGAGCCAGTTAACATAAATGGAACAAGCAGACACCGTGCGCTATTAGAGGGTTCGCCCCTCAGCTCGCAGTCCACAGGCTGGCGCTTTTATCTGATCAACTCTGTCTAATAAACATTAATTTTCTTTTGGCTTGAATTCCTGTGTGAGTCAAAGATGTGCTTTTTGTTTCTCATCAGGAAACACATTTGCAGTGAAAATACCACATTCCTTACGGCTTTTGTGGGCTCCAGCCTGTGCCAGGCCAGCTTTCACTGTGATTTGTTTTTGTTTGTTTTTAGAACGGGGGCATGTCTGCATTTCAGAAGTGAGCTGAAATGCTCTCTCTCCTGCCTTCCTATAAATACGCTCGGATTCTATAGCATCAAATGTCACGTCTGATGTTCTCTGTGGGGTTTATCAGCCGCTCTTTCCTCACTGTACATACAGGTGATCGCTTAGCTCAGAGTGTCTCCCTCAAACGGCCGCATCTCCGGTGCCAGGGTTCTGGCATTTTGAAGGTCCTCCCCCCACACCGATCCCCCGTCAGGCAGTGGACTGGGTGGTACGCTGGTCACCACCGACATCGTCCATGCGGCAGGCTCGGACAGTGTGTTATTGATGGGTCTCCCAACGGTCAATCGCGCCCAGACTTGGGGTTCCTGGGTAGCACAAACAGGACTCCTCCAGGGTGCCCACCCTCCCGGCTTGAGCGTGCATCGGAGGCGTTAGTAATGACCAAAGGGCATTGTGCAGACCCCGCCTCTCTAAGTCTGGGTGCTTTTGCTTAGACTTGGATTTTAAGCGGGTCCTGCAAGGTCAGGTCGACAGCCAAGCATTTCACTTCCTTTGTGCGATGGTAATTATCTTACAGCTTTGAATGTCAACTTCTATGCGTTCATTGTTCGTATGTGAGAATACGGTTGGTTTTTTTAAATTTTGCTCTATTTGGGAACCATGCTGAATTTGCCTGAGAGGCTAGAAGTGTTTTTGTAGGTTCCGTGGCGTTTTCTGGGGAGAGGGTCACGGCGTGCCATCTGAAAGGAGGGCTGATTTGATGTCTCCTCCGGCGTCGGTTTGGCTTTTGTTTTCCTGCTTCGTGACGGTGGCTAGGACGTCAGCGCTCTGCTGACTGCCGTGGTGAAAGGAGACGTCACCGCAGAGGCCGACACCAGCCAGTCCTTTTTGGCGATGCGGGTTATAAAGTGGAAGAGACCCCTCTGTTTCTAGCTGGCCGCGTTTTGGGGGAGTCGATGCTGTGGCTTTCCCTGCGTCCATGGCCGCCGTACGCATTTGCGTGGTTTGCCTGTTGATTGGTGGAGGGCATGGGCTTTCACACGCGGACCCGCCCTCCACCCCGGAATCAGTCCCACTTGAAGTCATGTTTTTTCGATTTGCTGCAGTTTTCGTTTCCGTTCAGCTCACGTGAGGTTTTATCCGTTGAGACGTCCTCTCTAACCCACGGGAACGTGCTCCTTCGGCCGACGGGTGAGGACAGGGCAAGGCTGTGGCGTGTGACTGCCCGCTCGGGGTCTGTGCGCCGGCCTTCCTGTCCCTGCTTTCCCGTCTGAGTCCACGGACGGCAGAGCACGCGCTGCGGCCTGCTACTTCCTTAGACGTGCCTGGCTCCGTGTTCTCCCGCTGCCTGCTGACCCGGGTCCTGGCTGTCCAGCTGTCCCCCCTAATAAGTGTGGTCAGTGTCCTCATTCCCCGTTAGTACAGGAGCCTCGCACTCTGCTGTCAGATTCTTCCATCCCCTCTCTAACCAGTCTCCGTGACCACATTTACAGGGTGAATTCTTTAAAGTTATGTTTTCTAGGCTCTCTGGTTTGTGTGTGTGTGTGTGTGTGTGTGTGTGTGTGTTCGCTAAATTAGTGAGGTTTTCTGTCACATGATTTTAGAAAAAATTTTAATTTATTTCAGAAAGAGAGGGCCAGGGAGAGAGAGAAACATCAGTGAGGAGAGAGAACCATTGATCAGCTGCTGCCTCCTCCTCGCCCTTCCTGGGGATTGAGCCCACGCCCCGGGCCTGTGCCCAGACCGGGGACTCGACCCTGGTCCGTCGTCAGTCGATGCTCGGACCCTGAGCCGCGCCAGCGGGCGGGCTCGTGGTTTTCACAGCGCACTGGGCGGCCTGTCCCCCGCTGCTGGTTCGGTTCAGGCCGTGTTTCCCCTGCTGCTAACGGGGAGGTGATGTCATCTGAACCCCCACCCGGTCCCGGGGCTCGGGCTGGCGGAAACGGGCGTGTCTGCTGCGGGTGGGACGGAGAAAGGGGCCGCGCTCTGGCCTGGGACTCACGCGCCCTCACCCCTCCGCCTGCAGGAGGACCGCGGTCAGCTTTGTGGCCTACTGCTGCTCCCCCCGCTGCCTGCACACCTTCGACCTGCTCAGCTGACGACCCCGAGCCGCCACCGCCGCTGCGGGCCGCACGCCGCCTGCGGGCGGAGGGACGGGCGCCCCGCCAGGCCACGCCACGCCGGCCCAGCATCCTGCCCCGTCCGTGCGGCGGGCACCGCAGAACTCTCTGGAAGTGTGGTCATCGAGCTTCGGGGCTGAGAAGCTTCCCCCGCCCCCGGCCCCCCCCCCCCGTTGGAATATATCCTGCCCCCAAATTAAGAGCCCTTTGTCTTGTTCGTGTCTCTGTATGAAAGTGTCTCCGCCGGAAACGGTTGGGTTTGACCTGCCTCTTCACGTCTAACTGAAAGCGAGCGTCGCTCCCCGAAGAGCTGTGAGTGGGTAATACTGTCAAGTGGGCTTTTAAACACATTCTAACGCAGTGATGCTTTTTAAAAATATATTTTATTGATTTTTTACAGAGAGAAAGGGAGAGGGAGAGAGAGTTAGAAACATCGAGAGAGAGACATCTATCAGCTGCCTTCTGCACGCTCCCCACTGGGGATGCACCTGCAAGCAAGGTACATGCCCTTGACCGGAATCGAACCTGGGACCCTTTAGTCCGCAGGCCCACGCTCTGTCCACTGAGCCACACGGGTCAGGGCTCAATGATACTCTTAATGTTCTCTTTCTTGCCCCCAGAGAATAATTTCCCCTCAGAGGTTATTCTCCGTGTTTATATAACGAATTTCAGCCAGCTCTACCGCCTGATAGTGTGCATAATAAGGGGTGTAGGGGGACCACGAGTTAGCAGAGAAGGTAGGCCCAGTGGTGATCCTGCAGGGTGCCAGTATACACCCTTTGGAAAGTTAAAACCTAGTTTATAAGTTATGCAACATGTTAAGGGAATTTTATGAGGGATTTTAAAAATAAAAATGTGGACTATAAAAATACACTTACTTTGAAAGACTACTTAGAGGATAATAATTGAAATGGTGGCTTTGCTGATAAGATTTTTTAAAACATATTTTTATTGACTTCAGAGTGGCAGGAGAGAGGGAGAGAGGGAGGAACCTCAGTGGTGAGAGAGAGGCATCAGTTGGCCCTCCTGCCTGTCTCCTGCTGGGGACCGAGCCTCGGTCCCGGCGTCACACGGGCATCACCCCGGGACCTGGGTCAGAGGTGGGCGCTCCCCCGTGGAGCCGCGCCCGTCGGGCACGTGGTTTTGAAGGTGGTAATTACATGGCGTTTCCTCTAACTTGGGAGGGAGAGGGGGAACTGAAAAGGTTTCCTTGGCAGGAAAGATATTTTCAGACAAGCGTCAGGCTTGTCTGACATTCCGTCCATGGAGCTTTGTCCGCTGCCCTAAATCTGCCACACTCGGCTCTCCCGGCGCTGAAAACCCTACCAGTTCCCGACGACAGCCGTGTGATCTCCTCACAGTCCCCCCTCCACCCCACCGCGGCCCGGAAAGCGGGCGCTCCCCGCGGGGCGCTGAAGGCAGGGCGTCCGTCTGTCCCAGCGGCGTCCCCGCTGTGCTCGCCTCCCCTGTCCCTTTCACGCCGGCCTGCTCCGCTTCAAAGGCCCAGAGCACAATAGACCCTGGAGGCGGACGTCAAAGCCCAGCGCGGCTCTCATCCGGGAGGGGATGGGCGTTCGGGGAGCCGCTGCGCCCGGAAGTCGGCAGGCGAAGGAGGCCTGGACCGTACAGGGGTGGCTCCGGCCTCTGCGGGGCTGCCTCTCTGGATGACGGACTACATCGCAGCCTCTCTCCCACCATCTTCCGGTCATGTCGCCAGGTGACACGTGCTGACCTGATGCTCGGGATTCTCCCTGGGATGAGGATATGTGGTTCTTCTATTTATTTTTCAGTGTAATTTTACTGATGTCAGAGAGGAGGGGGGAGAGAGAGAAACATCCGTGATGAGAAAGAATCACGGATCAGCTGCCTCCTGCACACCCCACACTGGGGACGGAGCCCACAACCTGGGCACGTGCCCTGACCAGGAATCGAACCGTGACCTCCTGGTTCATAAGCGGATGATCACTGAGCCACCCGGGCCGGGCAATACTTGCAGCTGGTTTGACAGTTTACAAAGACAGAGCCCACGTACCCTCCCTGTGCCTACTGTAAACCACTAGCAGCCCGGTGCAGGAAATCCAGGCAAAGGACTCAGCCCTCGCAGCCCTGGCTCCATCCAGAAGGGCGTGTGGAAGGTCACCTGGCTGTCCGGTCTAATTAACATATTTCGCTGCTTCTATTATGGCTGTGTGCTGAGCACCAGCAGTGGGCAGCCTTTGGGCAGACAACCCCCACCCGGTGCAGCACCCAGCTTGGTGGGTGGAAAGTGCAATTCGTGATTTGGCTTCCCTGGTGCTGTTTATTATATATATAAAAAAAAATGATACTAGGTTCACTGAGGTCATTCTTCAAACTTTTGATATTATGTGAGAGCATTGGAAACTGGAGAAAATTTGCCTACATGCTCTATATTTTTGAGTTGTGTGCAGCACTTTGCAGAAAATTCTAAAGTTATATCGTGTCTTCTTGATGAACAGTTAATGCTATGTGGAGAAATATTTCGTGTAGTCATAATATTGCAAAAAAAAAAAAGCGAGTCGCTTGGCAAATAGTCTCTTCAGGTAAGTGTGTATCAGTAATGAGATGTGGTTCATGGTAAACTTTGTAATTCAGAATGGCCTGTTCAGCAGGGCCTTCTTATGACAGAGCGTGAGAGGCAATCCATTTGAACTGGCTTGCCCTATCAGTGCCATTCTGAATGCCTACTTGTTATCATACCACAGTCCCGGATTATGGAGCATGGTGTCCATTAAATGTTGCCTCTTCCATGAAAAAAAAAAATTTGTGCCCTGGCTGGCTTGGCTCAGTGGATAGAGAGAGCATCGGTTGTGGACTGAAGGGTCCCAGGTTTGATTCCGGTCAAGGGCATGTGCCTGGATGGCAGGCTTCAGCCCAGGAGGGGGTGTGCAGGAGCACTGGAGACTGGAGGAAATTTGCCTACATGCTGTATGTTTTTGAGTTGTGTGCAGAGATTCTCTCGCATCATGGATGTTTCTCTCCCTCTCCCTTCCTCTCTGAAATCAATAAAAATATGTTAAAATATATTATGTATATTTTGAGCACACAACACGTTTTTAAAATGATCAATATGCAAGAGAGCTCTGTCTGGTGGGGGGTCCACTCTGCCTAGCAGAGAAGAGTCACCTGCCCTCTTCCGGAAAGCGAGGTACGCCAGCAGCATTTTTGGGTTGACACGGTCAACACTCACCATACAACCTTCACACGCGGGTGTGTCCGACTAGCTGAATGTACGTCTCGCTTTTCTCCCACATTTTGCGTTATGAATTAAAATGACTCAGTCTACCGTCTGAGAATTAAGGCTTCCATGCCAATGGGCTTCTGAGACTTTGAATGTAGTGTTCCCTAATATATATATATATATATATATATATATATATATATAATAATTATTATTAAAAAAAGTATATATATATTATAATAATTATAAAAAAGTATATATACTATAATAATTCAAGATTAATTATTATTATTATTATATACTGAAAGGGTTTTCTAAAACTCAGAACACTACACATACATATATATGTGTGTGTGTGTGTGTGTGTATAATGTATATGTATATATATATACATACACACACACACCTATTTGGAATCACTGGGGACTCTCAAAGCTGGTTTTCAAAAGTATTAATAGTAAGATTAGGTTTCTGTGTCCTGGATTTTAATCAGGCATTTTTATCTGTACTGTGAAAAGCTTAAACACAATATGTTGCTTCAGAAGTCAAAATATTTGTATTCAGATGATTTATGGACAGGGATTACTTACTGGACCAACTGTAATACAACCTGATGTAATGAAATGTGAAGATATAAATCTATTCCATAGACTTTTAAATGCACTCTCTTTAGGAACCTTATTTTAAAATGTATTCTTACATCCCCATACATAAATTTATTGATTGATTTCAGGAAGAAGGAAAGAGAGATAAAAACATCATACTGGGAATCAAGCCTACAACTTGGACATGTGCCCTGACCGGGAATCAAACCATGACCTCCTGGTTCATGGGTTGATGCTCAACCATTGAGCCACACTGGCCAGGCAAGGTTGGTTTCTTACAGCAATTTTGAGACTATAATAATTCAAGATTAATTATTATTATTATTATTATTATTATTATATACTGAAAGGGTTTTCTAAAACTCAGAACCTACCTACATATTGAAAAATGATGGCCACGTTTATTCAAAGTGTGGACGTTTTCTAGAGCTCATACTACGTCCAATGGTGTCTTTTACAGCCGCTGCTGATAGCACAGCTGAGCTTGAACCAGGTGAATGCTGAGAAATGTCGGTGGCGGTAGCTGTATTCTTTTACCCAGTGCATTTGGTTAAGAAAAGTAAGAGGACATTAAGTAGTTAGAGCCAGAAAGAAAATGGTGGAGTGAAGACACTGAAAATTCTGCCCTTCACACAGTAAGGAGAACATTGGCAAAACCAACTCTTTTTTTTTTATATATATATTTTATTGATTTTTTACAGAGAGGAAGGGAGAGGGATAGAGAGCCAGAAACATTGATGAGAGAGAGACATCGATCAGCCGCCTCCTGCACACCCCCCACTGGAGATGTGCCCGCAAGCAAGGTACATGCCCCCGACCGGAATCGAACCTGGGACCTTTCAGTCCACAAGCCGACACTCTATCCACTGAGCCAAACCGGTCTCGGCAAACCAACTCTTTTTCAGAACATCGGAATTTAACCGGAGCCCGCAGCACGGCAAGGGCTACTTACCCGAGAAATCGCTGAACCTCGGACAGCGAGCTTGGTGGCACTTTAACCTGCCCGTTTCCATTCCCTCCACCCCTTTCCAGCTCCCGGGACCCTTGAAAACAACAGCCCCCAGTCAGGGTGGAAGCCACCGGAGGAGTGAAAGGGGTTGAGCTCCTTAAAATTCTTATTCCCAGAGGATCACCATTACTGGACCGGTCTGGTGGCGCCCGGCACACCTCACTTGCAAGGCCGTCTTTGTTTTGCTGATCAGAGTCGGCTGATGTGAAAGCTTTACACAGGGACGTGGATTGAAGAAGGAAAGGAATCAGAGGCGGTTGGGGCTGCCCGCAAGCAGAGACTAAACATCAGAGCAAACAGTAGGCTCAGCAGAACCTGGAGAGGAAAAGCTGAGGACTGAGGTATCTGGAGGGGCGGGGTACGGCTCTGACATTCTGGGAACTGACATGTGCAGGCATGTGCACAGGCGTTGTCGTGAGCCACGGCGGTATGTCTGCTGAGGGGAGGCCTGTGAGCACAGCATTTCTCGCCTTACATCGGCCTCGAGGGTTTGAGGGTTCGCACAACAGAAAGTGAGGCGTAAGGCAGGGCAGCCGACCTCCCGGTCAGTGTGGAAGACTGTTCCAGCATGCACCCAAAACCCTCCATCGAGAGCAGGAGCATTACTGGATGCAGGTGGTGCAGGAAGTCCCTGGCCAGCTGTTACTGCTCCACAGAACTATCTGAGCAGCACACCGGCCTCTGCACATCACAAAATACAGGCTTTGCAGAAGGAGCTCAGACGAGTCACTCAACAATCAAAAACCAGCAGCTACAGCGCACCCGTGGCAAAGGGGGTGAGTTCATCGGATTTTCAGATTTACCCCTTATTCTTTAAATGTCCAGTTTTCATTAAAAAGTTACAGACATTCAAAGAAACAAGAAAATACGACCCATACACAGGGGAAAAGCTGTCAATTACCTGTACCTAAAGGAGGTCCAGAGAGTGGACTTCATAGATGACTTTAAATCAGCTATCTTTGAATATGTCCAAAGAACTAAGGTATCAAAAGGATGCCTCCCTAGCATTTACTAGTTAAAAGATAGAGATTATTTTAAAATATAAAAGAAATTCCATAGTTGAGATACAATTAACTGAAATGAAAATTCCTGAGAGGCACTCGGCCTCAGATTTGAGCAGGGAGAAGAGAGAATCCGCACACTGGAATATGAGTCAATCGACACACTTTCACTGGAGGAACAGAAAGGAAAATGGACCGAGAAAAACGAAGAGGGCCTTAGACCTGCGGGACACCATCAAGTGTAGCAACGTGTGCATAATGGGAGTGCCATACGAGCAGAAGAGAAAGAGGCAGAAAGAATTTAAAAATAATGGCGAGCTCTGGCTGGTGTTGCTCAGTGGTTAGAGTGTCGGCCCCCCACACAAAGGGCCAGGGGTCCAATTCCTGCTCAAGGGTTGCAGGCTTGCTTCCACCCTCAGTTGGGATGTGTGCAGGAGGCAACCAGTCGATGAGTCTCTCCCATCGATGTTTCTCTCTCCTCCCTCCCACTGTTTTTGAAAAGCAATGGGAAAAAATACCCTCAGGTTAGGATCAACAACAATGAAAAATGGTGAAAGACTCTAAAACTCGATGAAAAACGGGTTTACTTACTCCATGAAAAGGTGCTCGAGACCACCACCGTCATCAGGGAAGTGCAAATCAAAAGGACAATGAGCTTCCACCTGACACTCAACGGAAACGAAACGGTGGGACAATACCGAGCGCTGACAAGGACGTGAGGAATTGCAGTTCCTGCTGGGACACCGGAGCCACCAACACCAGGCCGCCTCCCCTGTCTGGTGAAAAGCAGACCGGCAGGTTCTCAGGAGCTTCAACCTCGAGTGACCCCGTGACCCAGCAATTCCACTCCTAGGTCTCTGAGGGAATGGAAAATGTGTCCATGCAGCCCTAACCGGTTTGGCTCAGTGGATAGAGCGCCGGCCTGCGGACTGAAGGGTCCCAGGTTCCATTCTGATCAAGGGCATGAACCTTGGTTGCGGGCACATCCCCGGTGGGGGGTGTGCAAGAGGCGGCTGATCGATGTTTCTCTCTCTCATCGATGTTATCCCTCTCCCTTCCTCTCTGTGAAAAAAATCAATCAAATATATTTTAAAAAGAAACTATGTCCATGCAAAAACAAACAAAATAACCACAGAAGTTCATAACAGCCAAAAAGTAGAAGCTACTCCAATGCCCATTAGGGGCTGAATGGTCGAATACAATGTGGGGTAACTGTGATGGACCATTGTCAGCATGAAAGGGAAGAAGCACTCACACATGTTACGACATGGAGGGACCTTGTAACATGACGATGGGAGCCAGACACAGAAGGCCTCATGCTGTATGACTCCATGTACACGCACCATCAAGAATAAGCACATCCATAGGGACAGAAAGCGGACTAGCGGTTGGCCGGGGCTGGGGATGGAGGGGGAGAGCATGGGCAGAGACTGCTAATGGGCACAGAGTTTCTTGTTGAGGTGATAAGAGTGATCCTGAGCTGGATAGTGGTGACAGTTGTACATACCAGTGAACATAAACATACTAAGCCCTGAATTGCACTCTGAATTTTATGGTACGTGAATTATATCTCAGTTGTAAACAGTGTCACGCCTTATCTTATGTATCTGTTAATAAACTATTGTGGGCCCAGCCTGCGTGGCTCAGGGTTTGAGCATCAGCCTAGGAACCAGGAGGTCACGGTTCGATTCCCGGTCGAGGCACAGGCCCAGGTTGCAGGCTCAATCCCCAGTATGGAGTGTGCAGGAGGCAGCTGATCCATGATTCTCTCATCATTGATGTGTCTCTCTTCCTCTCCCTTCCTCTCTGAAATCAATACAAATGTAAATGTTTTAAAAAATAAATGATCTCGGGGTAGACCCACAGCGCTCGCAGAAGGTGTGAGGGAAACTGCTCCCACTGGCTGGGAACGGGACGGAAACTCGGTGGTAACAGCTCACCGAGGTCAGAGTTGGTCCTCACCAGTGAGCACCAGCAGCAGGCCGGTACGCAGTAATTTAATATGTATTTTTTATTGATTTCTTACAGAGAGGAAGGGAGAGGGACAGAGAGCTAGAAACATTAATGAGAGAGAGACATCGATCATTTGCCTCCTGCACGCCCCCCACTGGAGATGTGCCCGCAACCAAGGTACATGCCCTTGACCGGCATCGAACCCGGACCCTTCAGTCCACAGGCCGACGCTCTATCCACTGAGCCAAACCGGTTTCGGCCAGTATGCAGTAATTTAAAGAGCCCAGCCAGGTGCGAGCTTCCACCTCACTTCGCCCATTGAACGAAGCCCCCTCAAGGAGCAATGCCCCTGACAGGAAACCGCCGGGAACTGAATGGGTTCGGACGTATGTATACTACAGTGGGAAATCCCGTGAGGAGCTGAGAGGCATGTTGGCTTTGTTCCTGGTCTGTAGCACTGTTTGGTACCATTCTTCACCAGAACAAAAACATAAAGGGAGCCGAAACCGGTGCGGCTCAGTGGATAGAGCGTCAGTCTGCAGACTGAAAGGTCCCAGGTTTGATTCCAGTCATGGGCATGTATCCTGGTTGCAGGCACATCCCCTGTAGGGGTGTGCAGGAGGCAGCTGATCGATGTCTCTCTCTCTCATCAATGTTTCTAACTCTATCCCTCTCCCTTCCTCTCTGTAAAAAAATCAATAAAATATATTTTTAAAAAAATGTAAAGGGAGGTTATTGTTTACCAAAGGTCCTATCTCCTCAGCGGGAAGAGGAAATATGTGTGTTCTTTTTATCAGGTATTCCGAACATACCTCAATCCAAGGCTTTTCATATCTTCCGAAACTGATCAAAGTGACTGTTATAATGTGTTGGCCAAACAATTCCACCCTCTGTGTAGGTGTACAGTCGAATTTGGGTCAGTAGACCAAAACGACAGCTAGATTTTAAATAAAAGGCAGGGATTTAAAAACTGTAGAGTAGTTATATCTTGCTCTCTTCATGTATTATGTACTTTATTTTCAGTTCTTTGGCCTGGTTAAAAAAAATGTTTAAGAGAAAAATATAAAATAGTTGTAATATTATTAGAATGACCTTTTATTCAAAATAATCCAGCTAAAATATAATTTTTTTTAATTACTTTCAGAGCGGAAGGGAGAGGGAAAGAGATAAAGAAACATCACTGATGAGAGAGAATCATTGATCAGCTGCCTCCTGCACGCTCCCTACTGGGGATGGAGCCTGCCACCCGGGCCTGTGCCCCTGACCAGGAATCGAACCCATGACCCTTTGGTGCTAACCAGTAAGTCCCAGCCAGGGCAATAGGGCATATATTTTTATTTTTATTTTTTTTAAATATATTTTATTGATTTTTCACAGAGAGGAAGGGAGAGGGATAGAGAGTTAGAAACATCGATGAGAGAGAGACATCGATCAGCTGCCTCCTGCACATCTCCTACTGGGAATGTGCCCACCACCAAGGTCCATGCCCTTGCCCGGAATCGATCCAGGGACCCTTCAGTCTGCAGGCCGACGCTCTATCCACTGAACCACACCGGTCTGGGCATGGCATATATTTTTCAATTGCCAACCAAAAATGGACGGGGAACAGCACCCCCTCACTGAAACCCCCAAAAAACGAGGACCTGTGCCTCTGCTTTAACAATGGGCACCCCCTCGATGTGCAGGTGCCCCCGAATGGGAGGGAAGGGGTGTGTGAACCGGATCACCTCAGCACGCTCCGCCTCTAGCAAGCCGCACCCCTCCTGGCTAACCCCAGCGCCCTGCTTTGTGCTGGGACCAGGCCCGCTCCTCCAGGCAGGCCGCTGAGATTGCTCTTGGGCCCGCGGGTGGGAGCCCTGAGAGGAGGAGGCCTCGAGGACGGAGGCGGCTGCGGGTCTTCTGGGGAGGAAGTTTCAGCGCAGAATGTAGGGGCCTGTCTCTGTTTACCCCGTATGAGGCTCCGCTGGGCGCCTGAGGATGGAGAGGGGCTCCCAGGGAGTAAGTTTCAGGAGAAGCGGGGTATGCGCCTCTCCCCGAGGCCCCCACATCTGCCGGGCGTGGCAGAGGAAACGCTCGGGAGGGGAAGGGGGGACGCGAGATGAAGGGGCGAGTCATCTGATAGCGAGAGCATAAAAAGGAGCAAGAAGGGACTTGACTTTCGCCCGTGCCCTGGCCGCCTCGAGGAGCTGCTTCGCACGCCACCTCCTCTGGGACGGTCCCGCCCCCCCTCCCCCCCCCGCCCCGGCCCCGTATCTTCGCGTGGATCTCCCCGAGGTATCTGGGTTGGCAAACTCACCTGGGGGGGAGGGCGAGAGAGGGAGGGGGAATTCCTTAAATAGATTTCGTCACGCCCCGCCCCGCCTCGCCCTCGGGCGTCTCCCGGGTTCCCTCCCAGCTCCTTTGCCAAACGCGTACGTGCGTGCAAGCGGGGATCAGACGGTTAACTCTGTGTTTTCATTTTATTTTGTTAGACGATGTCCATTATTCGTCTTATAGACATCTTAGTGGTCTGTCCCAGGAGTTGCAGTGTCTATCCCAGTGGTTCTCAACCTTTCTAATGCCGCGACCCTTTCATACAGTTCCTCGTGTGGTGGCGAATCGTCATGTGAATATCTGTGTTTTCCTGTGGTCTCAGGCGACCCTGCTGGTGGTTCTCAGCCTGTGGGTCGCTGCTGTAGAGCCTGAGACCATCCAAAAACAGGTCATGACGCACAGGTTGAGAACTGCTGGTCTATACCATTCAAACATTTTCTACCTTATGATGATCGTCTCGGTGCTATGTGTGTACAAAGGACGGTCCAGAAAAATCTGGAGGTGTCACTGGGTTCACGTGTTTCCACTGGAGCCCATCTAGCTGGAGCCTTCGTTTGAAAACAGGCCACCTCGTACATGAGATGCTGACCCACCACCCATCGGCTTCCCTGCTTTAGCTCAATGGTCACTGAATTTTTCTTTTTTTTTAAAAAAAAATATATATTTTCTTGATTTTTTTACAGAGAGGAAGGGAGAGGGATAGAGAGCCAGAAACACTGATGAGAGAGAGACATCGATCAGCCGCCTCCTGCACTCCCCTTACTGGAGATGTCCCCACAGCCAGGATACATGCCCTTGACCGGAATCGAACCTGGGACCCTTCCGTCCACAGGCCGACGCTCTATCAACTGAGCCACGCTGGTTTCAGCTGAATTTTTCTTTTGAATCTTCATCCAAAAGAGTGGATAGATTTTTAGAGAGAGTGGAAGGTAGGAGGGAGAGGGAGAGAGAGAAACAGAGAGAGAGAGAAACGTCAACCTGAAAAAGACACATCGAATGGTTGCCTCCCACCCGAGTCCCAGGGACGGGCTGGAACTGGCAGCCCAGGTGCTGTGCCCTTGACCGAAACCAAGCCCAGGACCCTCCCCCACTCAAGCGGACACTAACTCCGGAGCCACACTGGCCGCAGGCAGCTGCTCGCTTTTTTAACCCTCAGCTTCCTCCCAACAAGCCTGCTCCGTGTTGTTTCTACTCTTCGAAGTGGCGTCCCGCCCGCTGGCCTCCCAGTGGTCATCGCGGTGGCTCTTCAATAAAGGAAAACACTCCAAAGGCAACGGCCACCCAGGAGGGGCGCTCACCCAGACCCGCCACACCGGAGGGGACCGGAAACCACATTAGGGGCCTGCCACATGTGCCAAGTGTCATTAAAACTCCTCCCCACCCTGGCTGGTGCGGCTCAGTGGACAAAGCATCGGCTTACAGACGGAAGGGACCCGGGTTCAACTCCCAGTCAAGGCACAGGCCCAGGTAGCAGGCTCCAACCCCAGTAGGGGGCCTGCAGGAGGCAGCTGATCCATGGTTCTCTCTCATCATAGATGTTTCTCTCTCTCTGCTTCTCCCTTCCTCTCTGAAATCAATAACATAAAAATTTAAAAAGCTCATTTAAAAAAAACCTGTCCTCCCATCCACACCCCCTCTGGTCCTCAGGCAGAAAGAGCTCAGGGTGTAAGTACCGAACGACTACAATAAACAAACATAAATACGCCGGATCCGATGTGTGAAAACAGTGGGTCATCCTTTTAGACGCGGGGAGTCCGTTCTTTAGCTCCCTTGTTTTTTGGTTGCTGTTTTTTTAAATACACACACACACACACACACACACACACACACACACACACAAAGTGGTACCTTGAGATACGAGTGCCCTAACATACGAGGTTTTTGAGATACGAGCCAACGAGCAATCGATTTTTGCTTTGAAATATGAGCAACAGTTGAGATAGGAGTCATCGCGCGGATCGGCCGGCGGCACACGACCCAGCAGTTTACCGCGACTCGAGCATCTCATCGTTTCCCCGCCTCAAGGTTACGGAACGAATTAAACTCGTATCTCGAGGTACCGCTGTATATATTTACTTCAGAGAGGCAGGGAGAGGGAGAAAGAGAGAAACATCCATGATGAGAGAGAATCATCGATCAGTGCATGCCCCACCGGGGATGGAGCCTACAACCCGGGCCTGTGCCCTGACCGGGAACCAAACCGTGACCTCCTGGTTCCTGGGTCAACGCTCAACCACTGGGCCACACCGGCCCGGCTCTTTCTCTCCATTTAGCCCCGGGTAGCAGTTGGAGAATCTGCAGACGTGTCTCCACATCCCATGGAGTCATCACTTCAGTTCCCCAAATTCTCTCCTGCTGCTGGACTCAGTTACAAAGAGGTGCCGGGGGAAGGTTCGTGAAGCTTTCCGGGTGGTTAAAGCTTTTCCAGAAAAAGAAAAAAACTCACGAACCACTATCTTAGAGGCCTGTGGGCCAGTTGTGAGAAACGGCCGGCGCGTTCCCCGGCGGGAAAGGCGGTTTCCCTCTCTGGCTTAGGACGAGGCCATCGGACGGGCTTTCCGCGGAGCCAACGCCAGGCCACGGGTGAGAACGTTCTGGCAGCGACATCAGCCCCACAGAGCGGGGAACTGGCTGACGGGAGGCCAGATCCCCTGGGGAAACTCGGGCGAGTTGAAACCGCCCAGCCCCACCCGGCGCTGATGGGCGGCTGATAACGTCTTCCTCCTGCGGCTGCAGGTGCTGAGGCTGCTGAGGACGGCACAGGCTCCCCAGCAGCAGCAGCAGCAGCAGCCGAGCACGGGCCCAGGCGTCACCCCCCCAGCCCGGCCGGCCGCGGGGTGCCCGCAGCTGGGGAGACACACCTGACCGCCTTTTCCCGACGTCAGAGCTGGGGCGTCCACCGGGGAGACGCCAGGCAAGACAGGGAGAAAAGGTGTCGTTTGGGGCTCTGGACAGGCACCCCGAGGCAGGGCCGGGTGGCTTTGAGTCCATTGTAATGTCGTACACACTCTCCCCCGCCCAGCCCCGGGTGAAATTAGTTTTATTGCATGTAAGTTACACTTTATGTTTTTTTAATATATTTTGATTTTTTTACAGAGAGGAAGAGAGAGGGATAGAGAGTTAGAAACATCGATGAGAGAGAGACATCGATCAACCGCCTCCTGCACGCTCCCCACTGGGGATGTGCCCGCCACCAAGGTACATGCCCTTGACCGGAATCTTGAGTCCGCAGGCCGACACTCTATCCACTGAGCCACACCGGTCAGGGCCTAAGTTACACTTTAGTTCAGAAAACCAGCAGCGGGGGAAATGCACAGGCCTCTTCTCTGTCCCCCCCTAGCCCTGACCCCCCACCTCTGCCCTCAGCACCAGCTCAGTGGCCTCGAGCCTGGGCCACGCCTGGCTCTTCCCTCTGACTACCTTCCCGAGTCCACATGTAACTGCACAATCAGGGGGTCCCGGCTGGCGGTCCCTCCCCGAGCCCGTGCAGCGGAGACAGGGGGGCCTCCTACCGGGAGTGTGCAAGAGCGGCAGGTCCCCACACACACACATCTGCTCCGCCCCCCACCATTGGCCAGCTGCTGGCAGTGTGGAGAAGGACACAGGTTACAGGGGAAGTCGGCCAAAGGGTTTTGCCAAGTGGGCAGTTTGCAAGTAAGGGGGCTGGGGATTTGCAAAGGCCTCTGGGTAGGCTAAGGCTGAGGTCTTCAAAGGGCTGTGGGTAGGCAGAGGCTGGTGATAGGCAAAGGGCTGGTGACAGGCAAAGGCTGGGGTCTTCAAAGGCCTGTGGGTAGGCAGAGGCTGGGGATTTGCAAAGGCCTGTGGGTAGGCAGAGGCTGGGGATTTGCAAAGGCCTGTGGGTAGGCAGAGGCTGGGTCCTCAAAGGGCTGGTGACAGGCAGAGGCTGGGTCCTCAAAGGGCTGGCGGCTCCAGTCTCTGCAGCAAGGTTGTCAGTCTTTCCATGGCTATCGCAGCGCCCCATGGGGAGGATGGGCCCCCTTTCCAGGGCGCCCCCAGCCCGGTGAGAAGGTGCCTTCTCCCCCAGAACAGCCCGATTCCTGCGCCTGCCAGCCCCGCTGGTCTCCAGCGTTGGATTCCGCCCCATCGTCGGGAGGGTGTCACACGGGTCTGAGCACGCGCTGAGTGGGTGGGGGCCTGGGGCTCCTGGCCCCCGGCCTCCCGAACGTCTCACCCCTCTCCCATACACACCGGCTCGCCGGCTGTGCCCACCGAATCCTGTCCCAACGTGTGCGGGCTTTGTTCTCCGAGCGGCTCCTGCCGCCCGCTCCCTGACTCCCTCCCATTCACGCTTACTCACCGCGCCTGGCTGTGGGCGCCTGCTGGCCTCCCTGCGGCTTCGGCGTGCAGGCGCAGGGCCGTCTGCAGACCCGGTCACTCTGGGTCACGTGGCCGTTGAGCCAGCTGGGACCCGGGCCCCCTTCTTCCAATGAGGGGGTCCGTGCCCAGCCCCCAGGCTCGGCCTCCCAGGGGACAGGTGGCTTCTCTGCCACTTTCCTGGGCCCAGGGCTCCCGTGGCCAGGCAGCTGGCATCCCCAGCCAACTCACAGCTGGCGTCACCAGCCAACTCACAGCTGGCATCACCAGCCAGACTTCCTGGCACCAGGCGGCCTGGGCATCCCCCGGCGACGGGGCTCTGCTCCTGTGGCCCATAAAAAGGGAGAAGAACATGGGCCAGAGCTTCCCTGCAACACCCTCTCCCTGTCAGGCCGGCCGGCCCCTCTCCACAGGCTGCGTGGATGGGTGGCTGGATGAGTGGATGGATGAATGAGTGGATGGATGCATGGACGAGTGAATGAATGAATGAGTGGATGGATGCATGGATGAGTGAATGGATGAATGAGTGGATGGATGGATGGATGGAT
>JAAGEH010000243.1:1609306-1624478 GCA_011751065.1 Lasiurus cinereus | reverse complement strand
CCCCCCCCCCGGGCCTGTACCCGCCCTCCCCCCACCTGCACCCACCCTCCCTGGGTCTGCAGGTGGCCAGGCTTGCTGAGCTGTGCCTCCCCCAGGCCAGACCCTCCCTTCCCCCCTGTGACCTGCCCCCCGTTACTAACTGCAGGCCCTGCACCAGGCTCCTTGGCCGCTGGAGGCCGGCTTCCTGTCACAGCTCCACGCACCACTTCCGCAATGAGGTCCAAAGCGGGGGAGGCCTTCGGAGTGATGCTCAAACTGGGGTTCCCTAGAGCCCTGAGGCGCCATGGAGGGGCGAGAGGAGGAATCAGAGGGGCTGGCTGCCCTCGCCCCAGCCCCATCCCTGCACCCCCACTGCCACGGGGCGGCCGGGTCCCCTCTGTTTCACAGGTTAGAGTCGGAGTGAGACGGCGCTTCGGGAATGAGCTTCGGCTCCAGGTTTGAAGGAAAGGGAAGCGGAGGGAAATGTTTTCATCTGACATCACCGTGATTCTTCCGGACTTTTCTCCCTGCTGCCCGGGTACCAGCGGACCCGTCCTCCGCCCTCACATCTCCCAGACCCAGTGTCCCCACGCCCAGGCAGGGAGTGGGGGGCAACTTCTGTCCTCCCCGCCCCTCTCCGGCCTGAGAGATCTGAAATGAAGAAAGGAGGTGCCGGGGAGAGGGACCCCAATAAAGGCCGCCGAGGATGAAAGCCGAATCCAGTCTTCCCCCCGAAAAAAAGCCCCCCCTCTGTTCTCAGGGGGCATGAGAGAAGGGAGGGTATTGTCCTCCTGAAACGGTTCCGTTTGGAGGCCTTGCCTTGGGGGGTCTGTGCTGGTTTTGAGCCTCCTCTCTTCCCAGCCGCTGAGCTTGAAAGGCGGGGGTCAGGCCAGGATGTGGGGGGCGCGAGCGGCCGGTTTCGCTTTGATTTTCCTGGAGCAGCAGCGGGGAGCGCCTTCCACTGGGGTGTCTGCCGGCTCCTCAGCCAGCCCTGGCCCCGGAGAATAACCCCTTCTGGCAGAGAATAACCCCTCCTGGCAGACAGCACGCAATTCCCGTTCCCGATTCAAGGACTCCCGCCGCCCTCAGTGCTTAGGGGGCCTTTGAGGGCCTTTCACGGAAACAGAAATAAATCCTCCCCAGCGGCTGGGAAAATGGGCTGAGGTCCCCCCCACCTCACCGCCCCCCAGGTGTGTGCCTGGTGGCTGACAGGTGGGGGCAGAAAAACAGCCGGGGTCCAGGTGAGGGAGGTTTTTGACTAACAAAGGGGAGGACAGGAGAGAGGCTGTTTCCGAGAGATTCCGGGCATTTTTGTTGTTTTTTTATTTTATATATTTTTACTGATGTCAGAGAGGAAGGGAGGGGCGGGAGAGAGAGAGAAACATCCATGATAAGAGAGAATCACTGATGGGCTGCCTCCTGCACGCCCTCTACTGGGGATAGAGCCCGAAACCCAGGCTTATGCCCTGACCGGGAATGGAACCGTGACCTCCTGGTTCCTAGGTCAACTCTCAACCCCTGAGCCACACCGGCTGGGCTCTTTCAGGCGTCTTTATGACGGATGTGAGCCAACACTAGGCCATGTGCTCACTGCGGGTTACTCTACTCCAGAGGGAAGTGAATGATCCAGAATGATGGCAATCCCCGGGGGCAGAGGCCCCTTTCGCTCCTCCCCTCCCACTCCTTTCAACAAGGTGGCTCTGAGCCTAGAACCTAAATCAGAGGTTCCCAAATTCATTCATTCATTCATCCATTCATTCATTCGGTCATTCATCCATCCATCCATCCATCCATCCTTCCATCCATTTGGCCATCCATCCATCCAGCCAGCCAGCCAGCCATCCACCTACCCACTCAGTAAATATGTCCGCAGTCCCTCTTTCAGGTGCTAGGTCCACAGCAGGAAACAAAGGCCCCCAGCCAGCCAGGATTTATGGGGAGGGGTCCTCATCTCTAGCAACACAGGAATGCTTGAGACAGATTCACACTGACAGGTGTTCCTTGTTTACCTGAGCTTCAGTTTGAACCAGCACCCTCTGCTTTACCTTATCTCCTTCCGGCTCCCTGCTCTCCTCAAGTCTCTGCCCTCAGACCCCCAGCCTCCCCGAAGCTTCACCCATCCTGCTCCTCCCCCCCCCCCTCAGCCCAAATGCACCCTTACACCTCACCCCAGGAGAAGCGGGTGCTCTGTTTTCCCTCTACCCTCTTCTCAAGATACAAACTCTACACTTCTCTAGGGTTTTTAAAATTTGCAAAATCCATCTTGGATCTTTTTTTAAAAATATATTCTTATTGACGTCAGAGAGAGGAAGGGAGAGAGAGAGAGAGAGAGAGAGAGAGAGAGAGAGAGAGAGATAGAGAGAAACATCAATGATGAGAGGGAATCATGGATCGGCTGCCTCCTGCACGCCCCCTACTGGGGATCAAACCTGCAACCTGGGCCTGTGCCCTTGACCAGGAATCAAACCGTGACCTCCTGGTTCATGGGTTGATGCTGACTGAGCCACACCGGGCATTCATGGATTTATTTTTTATTTTTAAAGCACATGGCCTGTTGCTTGTTTTTTTTTTTATTCTCTCTCGAACTTTCCTTCCGCTGAAAGCAGCGAGGGCGCGTGCCTCTGGATGAGCACCGGGGAAAGGCCGGGGGTGAGGAGCGAGAGAAGGAGAAGCTCAGGGCTGAGTCCTCAGAGACATCTTCTCCTGCACGGCCAGTCAGGACCGGAGGGAGCTGTCCCTGCTGTGGGGGTGGTGGCAGGTGGGGACCAGAGCGGTGGTTGAGGTTTAATGTCCTAAACCCTAAGTGTCCCTGGCTTGGAGCTGGGCTGTGGGCATGAATGATGTTCCTTTGCCCAAGGAGAATAGCCACTCCGCTCATTGCTGGAGCAGGAAACGCATGTCCTTTGTCCTGAGACAGAGTGGGACTGAGCGACACTCACGCCTTCCCCGCCTCCACGCCTCTGTTTACTCCCCGGAGGCCGGCCTGGGGACGGGGACTCTTGCCAGCCGGACCCAGAAGGGCCTCCTGGGCGGGCCTGTCCTCCCCGGGGTGCGGCTGCGTCTTACAGCGGGCGCTTCCTTCCTCCTCCCTCCCTCCTGTCCTCTTCTGTTTGTTCGAGTCCTCAGCCCAGGAGAGTTTTCTGTTGATCTTTAAAATATATTTTATTGATTTTTCACAGAGAGGAAGGGAAAGGGATAGAGAGTTAGAAACATCAATGAGAGACATAAATCAGCTGCCCCTTGCACGCCCCCTACTGGGGATGTGCCTGCCACCAAGATACATGCCCTTGACCAGAATCGAACTTGGGACCCTTCAGTCTGCAGACCGATGCCCTATCCACTGAGCCAAACCGGTTTCGGCTTCTGTTGATCTTTAGAGAGGAGAAGGGAGGGAGAAGAGGGAGAGACAGAGAGAGAAACATTGATGTGAGAGAGAGAGAGACAGACAGACAGACAGATTGACTGGTTGCCTCCTGAACAGCCCCCCCCACCCCCCCAGGCCCAGAGATGGAACCTACAACCACAGGCTGTGTGCCCCGGGCTGGAAATGGAACCCGAGACTCTTCAGCCCGAAAGCCGATGCTCCGACCCCTGAGCAGCTGCCCTCGGCTCACCCTCCAGTCTCAGAGAGTGTCCCAAACCCGCCCTGGGTCAGGGGTCGCCTTCCGAGGAGGCCCCCAGGCAGCGGGCGGGAGAGGCACTGTGTCCGGAGGGGCCTGGCCGCAGGCCCCCGTGGAGCACGCACCGGGCCGGGAAGCCGCCTCCTCCTCCAGCAGCTGCTGGCCCGGCCCCTGGGAGCTCACAGGGACATTACAGAGACCCCCCCCCGCCCCCCGCCGGGCGCCATGGCTGCGAGCCTGCACCTGGTCCTTGCAGACGACCTCGGCGCCCTCTCCCCCCGATTCTCATTGGTGGGCACGTGCCGACTCTCGTCCTGCCCCCCCTCCCGCCCCTGGACTGTCCCCGCTCCTGAGCATCTCCCGGACAGCACAGCTCGGATCTCTGCGGCCTGCGATGGAAACACCGAGCCCCCAGTTTCCCCTCCCCCGAGCACCCATGGACCTGATCTTTTTCTTTTTCTTTTTTTTTTGCCAGGAGTCCTCTTACTGGAGCTGGAACACCAAAAGGAAGGTGAAAACTGCTGATTAACCACGGAAACGATCCTGCTTCCTTGGCTCTACATGTAAGGTTCAAAGGCAGTGACAGCCGCCCTGGCAGGTGTGGCTCAGTGGACGGAGCGCTGGCCCGAGGACTGCAGAGGGTCGGTCCTGAGTTTGATTCAGGTCAAGGCAGTGGTTCTCAACCTTCCTCAGGCCGAGACCCTTTAAGACAGCTCCTCATGGAGTGGTGACCCCCAACCATAAGACGATTTCTGTGGCTGCTTCATCGCTGTCATCTTGCTACTGTGATGAACTGTCATGTAAACATCTGATAGGCAGGATGTATTTTTTGTTGTTACACATGGAACATCATTAAAACAGAGGGATGAATCACAAAAACAATATGTCATTGTATATTGTGAAATATTTATTTCTAATGACAAATAAATGAAATGTTGTCTTGAATCGTGGTGTCGCATGGGCAACAGTCTTCCTAGGACAACAGTAAACGACATGGCTACACTCCTGTGAAAGGGTCATTCGACCCCCAAAGGGGTCGCGACCCACAGGTTGAGAACCAGTGGGTCAAGGGATCAGACCACAGTGGCAGGCCGGATCCCAGGCCCTGGTCGGGTGTGTGCGGAAGGCAACCAATCGTTGTGTCTCTCTCACGTGGATGTTTCTCTGTCTGTCTGTCTATCTGTCTGACTCTCCCCCTCCCTCTCATTCTCTCTGAAAAACCAAGGGGAAAACACCCTCCAGTGAGGGTGAGCAACAAGAAGAAAGGGATGATAACCGTGTACCCTCTCTCCTGCTTCTGAGAAAGGCAGCTGGCGAAGACACTCCCTCCCGCCCATCTTCGTCCACATGCCCTTCCTGGCGGGCTCCTGGTGTGGAAAAGGTGAGTGGCACCTCGAGATACGAGTTTAATTCGTTCCGTAACCTCGAGGCGTGGGAAACGATGAGACACTCGAGTCACGGTAAACTGGTGGGTCGTGTGCAGCCGGCCGATCCGCGCGATGACTCCTATCTCAACTGTTGCTCGTATTTCAAAGCAAACATCGCTCGCTCGTATCTCAAAAATCTTGTATGTTAGGGCACTTGTATCTTGAGGTACCACTGTAACTGATGTCAGAGGCGCGGAACCCAGCTGCCAGGGGGTCCTCTCACTGCCACCTGGCCCCGCTGTAGCCGGGGCCTTCGTGGCGGCTCCGACCGGTGATGACCCTCCCCCTGATGACCGGTGATGACCCTGCCCCTGAGGGAGTCCCCCATGGGGGCCTCACGGAGGAGAGCAGGCAGGCCCCATCACATCGCCAGGCCGCCGTTGCTTGACCCGTCGGCGGTAGAAGGAGAAATGGCATCTCCCTCCGTTGATTTGGTTGGCAAAACTGAGGTAGTTTTTTTTTAAAAACTTTGTTTAAAAAGACCTTTTTTATTGACTTCAGAGAGAGAAGTAGGGAGAGAGAGAAAGGGAGAGAAACATCCATGAGGAAAGAGAGTCAAGGATCGGCTGCCTCCTGCACGCCCCCTCCTGGGGATGGAGCACGCAACCCGGGCCTGTGCCCTGACGGGGAATCGAACCGTGACCTCCTGGTTCATGGGTCGACATTCAACCACAAAACCACCCAGGAATCAAACCGTGACCTCCTGGTTCATGGGTTGACGCTCAACCACGGAGCCACCCAGCCGGGCTGGACCTCTGTCCTTTGGACGAGCCCCGGTGATGCTGATGGGCACCGGGAAGCCACGGGAGACCCCTGGTGGACTGCAGGGAGCCCCTGCCCTCTCCACATTGCAGACATTCATTGGCACGGATGCGGTTCCGGGGAGAAGCTCCCGCCGGGACCTCCGGAGGCGCCTGGCACCGGACACAGGCCACTCTCCGCTGGGGAGGAGGACCGAGTGAGGAGACGAGAGGTAGGCCCAGCAGCCGAAACCGGAGTGGCTCAGTGGATAGATCGTCGGCCTGTGGACTGAAAGGTCCCAGGTTCGATTCCGGTCGAGGGCATGTACCTTGGTAGTGGGCACATCCCCAGTCAGGGGTGTGCAGGAGGCAGCTGATCGATGTTTCTCTCTCATCGATATTTCTAACTCTCTCTCTCTCTTCCTCGCTGCAAAAAATCAATAAAATATATTTAAAATTAAAAAAAAAAGCGTTAGGCCAGGCAGCGGACGCTGGCCGCCTGGAGGCAGTGTCAGGCCGGAATCTGTGGCCCGGAGGCCTCCCTGTGCTAACCGGTCCCTCCTCTAACCCCAGGGGTGCAGGTGACAGAAGAAGGGGGGCTCAGAGAGGAGAGAGGGTGATGGGATGGCAGCGGGGGGCTCATCTGGCCCCGCAGGAGGGTCACAGGCTGAGCCCCAGCAGGGAGGAGGACGTGAGCTGGACTGGAAGAGCCAGCCTGGGGGGAGCCCGCTAGCCCAGGGAGCACTACCTGCGAGGCCACCTTCTCCGCCACCATGCCCGTCTCTGTGCCTCCCCCCCCCAATGCAGGGCCTGGTCCCCGCTGTCCCGGGAGCAGATGGCGCCTCGCGGTGAGGGGGGGAGACCTCCCGACCGCCTCCCCTCCCGTGTGCTGGCTCATGAGGTCACGTCTGCCGCTGAGAGAGGCGGGACCCGCCACACGGGTTATTACGCTTTACGAGTGGCGCGCGGCCTGCCCGGCTGTCTGCCCGCCCGGGCCTCGCACACCTGGCCGGGCCATGCACACCTGGCCGGGCCGCAGACACCGGGCCGGGCCTCGCACACCTGGCCGGGCCATGCACACCTGGCCGGGCCACAGACACCGGGCCGGGCCTCGCACACCTGGCCGGGCCATGCACACCTGGCCGGGCCTCGCACACCTGGCCGGGCCATGCACACCTGGCCGGGCCACAGACACCGGGCCGGGCCACAGACACCTGGCCGGGCCATGCACACCTGGCCGGGCCATGCACACCTGGCCGGGCCGCAGACACCGGGCCGGGCCCGCACACCCGGCACCGGGAGCCGCTCCTCGGCAGCTGGCTCTTAGCAGACGTGGCCCTCATGGCGGGCAGAGCTGGGCGGCGGGCGGACAGTACCCAGGCCTGTCTGGGCCCGGGAGCCAAATCCCAGCTCAGTGCTGGGGTGACAGACAGGGCGGGAATCGGGAGGCACTGAAAGCTGAGGGAGGATTCCTGTCCCTACGGAGGTCGGGGAGCCTTCGAGGGGAGCCCCCCTTTCGTGGAAAGGCCCTGAGGCCCTGCCCTGCCCAGAGCACCTTCGTCAGGACCCGGGAAAGAGCAGAGGAAGGCGCCACACGCCCGTGAGGGCCGCCTCCGGGACTGGCCGGCAGCGCCGTGCGGGGGCGCCTCCCCAGCGCGCTGCCCTCCCGAACCCTGAGCACAGCCCCAGCTAAACGGCGCCCGCCTTCCGGTTCCCGAACCCTCCAGGCCCGGGGCCAGGGCCACCAGCTTGCAGAGAGCAGAGGGAGGGGTCCCCCGGAGCACTGAGTGGGGTGTAGAGGGGTGTGGTCCTCATTGCATGAAAATGTAAATCAAGAAAGATTCCCCTGCCCGGCCAGCAAGGCTCAGGGGCTGAGCATCGACCTCTGAACCAGGCAGGTTCAGGGTTTGATTCCAGGTCAAGGGCACAGGCCGGGGTGGCGGGCTCCATCCCCAGTGTGTGGCACACGCAGGAGGCGGCCGGTCCGTGACTCTCGCTCATCTCGGCTGTTTCTGTTTGTCCCCCTCTTCCTGTTTCTGGGGAGAGGGGCGCTGGGGGACACAGCCCTGTGCCCAGGTTCTCTGAAATCAATTAAAAAAATATATATATATTTTTTTATAAAATAGAAAGATTCTCTCAGGGGTGGAGCCTGCGAGGGGGATGTTTCCCTGCCAGCGCCTCCTTCCTCCTGTGTGTCTGCGGGTGCGGCAGGGACCCCCAAAGAGTCTCCTTCACCCCGGCCTGCCCCCCTCCCGGCCCCCGCGTCTGATTGACAGGTCCAGGGAGGCTGCAAGTCGCTCAGGGCCCTTTGGACGCCCACAGCCCGCAGCCAGCAGGCACCTCCGATGCTCCCCAGCCCCCTGCTAAGTGCTTGGCCCTGCGGTCCCTGGTCCCCGCTCCGCCCGCCCCTCAGCGGTGACCGCCTTGCCCTCTGCGTCCTCCTCCACGGCCCCCTCCATTTCTGCTTTCAAAGGGGAGAAAGCGTTCTGATGACGAGGCATTTCCAGGCCGAGGGACCGGCGGCTCCCACACTTTTGTTTGCCCGCCCGCCCGCCGGCCGCCCGCCGGAGCGGAGGGAACCTCATTATCTCCCCCTGACAGGGAGGAAAGTGCTGACCCAGAGCGGCTGCCATGGCCAAGGTCAGGCGCCACGCAGCCCAGGACACGGAGGCGGCTGGGCCGGGGTGTGGGGTGCAGGGCGCAGGTGGTGGGGACAGAGACCCCCGCCCAGAGGGGTCGGGGGGACACCACACCTGCAGGAGGCAGCAGGAGTGAGGAGGCCGTGGGCGCAGAGGCTGGGGGGGGGCACGGGGGGCTGAGGCCTGTGCTGAGTGAGCACGAGGAGGAGCGCGGGCACAGCCAGCCAGGGCTGAGCGGCCGTCACATCGGCCGGGCCGGTACCCTCCCCTCTGCCCGGTCCTGTCCTCCTTGGATTCCTTTTTATTTTATTTTAAACTGTTTCATTTTTATTGGTCTCAGAGAGGAAGGGGGAAGAGGAGAGAGAGAGAGAAACATTCATGATGAGAGTCATCGATCGGCTGCCTCCTGCACGACCCACACCGGGGATCCAGCCTGCACACAGGGCCTGTGCCCCGACCGGGAATCGGACCGTGACCTCCTGGTTCAGAGGTCAAAGCTGAACCACTGAGCCACACTAGCCAGGCCTCCTTTGATTCTTTTTTTTAAAATATATTTTATTGATGTTTTACAGAGAGGAAAGGAGAGGGATAGAGAGTTAGAAACATCGATGAGAGAGAGACATCCATCAGTTGCCTCTTGCACACCTCCTTTCCTGGGGATGTGCCTGCCACCAAGGTACCTGCCCCTGACCAGAATCGAACCCAGGACCTTTCATTCTGCAGGTCGACGCTCAACCACTCAGCCACACTGCCCGGGCCGCCTTTGATTCTGAAAGGCACCAGCAGGGGGGTGGGGTCAGGGAGCGGCACAGACAGCCCCGCTCTGGGCCAGGCATGTGGCCCTCAGCGCCTCCCCCCCCCAGGGCACAGCCTCTTGGGAAGGGTCCTGGGTTCAGGGGGCCCCGGCAGGGAGCAGGGAGCAGGGGGCAGGGAGGCCCCGCTGTGACCTGTGCAGCCCCGTGGGGGTGTGAGTCACCCCACTGGGGACTGGCCAAGGAGAGGGGGGTGGCAGGTCCCAGCCTGGGGGCCAGCCATCCCCCCACCCCCCGCTCTGCCTCACCACCTGGACCTGGCTGCGGCCACCCCCTCTCCCGCTTCCCTGGCAGCTGGCACCTCACGTGACCGAGCCCAGCAGCGGGCGGCTTCGGGGGAAGGGCCGGCTCCAGACACGGCCACCTCCCTGTCTCCTGCCCTTCCTGCTCCTCTGGCCGCCGGCAGAAGGGAGGCCCGGCCGGGGGTGGCCGCGGTCGCGGAGGATGGCAGAACCCGGAGCTTCAGGGAGCCCGACTCCCCCTGCCCCTCCCCCCGCCGCCCTGCCCGGTCGGCCCGGCCCGGTGGTCCTGTGAGGAACCGAAACTGGGGCGAGCGGCTGTGGTCAGCAGTGGTCAGGACCGGCGAAGCCCAATCCCAAGAGCCAGCGGTCGTGGAGCCGTCAGGAGGAACCCGTGACCTTGAGGTCTCGGGGTCTCAGACCTGGCTCCCAGGTCCTGGGGACCCCGGCCCCCCACCCAGCACACCCTCAGCCCCACAGGCTCTCCTCGGGGGCGCCCAGGAGCTGTGCGTGACGCCCCCACCCACCCCGGGCCTGGGGTCCCCACCACTTCGGTCTTCACCTGCAGGCTCCACTGTTAGGCAGGCAGCTGGACAACCCAGCCATTTCCTTTAATATATATATATATATATATTTTATTGACTTCAGAAAGGAAGGGAGAGGAAGAGGGAGAGAGAATCCTGGGTCGGCTGCCTTCTGGAATCGAACCTTAACCTCCTGGTTCCTGGGGTCGATACTCCAATTGCTGAGCCACACCGGCTGGGCTGGTCCTATTTTCTTTTCTTTTTTTTTTAAAAAAAATATATTTATTTATTGATATCAGAGAGGAAGGGAGAGGAAGAAGGAGAGAGAAACATCCATGAGGAGAGAGAATCATGGATGGGCTGCCTCCTGCACGCCCCCCACTGGGGAGGGAGCCCGCCACCCAGGCCTGTGCCCTTGGCCGGAATCGAACCTGGCACCCTTCAGTCCGCAGGCTGACGCTCTATCCACTGGGCCACAATGGCTAGGGCTGGTCCTATTTTCTTAAAAAATAAGGGTTTCTCCCAAATGCCCGTGCCGGGAGTGGGAACCTGCCTCTTGGGACATAATTACGGCCACAGATGGAGGACGGGGGCTGGCATCAGGGCAGGCTGTGCACAGACACCTCCAGGGCCCACCAAGCCCCACCCTGGGGGGTCAAGCCTGCAACCCGGGCATATGCCAACCCTCCCCGGCCAGGCTCCCCGCTGAACGCTCCGCTCAGCAGCGTCACCATGGAGACTTTCCCAGAGCGCCCCCGAAAATGCTGCGCCTCGGTCTGCTGTCCCTTGTCCATCCTCCCCATGTCTGCAGGAACTCCACCTCCCCTGTGCCACCAGCCCCGGGGCCACGCGGGCGGCCTGGTGTCCAAGGTGGGGGTCTCCCCCTGCCCGGCCCTCCAGAGCCTCCATCCTGTGAGCGGGGGCTCCAGGGGCCCCCTGTCCGCCAGGCCCCGCTGACCCCCAGCCCTGGCCCCGGCCCCCGGCAGGCACCTGGCCTCCCTTCTCTGCCACCTCTGGCTGCTGACGGGCCTCCTCCGGGCAGAGATAACCCGGGGGGACTTTGTTTTCGGTGACAGCCCGAGCAGAAGTGCCGGGTGAGTCACTGGACCGGTTTTCTCCGCGCCCACCCCCCCACCTCCCCACCCCCCTACCACCCCCACCCCCCCACCCCCCCATGGCCTATTGGGCCTTCTCCCTCTCAGCAGGCGCTCCCCAGCCCGACATCTGTGCGTCCTGGGTGTCTCTGTCTTGTGACGCGGGCCCAGCTGCCACCGCATTCCTGCGGGGACACTTGGCCGGCGTGGGTGGGCAGCTTGGAGTGGGCTGTGGTGGTGGGCGGGGGGGCGGAGAGAGGAGAGGGGCGCTGTGATCAGAGTTCTGTTTGGGGCCCACATCCAGAGAGAGCTCACCAGCGCAGGGGCCTGCAGCCTGCCCACCTGCTGGTCTTTGCAGGGGAGAGGGCAGGGGGGGGCAGGAGACCCCAGAGGGGCAGGCATCTGTCTCTGCCAGGGCCGTGGGCCGCTGCCAGGTATGAGGTGGCCTCGGAAGGAATGTCCCGGCCGGCTGATGCCTCCCACTCCCTATCTGCAGCCTGGCCCTCCGCCTTGGACTCCCGGCCATAAATCCAGCCGCCTCCTCCTCTAGACCTCCTGCCCCACTCCGCCCCCAAAGGCTGCTCCTCCTGGTACCGCAGCTGCTCCGTCCTTCCTCAGCTCAGGCTCGAAGCCACGGCAACAGCCTCTGTTTCTTTAATTCTTTAAATATATCTTCAGTGGTTTCAGAGAGGAAGGGAGACGGGGGAGGAGGAGAGGGAGAGAGAGAGAAACATCCATGATGAGAGAGAACCATGGATCGGCTGCCTCCTGCACGCCCCCTACTGGGGATGGAGCCCATCACCCAGGCCTACGTGCGGACCGGGAATGGAACCGTGACCTCCTGGTTCAGTGGTTCTCAACCTGTGGGTCGCGACCCCTTTGGGGGTCAAACGACCCTTTCACAGGGGTCGCCTAAGACTATTGGAAAACACCTATTTCCCATGGTCTTAGGAACCCACACACCGCTCCTCGGTGTCGCAATGTGTAGCCATGTCGTTTACTGTTGTCATAGGAAGACTGTTGCCCATGCTACACCACGATTCAAGACAAAATTTCATTTATTTGTTAATTATAAATCAATATTTCACAATATGTAATTACATATTGTTTTTGTGATTCATCCCTCTGCTTTAATTATGTTCCATTTGTAACAACGAAAATACATCCTGCCTATCAGATATTGACATGACAGTTCATCACAGTAGCAAAATGACAGCGATGAAGTAGCCACGGAAATCATTGTATGGGTGGGGGTCACCACCCCGTGAGGAGCTGTCTGAAAGGTCTCGGCCTTAGGAAGGTTGAGAACAACCTTCCTGGTTCCTAGGTCGATGCTCCACCACCAAGCCACACCAGCTGAGCCAAGCCCCACATTCTGCTCGGTCCCTGCGTGTTAAGTGGGGGTGACCAAGGTGGGAGGTGCCCAGACCGGCTGCACCTGGGGATCTGCCACCAGCAGCGATCATTGGCTGCGGCCTGGAACGTCAGATCGCAAAGCCACGGGGCGGTGGCAGGAGACATAGTCCCAGCGGGTAGGACGCCTCTCTGATAGGGATTTGCTAGCAGAGCCGCTGAGGGCGTCGGGAGCTGAACGGAGGCGGCTGCCTCTGGAAGCCAGCCCCCCCCCCACCCGCAGGCCAGGGGGAGGGGGGAGGTCAGGAGGACAGACGCTGGGGAGCAGCTTCTGCTGGCCAGAGAGCTGCCTCTGAGAATTCTGACCGTTTCTGTAACTCTCCTCCCCCGGGCCTCCTGGCCTGTCCCCTGGAAGCCCATCCGTCAACCCAGGGCCATCCCAGCAGCTGCCCCTCTTCCCTTGGCCAGCCAGGGATTTCGGCGAGAGAGGCACCTCGCCTGCCGTAATTGACGGGTGTCTACAGATGTCTGTGTTAATGAGCTTTGTTACCGACTCGATGCTGACTCCCCCAGCCACGTGGCGCAGGGGTTGAATGTCCACCTTAGGAACCAGGAGGCCACGGTTCATTTCCCGGTCAGGGCATAGGCCCGGGTGGCGGGCTCCAACCCAGTGTGGGACGTGCAGGAGGCAGCCGATCCATGATCCCCTCTCATCACTGATGTTTCCAGCTCCCTCTCCCTCTCCCTTCCTCTCTCTGAAATGAATATAAACATATTTAATTCTTTTTTTTAAATACAGTGGTACCTCGAGATACGAGTGCCCTAACATACGAGATTTTTGAGATACGAGTCGTCGAGCAAGCGATTTTTGCTTTGAAATATGAGCAACATTTGAGATACGAGTCATCGCGCGGATCGGCCGGCTGCACACGGCCCACCAGTTTACCGAGACTCGAGCGTCTCATAGCTTCCCACGCCTCAAGGTTACGGAACGAATTAAACTCATATCTCGAGGTACCACTGTATTTAATTCTTTTTTTTAAAATATATATTTTTATTGATTTTTCACAGAGAGGAAGGGAGAGGGATAGAGAGCCAGAAACATTGATGAGAGAGAAGCATTGATCGGCTGCTTCCTGCACCCCCCCCCCCCCCACTGGGGATGTGCCCGCCACCAAGGTCCATGCCCTTGACCCAGAATCGAACCTGGGACCTTTCAGTCCCCAGGCCGACGCTCTCTCCACTGCGCCACACCGGTTTCGGCTAAAAACCTGTTTAAAACAGGTTTCCCCGAGATTCTTCACGGGAAGAGATTGGTGGAAAGGCAGTTCCCCTCTCCACAAACCTGCACTGAACACGGACACCCTTCATTTCACAGATTAAAGACACTGGGGCGGCGGAGCCGAGGTGCAGGCCGCGGCCAAGGTCACCGAGCAGAGAGAAGAGATTCAACGCTTGGCCGCGGGCTCAGAGTTTCTGACTCGAATCCAGATCGGCCAAGCCCGGAAACCAGCAGGATGGCCCCTGCGGGCCGGCCGCTGGGCGCTGGACCGGCCTCCGATAAGGAGCTCCCGGGAGAGGAAGGACCTGGGACAAAGAAGATGGAGCGGAGCGGAGGGGGAGGACAGGAAATTCTGCCGCGGGGATTTTCCCTGCCCCTGGGGGGGCCCCTCAGAGGGCTGGGAGGGGCCGGCGGGCCAGGGTTTCAGGAGACGCCCAGTCACCCTGCCAGGCTCTGAGATGGGCCCGTGTAGGCAAAGTCCCTGTCCTCGAGGATCTCACCATGCAGGCAGTCAGATAGATGCCCAGGGTGCAAGGGGATCCTGCCAATCACAGCTGCCCGGGGTGGGGGGTGGTGTGGGGGCAGGGACTGCTGAGAGAAGAAAACGTATTGGCTGGGGCCCTAGGAAAGGCGATAGAGCTCTGCAGGTGGGCCAGGAGCCGCCCGAGGTCTGGGCACAGGACCGTCCCGAGGTCAGTATGTGTTTCCGGCAGTGAGTCCTGGGCGGAGGGGCAGGGGCGGGGGAGGAGGGGGAGGACATGGGGAGTCCCCCCCCCGCTGTGGCCGGTAAGACACCCCAGGATGAGGTAGAGGCCAGGGAACCAGAAAGGCAGGACTGGTTTTAAGAAATATATTTAAAGCATATCTGGCCCAGGTATGTGTGTGTGTGTACGTGTGTGTATGTATGTGTGTGTGTACACTGGGCTGTGCTTCCCAAGGACCCTCCCCACGGGTCCCGGGGCTGGGGGTGAGGCTGGAATGAAAGAGTGAACTCCGAGGACGTTCCCACAGCCATTAGGCGCTCGCAGGATTGAGCAGGCTTTCCTCTCCTCCTGCGAGAACCCAGCCTTTCAATGTCAACCCCAAGGACACGCGCGTGCGCACGCACACCACACACACACCACACACATACATATACACACAGTCACACACACACACACTCACACACACACATACACACACACTCACACACACACTCACACACACACACTCACACACACACTCACATACACACACATACACACATACATATACACCCATACATACACACACTCACACCACACACACACCACACACATACATATACACACACTCACACACACACACTCACACACACACACTCACACACACACATACTCACACACACTCACACACACACTCACACACACACACACTCACACACACCCTCGCACACATGCACACACATGCATATACACACATACATACACACATGTATACACACA
>JAAGEH010000243.1:1584304-1599443 GCA_011751065.1 Lasiurus cinereus | reverse complement strand
AGAGAGAGAGAGAGAGAGAGAGAGAGAGAGAGAGAGAGAGAGAGAGAAGGTGCACAGCCTCTGGGACTTGCCTGTTAATTGTGTGCTATGCTAATCCGTTTTATTTTATTTTATTCTTTTAAATGTAGTTTTGTTGACTTCAGAGAAGAAGGGAGAAGGACACACAGAGAGAGAAAAACATCCATGATGAGAGAGAATCACTGATTGGCTGCCTCCCGCACGCCCCGCCCTAGGGATGGAGCCCACAACCGGGCCTGTGCCCTGACCAGGAATCGCACCCTG
This sequence comes from Lasiurus cinereus, assembly GCA_011751065.1. Lineage (NCBI taxonomy): Eukaryota > Metazoa > Chordata > Mammalia > Chiroptera > Vespertilionidae > Lasiurus > Lasiurus cinereus. Next base: position 1,599,161 of record JAAGEH010000243.1, on the reverse strand, counting down.
ACCTCCTGGTTCCTAGGTTGACGCTCAACCCCTGAGCCACACCGGCCAGGCAGGCTAACCTGCTTTAGACCAAAACTCTGAGAAGAGAGTATGTACTGTATAGGGTTCTTTCTTTGTAAAATGCAGGTGTCATACAGGAAAGTAGAAGGCGGTCAGGTGGCTGAGGGTTGGTCGATGTGTACGCCCATGTCACCGCTGAAAACCTCGCCCCTCTCTGTTCCCACCCCAGCTCTGTGGGATGGGGACTCCTCTGAGGCCGTGTGTCCGGTCCATCCCCACGTGATGTCAGACAGTCACACGTCCATGCTCCGCCTCCCGGAGTCTGAGTCGAGGAAAACCTCCCCTCGCTCCCCGGCCTGACCCCACCTTCTCCTCTACCCTGCCTCCCAGCGGCCACCCCTGAAAGCGACGGAAATCGAGGCCGAACAAGCGAAAGTCCCCGGGAAGGAGGAGAAAAGCGAGCACGTGCATGGAATTCCAGGCGTTCATCTATTTTTTTTTTGGGGGGGGGAGGGGAGTGTGCTTATTGATTTGTAGAGGAAGGAAGAGGGAGAACGAGGCAGGCGCTTCAAAGGGAGCACCATCATCGATCGGCCGCCTCCTGTACGTCCTCTACTGGGGATGGAGCCCACAACCCCGGTACGTGTCCTAACCTGGAATCGAACCGGTGACCTCCTGGTTAGCCGAACCAGCTTGGGTCCGGGAGCAACCAGACGGGAAGCCTCCGAGATGGCCCTCGGTGACCCCCACCCACCTCTGAGTACCCCTGCTTTTGTGCAGTTCCCTCCCACCGGGTATTGGTCGGTGTGAGCGATAGAATAAGGCACAGCACCCCTCTCTCCCGAGCTGCCCGCTCTGGGGGAAGCCAGCCACCATGTGGTGAGTCCCCGTGACGTGACACGGAGGCCTCCTTTTGCAACCCACTGAGCGCGCCACCGGGAAGCAAGCTCAGAGCCACAGGGGCAGGCGAGGGGGGCAGACAGGGCTCAAGCTGGCAGCCCCATCCGCTCCTCCAAGAGGAAGGAGGGGCCCCGAGTGGTCATAACATCTCACATCTGGCCAGCCCTCAAGCCGCAGCCCTCCCTGTCTGGGTCTATTTTTAAAACACACTGAGTGGCCAGAGGAGGAGGATCTCTGAATGCATGATAACCTGGCCGTTCAGTGTATGTCCTATAGAATAAAAGGCTAACATGTAAATTGTCTCCTCCACCAGGAGTTCGACCAGCAGGCAGGCTGGCCAACCCATGCACGAATTCATGCACTGGGCCTCTAATACACACACACACACACACACACACACACACACACACACACTGAGTGGCCATATTATTATGCGTTCAGAGATCATCATCATCTGGCCACTCAGTGTACATTTCTATGGATTTCCAAGAGGAAGGGAGAGGGAGAGAAACATCCATGATGAGAGAGAATCATGGGTTGGCTGCCTCCTACATGTGCCCTGACTGGGAATCGAACCGTCACCTGCTTCATAGGCTGACGCTCCACCACTGAGCCACACCGGCCGGGCAAGACTTGGCTAATTACAGAGTATCGCTACTGTCAAAACCAAAACCCACTTTGAAATTTAAATGCATTTCCCTTGACAGTGGCTGAAAGAAAAGAAGTCTCAGGGACGGGGGAGGGGACGGCCCTTCGGGAGGACGGAACCGCTGCGTTCTGCGACGCAGCTCTGCGTTCCCGAACACAGAAACCAGCTCCACTCCATGCGAGAAAAGGGGTCTCTTCAAAGGGTAGCGAGCAGCCGAAACCGGTGTGGCTCAGTGGATAGAGCATCCATCTGAGGACTGAAAGGTCCCAGGTTCGATTCCGGTCAAGGGCATGGACCTTGGTTGGGGGCACATCCCCAGTAGGGGGCTTGCAGGAGGCAGCTGATCGATGTTTCTCTCTCATCGATGTTTCTAACTCTCTCTCCCTCTCCCTTCCTCTCTGTAAAAAATCAATAAAAAATATTTTTTAAAAAAGGGTAGCGGGCAACTAGCAGAGTCATGGGGGGGCCTCGCGTGCAGGTGCCAAGCCCACCTTCCGGAGCAGAAAGTCTTACCGCCTGGAATGGGCTGCAGGGGAAGCCCCAGCACCGCCACCCTCTGATGAGCAGGAGCCGGGGGGGCGAGGGGGCAGCCCAGGGCCCCTCCTCCCGTCACTGAGCTGCCGATGGACCAGGCAGAGGCGAGGCACTGCTCGGAGCCCCAGCAGCAAGGCAGTCCGGAAAGGGGGTCTCTGGCCATCGTGGCGCCCCCCGGAGGAGGTAGTTTTTGCTCCTGGCAGACGCAGGCCACGGCGGCTCTCCAAGGAAAGACACCGGGAGCCCGAGCAGGTACCCAGGCTCCTCCTGGCACCCGGGAAATGCCCCAGGCTGGGCGGAGAGGGCTCTCTGTCATCTCAGAGCAGCGGTTCTCAACCTGTGGGTCGCGACCCCTTTGGGGGTCAAATGACCCTTTCACAGGGGTCGCCTAAGACCAGCGGGAAACACCTGTTTCCCATGGTCTTAGGAACCAACACACCGCTCCTCGGTGTCGCAAAGTGTAGCCATGTCGTTGACTGTTGTCCTAGGAAGACTGTTGCCCATGCGACACCACGATTCAAGACAACATTTCATTTATTTGTCATGAGAAAGAAATATTTCACAATATACAATTACACATTGTTTTTGTGATTAATCCCTATGCTTTCATGATGTTCCATTTGTAACCATGAAAATACATCTTGCCTATCAGATATTTACATGACAGTTCATAACAGTAGCAAGATGACAGTGATGAAGTAGCCACGGAAATAATTTTATGGTTTTGGGTCACCACCCCATGAGGAGCTGTCTTAAAGGGTCGAGGCCTTAGGAAGGTGGAGAACCACTGCCTCAGAGGCTCCGCCCAGGAATGGGAGCCCGCGGGCCGGCGGGAGGCCCAGGGGACAGAGAGACTTGGCTGTGGGGAGGGTGAGCGGAGGTGTGACCAGCGTCGAGAGGCCGGGAGCGGCCCCAGCCGGTGTGGCTCAGTGGGTAGAGCGGCAGCCCGTGAGTGCGGGTCTCCCGTTCGATGCCGGTCAAGGGCACGGACCTCGGTGGCAGGCTCGATCCCCAGCCCCGGCCTGGGGATGTGTGGAAAGGCCACTAACTGCTGCGTCTCTCTCACATCGACGTTCCTCTCTCTGTGTCTCTCCCCCTCCCTTCTGCTCGCTCTAAAACCCAGTGGGAGAAATACTCTCAGGTGAGGAATCTTTTAAAAAAGAGAGAGAGATGTCAGTTGCATTTACCACCCAGCCAGGGCCAGAGTGAAGGCTGGGTACATGCTTGGCTGTCCAGCGGGCGGTCATGTCCTGCTCAGGGACGTAAAGGTCACGCTCCCATGCCCAGTCCTGCGACCCGCCTCAGCGCCTGCCGGACTCCGGGGCTGACCAATGTGCTGCGCCCGCTCTGAGACCCCACCTGCCAGGTGCGGAAGGCCGAGCCAACAGGAAGCGCCGGGGCGTGATCACCGACCTAATCTTTTCATTCGCAGAAGCGGCCACACGAGAACGCGTCATTGCAGAGGACCCGCTCGTCAAATTATTTTTTTGAAAATATATTGATTGATTTTTTTATGAAAGGAAGGGAGAGGGAGAGAGAGTCAGAAACATGGATGAGAGAGAAACATCCATCAGCTGCCTCTTGCACATCCCCCTCCAGGGATGTGCCTGCAACCGAGGTACATGCCCTTGACCGGAATCGAACCTGGGACCTTTCAGTCTGCAGGCTGACGCTCTATCCACTGAGCCACACCAGTCAGGCAGGCTCGGCGAATTCTTTTCCAGGCCGGGCACCTTTAGCATTCAGGCCAGTGGCACTGCGGTGAGGACAGAAATGCTAATCTGGGTGCCAGTGCAGGTGTTTTTGTTTTTTTTTTTAAATATATTTTATTGATTTTTTTTTTTTATGAGAGGAAGGGAGAGAGTTAGAAACATGGATGAGAGAAAGACATCCACCAGCTGCCTCCTGCATGCCCCCCACTGGGGATGTGCCCGCAACCAAGGTCCATGACCTTGACTGGAATCGAACCTGGGACCTTTCAGTCCGCAGGCCGACGCTCTATCCATTGAGCCAAACCGGTTTCAGCAACTTTTTTTTTTATAATATATTTTATTGATTTTTTTTTTTTTTATGAGAGGCAGGGAGAGAGTTAGAAACATGGATGAGAGAAAGACATCGATCAACTGCCTCCTGCATGCCCCCCACTGGGGATGTGCCCGCAACCAAGGTACATGCCCTTGACCGGGAATCAAACCTGGGACCCTTCAGCCCGCAGGCCAACACTCTATCCATTGAGCCAAACCAGTTTCAGCAACTTTTTTTTTTAATATATTTTATTGATTTTTTTTATGAGAGGGAGAGTTAGAAACATTGATGAGAGAAAGACATTGATCAGCTGCCTCTTGCACATCGCCCGCCAGGGATGTGCCCACAACCAAGGTCCATGCCCTTGACCGGAATCGAACCTGGGACCTTTCAGTCCACAGGCCGCTGCTCTCTCCAGGGAGCCACACCGGTTCTGGCGGCAGGTGCTTTTGCTCTCCAAAATTCAGACTCACGCTTCTTCGGAGCCTCCATGCCAGAGCTATGGGGTGTTGGTGCATTGGTCCGTTTGCGGGCACCGAAAGCCCGGGTCAGCTGCCAGAGGCGCTCCTCGGAGGGCAAATCGAGGCAGAGAGAGCGTGCACGCAGCCCAGGAGAGATTTGCCCCGACGAGCCAGGGCGATGTTTGATGTGTTGGCACGATCAATCCCAGCCAGAAACGCAGCGATGAGAAAAGCCAGCCGACACGAGGCACGGAGACTGGGGGTGGGGGGGTCGCTGCTTTCCACCGAGCTCGTCCTTGGCGCCCTCAGCCTCCCCTTTCTGAGACGTTTCCGTCTTGGGGTTCCCTTGGACCCCCTCATTCCCGCCACCGTCGCACAGAGGGGCCCCACGTTTGTCCTCCGAATAGTTCACCCTCAACTGTGCGTGGCTGAGAGCAGCCCAATCAGGAAACAGAACCCACTCTGAGGCTCCCAGAAAGGCTTGGGAGGTTCTCCCTGGGAACGTGGGGTCCTTTAGGGGGAAAGTGGGGGGGTCCTATGAAGAGACAGAATGGCCACACTCACGGGGTCTGGGCGGACATTTCCAGCTCAAGTGTCTTAAAACAAACAACAAACAAAAATCCCCCCTCAAGGCTGTGGTCTCGGGTTGCTGTTCGTACCGCGAGGTTAACAGGAAGCCAGTGTATGGAAGAGCCTTGGCTAAAGCAGTGGTTCTCAACCTTCCTCAGGCTGCGGCCCTTTAAGACAGCTCCTCATGGGGTGGTGACCCCCAACCATAAAAATTATTTCCGTGGCTATGTCATCGCTGTCATTTTGCTACTGTGATGAACTGTCATGTCAATATCTGATAGGCAGGATGTATTTTCATTGTTACAAATTGAACATCATTAAAGCACAGGGATTAATCACAAAAACAAAACGTAATTATATACTGTGAAATATTTATTTCTAATGACAAATAAATGAAATGTTGTCTTGAATCGTGGTGTCGCATGGGCAACAGTCTTCCTAGGACAACAGTCAACTACATGGCTACACTTTGCTACTCCGAGGAGCGGTCTGTTGGTTCCTCAGACCATGGGAAATAGGTGGTTTCCAATAGTCTCAGGCGACCCCTGTGAAAGGGTCGTTCGACCCCCAAAGGAGTCGCGACCCACAGGTTGAGAACCACTGGGCTAAAGGATGAAACAGTTGGCGTGACAAGACCCGAGACTAAGATTTGCTGAAGGATGCCGGAAGCCTGGCCCTCAGAGCCTGGTCCTCAGATGGCAGCCGGGGTATCTGGGCCCACCAGTGGGAACCTGCATCTTAAAACACCCCCTGGGACTCGCATACATGTCAGAGTGTGAGAAGCGCCGTCCAAGAGACCTGGGGAGAGCGTCCCCAGTGCAGCTGTGAGTGGATGGGTAGGTCACACACATCTGGCTGAGCCCGAGGGGGCACGACTGGCCAAGTTTGCCCAGCAGAGAGAATCACACTGAATGTCCATGGCTCCTTCCTCACCTCCCGGGAAGATTGTGTGTGTGTGTGTGTGTGTGTTTCCGCTGTGAGCATCGCCCAGGTCTCTCTGCTGACCTCCCTTTGCCTGCAGAGGGTCGTGGCCTCTGCTGGACCAGACACACAGCCCAGGGTGGGCAGAGGGCACCCCCCCCCCCCCCCCCAGGCGAGGACAGCCTGGCTGGCCCGGGACCAGGCTGAGCCCAAACTCCAGCGCCTCCAGGCCCCGGGGCGGCTGCCAGCTGCAGGGCCCCAAGATGAAAGCGTGGATTTAGCTTGGCCGGCGGCCAGGGAGCCGAGCAGAGCGAGGCCTCCGAGCGGAGCGCAGAAATATATAAATACGTAAGGAAGATGGAAACCCGCTGGCAGATGTGCACGCTTCCCTTCAAAGCACCAGCCAGCTGCAGGCCTGCGGGCCAGGCCCGCCACGCTGTCCCTCTCGGCGCCTCGCTAAGCGTGGGGACTGTTTCCCGGTGAAGCCCATGCGGCCAGCCCTAGAGGGGTCTTGCCCGGGGTCACCCAGCCAGCCCTTGGCTCCCGTGACCCCGCGGCTCTGTGCTGAGAGCCAGCTCTGGGCAGGAAGTGGGGACAGGCTGGTCGAACTGCAAGGCTGCAGCACGCACACCCCGTTTTCCGGTGGCCCCTGCCCGGGGAGACGCTCGGTCTCCTAATAAGGCTGCAGAACCCCACAGGGCGTCTCCGTCACGCTCAGCGCTGCCAGCACCCTCTCATCACTCTCAGCATCGGCTCCGCTCTCGGCGCGCGCATGGCGCACGGTTAGCCTGGAGGCGCCTTGGGACAGAGCGGGAGCGAGCTGCCCAGTGCTCGCCTTCAGGAGGCGGGCGTCTCTGACAAGGAGCTGGGAGGCTGCACCCCCACGCCTCAACTGGGATGCCAGAGGGACCAATCAGGGCCACAGCGGGAGGTGCAGGAGACACAGTAGCCTCTCCATACCTGGGCGCTTCCTTCCCTCCCCCCACCCCCTTCGCTCTAATTGTGGCTGACCATTTTATTTATTTATTATTATTTTTTTTAAATATGTTTTGTTGATTTTTTACAGAGAGGAAGGTAGAAAGAGTTAGAAACATCGATGAGAGAGAGACATCCATCAGCTGCCTCCTGCACGCCTCCCATTGGGGATGTGCCCGCAACCAAGGTACATGCCCTTGACCAGAAATTGAACCTGGGACCCTTCAGTCCACAGTCCGACGCTCTATCCACCGAGCCAAACCAGTTAGGGCTTATTTATTTATTTTTAATATATATTTTTATTGATCTCAGAGAGTAAGGAGGAGGGAGAGAGAGAAAAAAAAAAAAGAAAACCATCCATGGCCGAAACCGGTTTGGCTCAGTGGGTAGAGCATCGGCCTGTGGCCTGAAGGGTCCCAGGTTTGATTCCCGGTCAAGGGCATGTACCTTGGTGGCGGGCACATCCTCAGTAGGAGGTGTGCAGGAGGCAGCTGATCGATGTGTCTCTCTCATCGATGTTTCTAGCTCTCTATCCCTCTCCCTTCCTCTCTGTAAAAAAATCAATAAAATATATTTTAAAAAAAGAAAGAAAGAAAGAAAACCATCCATGATGAGAGAGAATCATGGATCTGTGGCCTCCTGCACACCCCCGATTGGGGATCCAGCCCGAAATCCACGCCATGTGCCCTGCCCGGGAATCTAACCGTGACCTCTTGGTTCATAGGTCAGTGCTGCACCACACCGCCATGCTGACCACTTTAGACCAGACCCTCCATTCACCCCCCCCTCCCAAGAGAACGAGATCCGCTCAGCCTCTGTTCCAACAGGAGCAGATTCCACTGCCACCGAGGCGGAGGGAGAAGCTCACGCTGAAGCGCTGTTTCTGCAATATTTCCCGTCTGTGCCCCCGTTAAATCAACTGGGTGCCCTGCTTCAACAGTATTGGAAAATTTCGAGTGAAATGAATCACAGAATCAAAGCAAATCCAATGAACTAGGTAATTCATGTGCCTGGTGCCAAGCTCCCGCCCCCCACCCCCTGCTGAACTGCCCCTCCTAGGGGAGAAAGGGACTGTTTCCAGCTGAGTTCTGATGGATCACGCCCATGCCAGACACCAGGGTGTGGACAGCACGGCGCACCTGCCCTGTTCACACCCGCCCTGTTCACACCTGCCCTGCTCAGACCCGCCCTGCTCACACCTGCCCTGCTCACACCTGCCCTGCTCACACCTGCCCTGCTCACACTCGCCCTGTTCACACCCGCCCTGTTCACACCTGCCTGCCTTGCAATGGGCGAAAGGCTCCATCACACACCTTCTCCGTGGATGGATGGGAACGTGGCCAAGGCCGAGCCAATCATCGTGCCTCACCCGCCCCCTGGCTGCAGGGATTGGCCCGCGGAGCAGTGGGCACGTGACCAACTCTGGGCCAATCACGGTGCTTCGTCGGCCTCTGGCTATACAGGGATTGACTGGCTCAGGGAGCGGGCACCTGACAGAACCCGCACTTGAGGTTTCCAAACGGAGAGGTGGCCCCGAGGGGACGAATTGGAGAACCCCCTTCTCTGTTCCGGAAGCTGAAGGGAAGAGGAACCCTGAGGTCCGGCACCCCCTGTGCTGCCGCCTGGAGACGCGGTCCAGACCCAGAGGCCCCCCGCACAGAGAGGCCAAGGTAAGGAGTACAGGAGAGCCCGGCCCATGGGTGAACCTTGACCTATGAACCAAGAGGTCGCAGTTGGATTTCCGGTCAGGGCACGCGCCCATCCGGGGTGCAGGCTCCATCCCTGGCGTGTGCAGGGCAGGAGGCAGCCCATCCACGATGCTTTCTCCCATTGCATTTGGCACTCACCTCTCTCCCCCCTTGTTTTTGCAGCTGAACAAGAATGGTTAAAAGTTCCAGTTGTCTAAGTAGCTAGAAGTTTAAACATTTGGTTTTCTCTTCTTTTTTAAAAAAATATATTTTATTGACTTTTTACAGAGAGGAAGGGAGAGGGACAGAGTCAGAAACATCGATGAAAGAGAAGCATCAATCAGCTGCCTCCTGCACGCCCCCGACTGGGGATATGCCCACAACCAAAGTACATGCCCTTGACCCAGAATCGAACCTGGGACCCTTCAGTCCATAGGCCGACGCTCTCTTCTCTGAGCCACACCGGTTTCGGCAGTGAGTAGCTAGAAGTGTAAACTAATTTTCCATTAAAATCTTTTTCTCCTAAGATAACTGTAAATAGTAAGACAATTTTTTTTCCCCACTATGGGGGAAAGGAAGGAAGGAAACCCTCACTTTACCACCTCCCCTTTGTAAATTTTCTACATTTGGGGCATGGGAGGGGAGGTAGGGAGTTAAAAGGCTAAATTCAAATCTCCCACATGACAAAAAAGCTCAGAGCTAGTGACTATCCCCTTTGGAAAGAAACTGGATTTTGTGGCGAAGTGACCCCGTAGCTCAGAACGAGGAAAATAAGGCCGGATGAAGAAAATACTGGGATTCTAACAACATCTCTCTCTGAGGCCCGTTTCACACTGCGGCCTTTTTATAAGTCAGAGGGCAAAGGCTGGGTTACGCCCGGGGCGCTATAAATACACACACACCTCACCCGCTTCTCGAGGCAGCGACGGCCGGGCTGGCGGAAAGATGGGGGCCACGCCGCTCCCGAGAGAAGCTTGTGTTTCCAGGTGATAAAAAGAAGGCGGCAGGCGTGCGCGAGGATCTGAAAACGCGGCGGCGTCTGGAGGAAACTCTTGGATCTGGTCAGCGCGGCTGCCAAACATCTCAGCTATGTGGTGGCAGGACGGTCAGTCGCAAGCTGCCCGCGCTAATGGATGGAAAGACGGAGTCAGAGCAGGAAGTTTCTGCAGGAACACAGAGCCACCTTGAAGACCGGCGTCCCGGCCGTGACCTCAGCGGCCCAGAGGCTGCCCTGCCCGGCTCCACGAGCTACCCGTGAACGGTCAGGGGGTGCCAGAGGCCCACAAGTGGGGAGCAGGGAGCCTCAGGAGTGGTCGCCTCTCTCCACTTCCTCCTAGACCTCACGTCGGGGTGGCGGGGGGAGGTAAACTCACGTGGCTCTTTCTGAAAAAGCGGATGTTTTCAACAAAAACCACATATTCTGGCCGGTGTGGCTCAGTGGGCTGAGCATCAACCTAGGAACCAGGAGGTTACGGTTTGATTCCCGGTCAGGGCACATGCCTGGGTTTTGGGCTTGATTCCCCAATAGAGGGCGTGCAGGAGGCAGCCGATCCATGATTCTCTTTCATCATGGATGTATCTATCCCTCCCTCCCTCTCCCTTCTCCTCTGAAATCAATAAAAACATATTTTTTTTTAAAAAAAACAACCAATGTAACAACACAGCTCTAGACTCCGAAAAAGTAATCCCCTTGGGGTGTGGGGGCGTGGGGCTGAGAGGAGGGGAGGGAAGAGGGACAAGGGGAGACATCTGTAATCCTGTCAACTATAAAACCATGCTTCAAGAGAAAAAGATAAAAGTAGTCCTTCAACACCCGGTTCCCCTCTGTTCCGTGCGGCGAGCTCGCGCAGGGCGAGGTTGCTATTTTTACCAGCTGTCTTCAGCCCAGCTGTTGCTTCATGTTAACATGGCGAATGGTGTGAAAATCCCAGCAGAGGCGCGTGAATCCCAGAGGGATCTGCCTCCTGGCGTTTCTAGAACAGATAGAATGTCGAGCGCTGTGGTGGGTGGGGGTGGGTCAGGGACGCTGCACCAGGGAAGGCAATGAGGCTCTTTCTGACATTCATTTTTTAAAGTATATTTTAGCCGAAACCGGTGTGGCTCAGTGGATAGAGCATCAGCCTGTGGACTGAAAGGTCCCAGGTTCGATTCCGGTCAAGGGCATGTATCCTGGTTGCGGGCACATCCCCAGTAGGGGGCATACAGGAGGTGGCTGATCGATGTCTCTCTCTCATCGATGTTTCTAACTCTCTATCCTTCTTCTCCCTTCCTCTCTGTACAAAAAAAAAAATCAATAAAATATATTAAAATATATATGTATATATTTTAATGATTTCAGAGAGGAAGGGAGAAGGAGAGAGAGAGAGAGAAACATCCACGATGAGAGAGAATCATGAATCGGCTGCCTCCTGCACGCCCCCTGCTGGGGATCCTGGGCATGTGCCCTGACCGGGAATCGAACCGAGACCTCTTGGTTCACAGGGAGGTAGATGCTCAACCACGGAGCCACGCCAGCCAGGCTGTTTCTGACATTCAAAGGAGGGGGAGCCGAGGGCCAGACTTCCTCTCCGTCAGCCCCAGCCCAAAGCCTGCCCTCGGAAAACACCAGAAGCAGGACTCCTCGAGTTTCAGGGGCCCCTGGCTGTCCCAGGTGCTGGGTGTGGTGGCATCCTGTCCTGGGACAACAGCAATAGCCTCCAGCCCGAAGGTGGCCCGCCCCCCGAGAACCCACTTCCTTTGTCTGACTGAGAATGTGACTGGTCATTTTCAACCCTCTCTTTGGATTGCCTCCGTGCAAATAACAGCGTTTTGGCGAGGCTGTGCAGTGGGGCGAGGGGGAGGGAGGGAGGGGAGTGCCACATAAAACTGAAGACAAATTTAAAAATACAACTCTAATTGCAGGTTGGTTTGCCCGAGGCTGGGCAAATTAGGCGGGCAAATTGGAGGGGCAGCCGGAACTTGCCCTGGACACAGAAAGACGACTCAGTGACCCAGCCGACGATGGTGCGGTCCACGAGCTCTCTCAGGGCCTCCGGAACTAGGGTGTCAGGGGCTGCCTTCTAGAAGAGCAACTGTTTTCTGTGCGGCAAGACCTGGGGCCTGAACTCAAGGGCTTTCGTTTCTCGGAGTCTTTCTTTCTCCAGCTTTACCGTGAGGACAAGCGATTTCCCTTTTACATACTACAAAATTCTTAGATTCTTTTTTTTTTAAATATACTTTTATTGATTTCAGAGAGGAAGGGAGAGGGAAAGAAATAATAACATCCATGACGAGAGAGAATCATTCATCGGCTGCCTCCTGCATGCCCCAAACTGGGGATCAAACCTGCAACCCAGGCAGGTGCTGTGATCGGGAATCAAACCGGTGACCTCGCCAAGACTGGTGTGGCTCAGTGGATAGAGTGTTGGCCTGCGAACTGAAAGGTCCCAGGTTCGATTCCGGTCGGGGGCATGTACCTTGCTTGCGGGCACATCTCCACTGTGGGGCGTGCAGGAGGCGGCTGATCGATGTCTCTTTCTCATCGATGTTTCTGACTTTCTATCTCTCTCCTTTCATCTCTGTAAAAAATCAATAAAATATATTTTTAGAAAAACAACAACAACGGCAAAACGGTGACTCTTGGTTCCTGGTCGATGCTCAACTCTTGAGCTCTTGTTCAAAACTGTATATACAAAGCCCAGCCCGGTATCGAGCATGTCAGACATGCCAGATACCCGCAAGGGGGGTTTGGGGGGTGGGATGAGGGGATGATAAATTCACGGTCAAGGATATTGATAGGGAATTTTGTGGAGCGCCTGGCACATAGTAGATGGTGCTCACAATGGCAGGCTTTGGAAATCTGATGGTGGGGTCATCACTCTTAACTGGGAAGACGTTATTACCGGCATGTAGAGGGCAAGGCCAAGGGCAAGGGCACTAGACAAGGCCCCGGGAGGCAACCCTGCAAGGCAGTGAGTCGTTCCCACCGCCCACCCCACCTCAAAAGGCCCTGCCAGACATGGTCGTCAGGGAGAATCTGTAACCACCTGCACTCGTCACACTGTGTTTGCCATCTGATCAGAGAGGACCGTGTGGGCACGGAATTTTCCGGGAACGCAATCAGCGCGCACGCTGCGAAAAGGCCCGATGGCGTTTGGTTTGCCGCTCCATGGAGCACCGCTCGCTTTTGCAACATCTCCGTTAGCAACACCGCTCGAGGTGTCTGGACCCTCGTCAGCACAGGCTGGGATCAGGCTGTGCGTGAGAGTGTGCTGTATTTGTGTGTCGGTGCAAAAAACAAACACCCGGATTTGTTCATGTATGATAATATACAGTGGTACCTCGAGATATGAGTGCCCTAACATATGAGATTTTTGAAATACGAGCCACCAAGCGAGCGATTTTTGCTTTGAAATACGAGCAACAGTTGAGATAGGAGTCATCGCGCGGATCGGCCGGCTGCACACGACCCACCCGTTTACCACGACACGAGCGTCTGATCGTTTCCCACGCCTCAAGGTTATGGAACGAATTAAACTCGTATCTCGAGGTACCACTGTAATTTCTTCTTTTCTAAAAAAAAACACTTTTTATTGATCTCAGAGAAGGAGAAAGAGGGATGGAGATACAAACATCCATATGAGAGGGAACCAGGGACCGGCTGCCTCCTGCACGCCCCACACTGGGGATGGAGCCCGCCACCTGGGCCTGTGCCCCGAAGCGGGAATAGAACTGTGACCTCCTGGTTCATGAGTCGATGTTGGTTCACTGAGCCACACCGGCCAGGCTCCTCTTTCTTCTTTATGTGACATTTAAAGCAGGTGCGCTTTTTTAAAATTATGTACATCGGTGGGTTTTCTATGCATTTCTTACAAGAACGTAGAAAACCAAAATGCTTGTTTTAAAGGAAGGCAGTTATTCTAATGGGGATTAGAATCACTATATTTGGTCTTTTTCTTTTAATAATAATAATGATAATAATAATAATAATAATAATAATAATAATAATAAACAACGCCCTAGTCGGTGTGGCTCAGTGGATAGAGCATCGGCCTGCAAACTTGGGGAATCCCAGGTTCCATTCTGGTCAAGGGCATGTATCCTGGTTGCGGGCACATCCCCAGTGGGGGGCGTGCAGGAGGCGGCTGATCGATGTCTCTCTCTCATCAATGTTTCTAACTCTCTAGCCTTCTCCCTTCCTCTCTGTGAAAAATCAAAATATATTTAAAAAATAATTTAAAAAATAAGAACAACAGAAAGTTAGAGCTTTGTCTTAGGTGAATGGCAAAACAAATAAGATACTTCTTATTTTCATTCTGAGATCTCACTGTCTTATTCATATTACCAAAATGATCCTTGACACACATACCAGAGAGACTTTTTATTTTTATTTGTTTCTTTTTTAATATTTGTTTATTAGATTGGGGTGACATTGGTCCGCAGGAACATATAGGTTTCAGGTGTGGGTTTCTGTGCGACAAGACCTGTATATCGCTCTGTGCGACGCGCCCCCCCGCAGCAAAGTCAGATCTTCTGTCACCTTATAAGAGCACCCCTCCTCTCCCCACCCCCTCAGAGGTGCTCTTAATACTTTGCCCTCGAAGTCCCAGCGCCTGGAAGAAAAATGGGCATGGCAGGACTCTGGGTTGTAGCTGAGCAGAGGGAACAGAGGATCAGGAAATTTTAGATCCCGAAATAGCCTTAGGAAAAAAAATGTTTTTCATTCACTTTTACTTTCAAATAGCCAGATTTTTGCTGTACCAGGCCATCTGGCTAAGAACTCTTTGTCATAACTTGTAAAAAATGATAAAATCCGTGTAATTATTTATTTTTTAAAAATTGGGCATTATGATAAAGAACAAAGAACCAGAAAGGACTCACAGGCCTATGCCTGTTTTCTTTCATTATGGGACACACAGCCATTTAGGTAACCATCTATCTGTAGTTTTGGATGACCAGATTGCTTCTTTTTCTTTTTACTTTTCTTTCTTTTTCTTTCTCTTTCTTCTTCCTCCCTCCCTTTCTCCTTCCCTTCTCCTCCCCCTTCCCCTCCTCCTCCTCTCCTTTCACCTCCTCTCCCTCTTCCTCCTCCCTCTCTTCCTCCACCCTCTCCTCCTCCACCTCCTGTTCCTCCTCTCTCTCCTCTTTCTCCCTCT
>JAAGEH010000243.1:1557920-1579886 GCA_011751065.1 Lasiurus cinereus | reverse complement strand
GCATCAATGCGAGAGAGACACATGGATTGGTTGCCTGCCCCACGCCCATATCTATGCAAGCACCTCTGCAGGCTAGACTCCCAGGCCTAAGACCGCTGTCCTGGACGGTTTGTCTCAGTGAATAGAGAGAGCATCAGCCCTCAGGCTGAAGGGTCCTGGGTTCGAATCCAGACACAGTGGTACCTCGAGATACGAGTTTAATTCGTTCTGTAACCTTGAGGCGTGGGAAACTATGAGGCACTCGAGTCACGGTAAACGGGTGGGTCGTGTGCAGCCGGCCGATCCTCTCAATGACTCCTCTCTCAAATGTTGCTTGTATTTCAAAGCAAAAATCGCTTGCTCGACGGCTCGTATCTCAAAAATCTCGTATGTTAGGGCACTCGTATCTCGAGGTACACTGTATCTCAGTTGCCCTCCCCAGCAGTGGGCATGCAGGAGGCAGCTGATGGATGATTCTCATCACTGATGTTTCTAACTCTCCCTTCCTCTCCCTTCCTCTCTGAAATCAATAAAAATATATTTTAAAAAAAATAAGCAAAGAAAATAAACACACCCCCTCGAGATAAAAAAAAAAGAAAAAAAAAAGTCCATTAATGGGAGATGGGGCGGGGTCAAGGGGCGCTGTTTCCCCGCAGGATAGAAAGGGCCTTTCTGTGGCTGTAATTTCCGGGGCCACAGCCCGTCTGCAGGCAGGTCCCCCCCACACACGTGAAGCACCAGCATCACCCTCCGCAGCCACCAGCCCCCACACAGCACACGCTTCCCAGAATGCCCAGCTGCTGAGGAGCAAAGCATGGCTTCTGGGTTCTGGCAGCCGGAGGCGGCACCTGCTCGTGGTGAGCAGCCTGGGACAGCTGGGGCCTGCAGGTGGGGCCCCTGTGGTTACCCCAACCTCAGCCCCTAACCTCACCCCACCAGAGAGCTGCTCCCGGGTTCTCTGGGTGACACGCTTTGGAATTTGTGGCTTCAGTGCGGGCAGGTGCTCGGCCCCTGTCGGCGTGAGGAGTGGGTGTCACGTGCCACCTGACCTGCGACCTGGCGAGCTGTCCTGTGCCTAAAGCTTCCTCTAGAACAGTGGTTCTCAACCTGTGGGTCGCGACCCCTTTGGGGGACAAATGACCCTTTCACAGGGGTCGCCTAAGACTATTGGAAAACACCTATTTCCCATGGTCTTAGGCACCCACACACCGCTCCTCGGTGTAGCAACGTGTAGCCATGTCGTTGACTGTTGTCCTAGGAAGACTGTTGCCCATGCGACACCACGATTCAAGACAACATTTCATTTATTTGTCATTAGAAATAAATATTTCACAATATGTAATTACACATTGTTTTTGTGATGAATCCCTATGCTTTAATTAGGTTCAATTTGTAACAATGAAAATACATCCTGGCTATCAGATATTTGTAGCAAGATGACAGTGATGAAGTAGCCATGGAAATAATGTTATGGTTGGGGGTCACCACCCCATGAGGAGCTGTCTTAAAGGGTCGCGGCCTTAGGAAGGTTGAGAACCACTGCTCTAGAAGGTGGGTGTTCTGCCTCCCTAGAGGGGCCCCTCCCTGGATACCACCCTGCCCCCGGCTCCTAGACAGACTCCCCGGAGCCTGCTGCAGATCCATCGCCCTCGCTGGCAGGTGACTTAACATCCGCCCGAAGTCCACGTCCGAAGGAGCCTTTCTGTTGTTCATCCTCACCCGACGATATTTTTTTCCATTGCTTGTCAGAGAGAGTGGAAGGCAGGGAGGGAGGGAGGGAAGGAGGGGGAGAGAGAGAGAACATCGATGGGAGAGAGACACACCCATTGGTTGCCTCCTACACACACCCCACCGAGGATCAGACCTGCAACCCGGGGTCATGCCCTTGACCAGAAATCATACCCCAGATCCTTTTAAAAAAAATATATATATATATATATTTTTTTTTATTGATAGTTTACAGAGAGGAAGGGAGAGGGACAGAGAGTCAGAAACATCGATGGGAAAGAAACATGGATCAGCTGCCTCCTGCACGCCTCCCACTGGGGATGTGCCCGCCACCAAGGTACATGCCCTTGACCAGAATCGAACCTGGGACCTTTCAGTGTGCAGGCCGATACTCTATCCACTGAGCCAAACCGGTTAGGGCTTTACCCGAGACCCTTCAGTGCACGGGCCAACAGCCTATATCCATTGAGCCACACGGGCCAGGGCCACATCTGAACTGTCTTTACCTCCTTCAGAGAATTGGTGGCGACGTTGTTTGCTTAGAGTAGGCGCTCAAAACCACTCACAGGAAAGAGGACGGTAACCTCACTCCTATTTATTCCACGGCATCCTCCTACCTGAAGGCGCACACACCCCCCCCGTGTGCCATTTTACTGGAAACGGGTTTGGCTACCATTTTAGAGAAAGGCTTTACATGGTCCGTGGAATGCGTGCGACAATCCCTTGCCTCTTTTACGTTCCGATGTTTTTGCAGTTTCCTTTTATGGTTGTTTTTTTTTTTTAATATATTTTATTGATTTTTTTACAGAGAGGAAGGGAGAAGGATAGAAAGTCAGGAACATCGATGAGAGAGAGAGACATCGATCAGCCGCCTCCTGCACACTGGAGATGTGCCCGCAAGCAAGGTACATGCCTCCAACCGGAATCCAACCTGGGACCTTTCAGTCTGCAGGCCGACGCTCTATCCACTGAGCCAAACCCGTCTTGGCTTATGGTGTTTTTTACGTCGTGTGCATTTTGAGAAAGAAAAAGGAATACTCAGAAAAACATTTTTTAATTTATTTTTTAAATATATTTTATTGATTTTTTACAGAGAGGAAGGGAGAGAGATAGAAAGTCAGAAACATCGATGAGAGAGAGAGACATCGATCAGCTGCCTCCTGCATGCCTCACAGTGGAGACATGCCCGCAACCTGGGACCTTTCAGTCCAGAGGCCGACGCTCTATCCACTGAGCCACACCGGTCTCGGCAGAGAAACATTTCAAATAGTCCACACTCTGACTATCCCAGAGACTGCTTTTTAAAAAGAAAAAAGAAAATGCACGTACACGCCCAGAGCGTTCAACCCACGTGTGGGGCCAGGAAATGCCGGGGAGAGCAGCCCCCCATGTTTCCCGCCCCAGCCCTTTCTCCGAAGAGCCTGCTGTTAAAGAGGCCCTGGCTCGTGTGGCTCAATGGTTATAGCATTTCATTGTTCATGCACCGAAGGGTTTCAGGTTCGATTCCCGGTCAGAGCACAGACCCAGATTTCGGGCTTGCAGGACGCAGCTGATCAATGATTCTCTCTCATCATTGATCTCTCTCTCTGTCTCTTTTCCTCTCCCTCTCTGAAACCGATAAAAATATATTTTAAGAAATAGCCCTCGCTCGTGTGGCTCAGTGGATAGAGCACCAATAGGTGAACTGAAGGGTCCCAGGTTCGATTCTGGTCAAGGGCACAGGCCTGGATTGTGGGCTCCATACCCAATTGGGAGGGCATGCAGGAGGCAGCCAATCCATGATTCTCTCTCATCATTGATGTTTCTATCTCTCTCTCCTTTCCTCTCTGAAATCAATAAAAAATATATTTAAATATATTAAAAAAATAAAAGAACAGCCTAACCGGTGTGGCTCAGTGGATAGAGCGTTGGCCTGCGGACTGAAAGGTCTCAGGTTCGATTCCGGTCAAGGGCAGGTACCTTGGTTACGGGCACATCCCCAGTAGGAGGCGTGCAGGAGGCGGCTGATCGATGTCTCTCTCTCTCATTGATGTTTCTAACTCTCTCTCCTTCTCCCTTCCTCTCTGTAAACAATCAATAAAATATTTAAAAAATAAAAGAAGAAGAAAAGGTGAAACCTTTGTCTGTAACCCCAGCGATGCCCCCATATTCAGTTGGGGACCACGTATTCTAAAGAGCAGCTGCTCCCACCTGCACCCCATTACAGACCCAAAGACGGGGACGGGGGGTCCTGGTGGAGACGTTTTATTTTTCAGTTTTATTTGGGGCCACGTCGTGTCCAGCTCCCCGAAGCTGCTGCAAAGCTGCTGCAGGAGAGGCCTGGCCCCTGGGAGCCTCGCGCTTCATTCACGTGGCGAGTCGGGGCATGCCGGCCCCCCGCCCGGCTGCTGCATTCCTCCGAGATCGCTGTGCCCGATAAACAACACTTTATCGCTCTCGGGCCCTTCCCCATTCCCGGCCGAGGGGCGCTGCCCTGCAGATAGAAGCAATCACATGAAGTCACGACAAGGATCGAGCCTCATAAAACCCCTGCCCGGGGCGAGCACCAGCGCAAAAAGGAGGCAGCCGGGCCCGGGTGGGAACCCGGGGTTGTGCAACCACCCAGCAGGGGGGCCCGTCTCTGGCAAACACGGGGGGGCCTCCTGGAGAAAGGCAGCGAGCACACCAGGCCTCGTGGAAAAAATAAAAAAATAGAAAAAGTGTCCTTTGGGTCGCTGGCCCATGTGCACCTGGAACGCCGTGCTTTCTGACCTCCCGGTTTTGTGTGTGTGTGTGTGTGTCTGTTTGTTTTTGTTATTTAAATATATTTTATTGATTTTTCACAGAGAGGAAGGGAGAGGGATAGAAAGTCAGAAACATCGATGAGAGAGAGACATCGATCAGCTGCCTCCTGCACGCCCCCCACTGGGGATGTGCCTGCCACCAATGGATGTGCCCTTGCCCGGAATCGAACCCTGGACCCTTCAGTCCTCAGGCCGACGCTCTATCCACGGAGCCAAACCGTTTTCGGCTGTGTGTGTGTGTGTGTGTGTGTGTGTGTGTGTGTGTTTGGTTTTTATTTTTCTCCTTCCTGTGTCAAGCCCGGGATAAAATAGATTTTCCATTCTGGGGTTTTCTGGGTTGGTCACTTTGGCTCGGACCTGAACAGAGCTTTCAAGCGGTTGCATCAGACCGGAAGGTTCCGAGTGGCGCCTTTGCCCGGGGGCACAGAAAGGTCCTTTCTTGCGCTCCGGGGACGCTCCCCGGGAGGCCTACTGTGTGTCAGGGCCTCAGCCAGCGGCTCTGGCGGGGGCAGGCGGTGAGTAAGACGCGGCCACGCCTTCAGGCCAGGCCTCGGATGAAAGAAGAAGGTCTGGGAAGAAAGGCTGGGAGCCAGGGCTGTGGGGTACACCCCCCCTCCCGCCCCCGGGACCTACCAGCGGAAGCTCTGAAGGTTAGGGCTCCAGTGAACCAGCCCCGAGGCTCTGACTAATGAGAAACGCCCATGGAGACTGTGTTCTGATCTCTTCCCGTTCACCCTGCTGCTGGTGCAGAGGGGACCCCGCCCTGAGAAATGGGGGGGGGCGGGAGGGGGGTGGGTGATTGGCACCTGCCACCTGCCAGGGGACAGAGGAGCCTGGTGGCCGTTTTATGGGTCACAGGTGCTCACAGCCTGGGGAGGGCTGCCTGGAAGGGGGTGGGGGGAGTGCGCTCAGGAGTGGAGTGAGCCAGCAAGGACGGGGGGGTAGCGGGGGGAGGGCACAGGCTGTGGAGTAAGTAGCAGGAGGGTGAGGGGACCCCGGGTTCCCGCCAGAGAATGAGATGTGCTTGTGTGAATGACTCTGTGGGCTGGCAGGGACGGGGCCCCCCCATGAGGAGCCGGTGGGCGTGGCTGGGCTGGCTGACAGGTGAGCCAGCTGGGGTGGAGCCTGCATGGCTGCTGAGAATGGGGGGTCATGGTTAGGACGCTGGGACCCTGGGAGGGTCACTGATGTCCAGACAGCACAAGGACTGCCAAGACCGGTTTGGCTTGGTGGATGGAGCATCGGCCTGCGGACTGAAAGGTCCCAGGTTTGATTCCGGTCGGAGGCATGTACCTTGGTGGCGGGCACATCCCTGGTGGGGGCGCGCAGGAGGCGGCTGATCGATGTTTCTCTCTCATTGATGTTTCTAACTCTCTGTCCCTCTCCCTTCCTCTCTGTAAAAAAATCAATAAAATATATTAAAAAAAAAAAAAAGCGCAAGGAGCCCGGCCGGTGTGGCTCAGTGGGCTAAGATCATCCCAGTGGAAGATCACAGCTCCAGCCTGCAACCTGCCTGGGAATTGAACGGTGACCTCCTGGTTCATGGGTCAGCCGTGCAGTGGTTCTCAACCTTCCTAATGCCATGACCCTTTTATACAGTTTCTCGTGTGGTGGTGACCCCCAACCATAAAATTATTTTCGTTGTACAGTTATAAAGTAGCAACAAAAATAATTTTATGGTTGGGGGTCACCACCACATGAGGAGCTGTATAAAAGGGTCGAGGCCTTAGGAAGGTTGAGAACCACTGGGTCAGCGCTCAACCACTGAGCCACACCGGGCCCGGCTATTTATATATATTTATATTTACTTATTGTCTATATCCGACCATGACTATATATGCAAGCTTCAGGAGGACACGGGTCTTCTCTGGGTTCTCGGGGCCTGGAACAGCCTCTGGGACACGCAGTCAGCCCCGTGCACGTTTGTGGGCTCAGTGAGCAGCCCCCAGCAGCTGAGGCTGGGACAGGTACACGCAGATTCCGTGGGTGCGGAGTGCGGGTTGCTCAATCCCCAGCACGCCCCCAGGGAAGGAAGAATTCCTCTGGCCTCAGAGGGAGGAACAGTGAGGTGTGGAGGGATGGAGCAGCGTGGCTGGACCCACACCCGTGGAAAACGCTGTGGAGGTGCGACTTAAACCCGGGACGCCTAGAACTGGCCTGACCTTTTCAGTGGCTCCTGCCAAACCGGTCTCCAACGGAAACTTCTGGAGTTCTGGCATACAGCTTGCCGCTGGGGGAGGGTTTGTGGGATGTGGCTCTCCCCAGGAGGCCATTCTCTCCGCCGGAGATCTTAGGGACCGGGGGTGGGTGAGGGGACCCAGCCTCGGTCTAAACGGACATCCCGTCGATGTGGCACGCTGAGCCTGCGGGTGCTGGAGATGCGTTTGGAAAGAAATCCTTGAGGGAGGCCTGGAGAGTTTCGGCCTTTAGAAGAATTATCTGGGACAAAAATACGGAGAAAAGAGCTGAAACCGGTGTTTCTCAGTGCATAGAGCATCCGTCTGCAGACTGAAAGGTCCCAGGTTCGATTCTGGGCAGGGGCATGTATCTTGGTGGTGGCCACATCCCTCGTGGGGGACGTGGAGGGGGTAGCTGATCGATGTCTCTCTCTCATCGATGTTTCTGACTCTCTCTCCCTCTCCCTTCCTCTCTGTAAAAAAATCAATGAAATATAAGAAAAAAAAAAATACGGAGAGCCAAAACCGGTTTGGCTCAGTGGATAGAGCGTCGGCCTGTGGACTGAAAGGTCCCAGATTTGATTCTGGTCAAGGGCATGTATCTTGGTTGTGGGCACATCCCCAGTAGGGGCGTGCAGGAGGCGGCTAATTGATTTCTCTCTTCTCATTGATGTTTCTAGCTCTCTACCCCTCTTCCTTCCTCTCTGTGAAAAATCAATAAAATATATTTTTAAAAAAATACGGAGAAGGACAGTAGCGACAGATCATGATCTTCTATGTAAGGGGTAGAGGTGGGTAGAATAGTCAGCGATTTGTGAATGCAACCCTCTTTGTAAAATTTGTTTTTATTGGGATCAGAGAGAGGAAGAGAGAAAGAAAGATCAATGAGGAGAGAGAATCAGGGATCGGCTGCCTCCTGCACGCCCCCTACAGGGGATTGAGCTCGAAACCCCGGGCGTGTGCCCTGACCGGAAATCGAACTGCGACCTCCTGGTGCCTGGGTGGACGCTCAGCCATGGAGCCGCACTGGATGGAACACAGAAAGTGGAAATAGACCCAGGGCTTGGAACGACGGTAATCGCCATGTGCATGTCTGGTTGAGGAGAGACTCACCACGCTTGCATCAACCCTGTGCCGAAGAAAAAAAACACAGCCCCACACAATGACAACATGGGGCGACAGGCACCGACAGGCTTATTTGAAGTCCGGTTGTATCGAACCCCCAGCTGCCCACGACATTTGTTCCAGTTTATTTAATCTTGCTGTCGACGCTGGCAGGTTTAAGAACACAAACGGAGCAAAGGAGAGGTCTTTGACCTCCCCTGTTGGGAACCTGAATTCATCATTTTCATGATCAGGCAATTCAAGAATGAAAGCCCGGGTGATGTGCAAAGGAGAGAAGGGAAAAGAACATTTCTTTTTTTTAAAAAATATATTTTATTGATTTTTTTTTTTTACAGAGAGGAAGGGAGAGGTAGAGAGTTAGAAACATCGATGAGAGAGAGAGAGAGAGAGAGAGAGACATCGATCAGCTGCCTCCTGCACACCTCCTCCTGGGGATGTGCCCGCCACCAAGGCACATGGCCTTGACCGGAATCGAATGTGGGACCCTTCAGTCCTCACAGGTGGACGCTCCATCCACTGAGCCGCACCGGTTAGGGCGAAAAAAACATTTCTAAATGCTTGGAAAAAAAAAAGATGCCATGGACCGTCCAGCCGGTGTGGCTCAGTGGTTACACATCACGCCTTCCCCTCCCTCGCCCTCTCCTCTCACATACTGTGTGCCCGGCAGCCCCTTTGAACCAAATGCTCTCGCCCTAACCTCCATATGGCAGCGCCCCAATGCGAGTCCCTGGCGCTCAGACACACCTGAATGCCTTTGAGAGGCCAGCTGGGCGGGCCGGCAGGTGCGGCTCCTCATCACTGACCTGCAGGCCCCAGGCGGATAACAGGGCGTCCCTGGGGCCTAGACCCCCGTGTGCCCTGGGAATTGCTGAAGACGCTGGAGCCTGGGTCCGATTTCTGGCCCGGAACAGCGGCCATGGCGGTGGTTACCTGACGGATAAATCCGAGTGATTCTTGTGTTTTTGCTAACGGATTCAGCGCTGCTGTGGAGTTCTCCAGCTTTTCCTCGCCGCCTGCCTTCCTGCCTGCTGACCACTCCCTGCGGTTCTCCCACAGCTGCTCTGATGCGCTGGGGGACAGAGGTGCCCGCTTCGGGGTGAGGGTGGGGGTGCAAGCTCTCTGTTCACCTCTGCTTCGCCCCCGGTCTCTGCCTGGCTGCCCGGAGTGCCCCGTGGCCTTGGAAAGGGTGGGAGGCAGGCGGTGTGAGCACAATGGTCTCAAGAGCTGGTCTTTGCGGGGTGGGGGCGTGGGGTGCGGCCAGGAGTAGGAAAACCTCTTTGGGAGCAGTTTTCCTTCCCCGTCCAGAATGAAGATGGGGGGCAGGAGGGAAGGAGGGAGTCCTGGCCACCCACTTCAGACCCTAGGCTTTGAAGGAAACGAGTCAAACTCTTCCTTTTCCTGAAGAGGAAGGAGCCAAGCCCAGCTGGGTGTGCAGCGCCCGGCAGGTCCAAGAGCACGCGTTTGCCCTGGACTTGGCTGACGGTCGCCCAGTTTTAGCGTGTTTTTCAAACTGGGCTCTGAGCAGGCCCAGGTTCAGTTCTCCGTGCCTGGTGTTTACGCACCACGTTGGAGTCGGGGTCACCTTCCCTCCCCCCCCCGCCGCCTTCCCTGCACATCGCTGCCTCCTTCAGGGAGGAAGCCTGCGAGCCTCCAGCTTCCTCTGCAGCTTCCCACCTCCTCTGCCCACAGCCCCTGAGAGGCAGCTCGCCCACCCCATTGCTTTGTTTTAAAGCAGCGGTTCTCAACCTGTGGGTCGCGACCCTTTTGGGGGTCGAACAACCCTTTCACAGGGGTCGCCTAAGACCATCAGAAAACACCTATTTCCCATGGTCTTAGGAACCAACACACCGCTCCTCGGTGTAGCAAAGTGTAGCCGTGTAGTTTACTGTTGTCCTAGGAAGACTGTTGCCCATGCGACACCACGATTCAAGACAAAATTTCATTTATTTGTCATTAGAAATAAATATTTCACAGTATATAATTACATTTTGTTTGTGTGATTCATCCCTATGCTTTAATCATGTTCAATTTGTAACAACGAAAATACATCCTGCCTATCAGATATTTACATGACAGTTCATAACAGCAGCAAGATGACAGCGATGAAGTAGCCACGGAAATAATTTTATGGGTGGGGGTCACCACTCCATGAGGAGCTGTCTTCAAGGGTCGCGGCCTTAGGAAGGTTGAGAACCGCTGTTTTAAAGGGCTCTGAGCAGGCCTGTCTCCTCTCCCCCGTGAAGACAGCCATTCCATTTGTGTCCATTGCCCTGGAGGTGCCGACGTAGGCAGCAGCGTGGGGATGGACAGCCGTCCAGCAACGGTGACCCCACAAAACGGAACCACTGTGGGTCCCCGCGCTCCTCTCCCTCGCCCCTCTCTGGGGCGCAGGCCGCAGAGGCAGAGCGGTAAGCAGCTCCCGTCCTCCATGCCCTCCGCTTCAGCCCCGTGACCTCTGCACCTTCCCTTCCCTCTTCTGCAAAGAGGGAACAGAAACTGCAGCTACGCACGGCGGTGTTGTCAGAGCGGGGGGGGGGGGGGGACACTCTGTCAGGCACCCTAGGCACCCTGGGCGTGCAGGCTCTGCCTCTGTTAGTCACTGATTGTTCCTAACAGCAGAGACCAGGACAGTGGTTCTCAACCTTTCTAAGGCCACGACCCTTTAATGCAGCTCCTCATGGGGTGTTGACCCCCAACCATAAAATTATTATTATTATTTTTTAATCTATTTTATTGATTTTTTACAGAGAGGGAGAGAGCTAGAAAGTCAGAAACCTCGATGAGGGAGAGAGACATCGATCAGCCGCCTCCTGCACGCCCCACAGTGGAGATGTGCCCGCCAGCAAGGTACATGCCCCCAACCGGCATCGAGACTGGGACCTTTCAGTCCACAGGCCGACGCTGTATCCACTGAGCCACACCGGTCTCGGCCATAAAATTATTTCTGTGGCTACTTCATCACTGTAATTTTGCAAGTGTGATGAATCGTATCTGTGTTTCCCCATGGTCTTAGGCGACCCCGGTGAAAAGTGTTGTTCAACCCCCCAAAGGGGTCGCGACCCACAGGTTGAGAACCGCTGGGCAAGGAGGCGAAGGGGTCGCGACCCACAGGTTGAGAACCGCTGGAACAGGAGGTGAAGGGGTCGCGACCCACAGGTTGAGAACCGCTGGGCAAGTAGGTGAAGGGGTCGCGACCCACAGGTTGAGAAACCCTGGACCAGGAGGCGCTGGGTCCTTGCAACCCCTCCTCCCTCCTCCGGGCCCGGGGTTCCGTTGCGCTGGCTCAATGAGGTTAACCTGGGTGGGGGGCCGCCAGGGCGTGGGCACAGGTGCGGCCCTGACCACAAACAGGGCGTGGACCTGAGGCTTGATGGGGCCAGCCGAGGTCGGGAGAGGTCAAGGGTGCCCTCGGGGCGGGGGGCTGGCCGGGCCCCCAGAGTCCTGCAGGGGGCGTCGGACGCCGTCGGGCCAGAGACCTCCGGCCCCGCCCCTGCCCCCACCCCCTGGCGTCCCGGGTTGGCTGCCGCTGGCGGGCCTCGAGCGGCCATTGGCTACGGGCGCGCTACACTGACGCGGCCGGGCCCGCCCCCCTTTCTCCCCCCCCCCCCCCCCCCCCAGCGGGCTGGTCAGGGCGGTGGGGGCGGCCGGGCGCGACGCTACGGGGCCAGGCCGCCCTGGGAGCCGCCCCGACCGGCCCTCCTCAAATGGCCAGTCTCCTTCCCTGGAGGACGCGGCCCTTCCGAGGAAGGCCAGCTCCATCCCGCAGCCCGGCGCCAAGCCGCCGCCGCCGTCATCTCCCTTCCTGTGCCGGCGGTGACCCGCCCCCGAACCCGCCCGGAGAGAAACATAGTCCGCCCTCCTGTCCTTGTGGAGTGGCGCGCGCGCTCTCCCCGTCGGCATGTCCCCCCCCACCCCGCTCCCCCTCAGCCTCTCCTCTGCCCGGGACGCTAGGGCCTCCCCGAGGAGATAAGAGCGGGTCCCTCGGGGAAAGCTCCTGCGAGAAGCGCAGGGACAGGAGGGCGAGGGCGCGGGCTGGCGGAGGGACACCGCGGCCGTCCGCGCAGCGCGCATGCGCGCGGGCCGGGAACGAGTTCCGGCCTGGCCGGGGCCTGGCTCCTAAAAATAGCGCCGGCGTGGGGATCCGTGCGCGGCCGTCCCGGCGAGTCCCGGGCTGAGGGAGGGAGGAGGCGGCGTCTCCGGGCGACGCGGAGCTGCTGGCGGCGGCGGCGGCGGCGGCGGCGGGTCCTGGCGGCGGCGTGTGCGCGCCTGCCCGCGCCTGGGGGACACGGTGAGGGGCGCGGGGCTGGGGGCGGGGGTTGGGGGTGCCGGGCTGGGCGGCCTCCCGACGACGGGGCCGGCCGGCCGGCGGGGCACCCGCGCTCGCTGAGGCGGGCTGTGCCGGGCGCCCGCGGCGAGGAGCGCGCCGTGGCCCCGGCGACGCTAGGACAGGGCGGCGTCCGGCCGGCGGGAGGCCGTGTCCGGCGCGCTGGGGCGGGCGGGGTGCGGGGTGCGGGGTGCGGGGAGGTGGCTCTGGGGGAGGAGGAGGAGGAGGTCGGCTCGGTTCGGTTCGGTCCGGGTCCGCGCACCGAGGGGGGCCAGGCACTTCGAGGAGGTGGGGGCGGGGCGGCCCAAGGGCGGGCCCGGGCCGGAGGGGTGCCGCGGGGGGTACCGGAGGGGTGCCGCGGGGGGTACCGGAGGGGTGCCGCGGGGGGTTCCGCAGGAGTGCCGGAGGGGTTCCGCAGGAGTGCCGCGGGGGGTTCCGGAGGGGTGCCGCAGGGGTTCCGCGGGGGGTGCCGCGCGGGGGTACCGGGGAGGGTGCGGGCCGCGCGGATTCGGCTGCGGGAGCCTCCGGGCGGGCGCGTGCGGCGTTTGGGGCCGGGGACGTCGCCTCCCTGAAAAGTTGGGAGTCTCCTGGGGGGGTGGCGGGGGGGATGGCGGGGGGCCTTTCCGGGCGGGACCCCGCGCCCGCAGCAGCAGCAGCAGCAGCGGGCTCTCCCCGAGGAGGATGGAGCCCCGCTCCCCCGGCCCCCGCAGCGGGAGCCGCTTCTGCGCCGGGAGGAGGAGGAGGAGGAGGACGGCGGAAAGGGGCGGGACATCCCGGGCGAACCCCCGGGCTGGGTGTGTGTGTGTGTGTGTGTGTGTGTGTGTGGATGTCAGTGGCGGCGGAGGGTCGGGGGGCACCTGCGGGTGCGGACCCCGGGGACCTTTCAGGGGAACATCGCGGGGAAGCCGGTTGGGGTTGGGGGGTCGGGGTGGGGGGCCCTCGAGGAGGACATCCCCGCGGGTCCTTGGCTTGTGCGATGGAAACTTTGCCTTTTCGTTCGATTTTCTTGTGTTTGAACAGGGAGCGAGCCTGAAGTTAGTAGGTGACATTTAAAAAATAAAAAATAAAAGAAAAAACTTGGGGGCACAGGGAGCGTCCCCCCGAGTTAAGAGAACATTGATGGTTGTTTCTGCTTTGTTAACCCCCTTGGAAGTGTGCGGTTGAGCTAGGCAGCACGCATGGACGGACGGAAGCTGCACATCCTCAGCCTGCGCTTTAGTTTTCCTGCGAGATGGGGGGTGGGGGTGGGGGTGCAGGAGGAAGAGGGGAGGAGCCCCCCGCCCCCCCCCCACAGTGGCCGAGCGCTCCCAGGGGGGCTCCCGCTGACCAGGGGAGGGGGATGTGCGTTTTACAGACAAACCACTCTTCTCCCGCCGGTCGGTCTGGTCGGTCTGGTCTCCCCGTGGGTCTTGCCTCGCGTGCTCCCAGCAGCGGTGCTTTCCCTTTAAGGGCCCAGCTGCGTTGCTTTGGCCGCTGCCCAGCGCCCCAGTTGTCAGTTGTAAAATCTGTTACCTTGGCAGTTGCTTGCACGGTCCGGGCAAAAGGTAAACAGAAGAGTTAAAAAAAAAAATTATTTTTTTGAGAGCCTAAGTATGGCATGTTTTGTTTTGTTTTTTGTGTGTGTGTGTGTTTTAAATATATGAATCGAGGAATGGGGAATAAAATAACGATTGGGCTGTTACGGCTTTGGTATGTCCACATTTTTTATTTTCTTCTTTTTTTGGGAGAGAGTGTGTGTGTGTATTTTTGGAGGTCTCGGTCAGCTAACTCTTTTCTTGCACTGCATGGTAACTTTTGTTTTAAGGGGAAAAAGTAAAATAAAAATAAAAAAAAAAGTTTCCCCACCAAAGTGGATGCTGGTTCGAGGTAGGCTTGGTAGCAAGTGGGGGCGAAGGCGGGAAGGGTCATGCGCTCTTAGGGCCAGCTTGTTCCCTGGAGGACGGCGTCCCCATCGATTCCAGAGCCCCTTCTCGGTCCTCGCTGAGCGTGGCGGAGAAAAAAGCGGTGATCGTGGAGTTATAATCACGAAGGTGTGCTGAAGTGCTGGGTGTCGGATGCCGCGCGGATTTCAGACCTGGGCAAGGTGTTTGCCAAGTTGTTTGCAACAGAAACTTAACTACTTGCAGCAGTGGTGAGCTCCCTCAACGAGCCGGCTTGTCTGTGTATTTTAACTCACACTATTGTTATTTGTGTATTGAATTGTGTGTGTTTTTCACATTGGAACAAAGGTGATGAGAGGATATTGAACAGAAATTACTTTCCAGCAAAAGTTGTGTTTTTTTTGTTTGTTTTTTTAAATTAAGGGATTTGAGTGAGTGGTGAGGGTCGCTCAGTGGAAGGAACATAGCTCGTTGGGATTGGGCAATAATAAATCGTGTTGAATTATGGCTTGAGAATGGACCTCCCTCCGTATCCTTGGAGTTTTTATATTTCCGTCTTTGGCGGGTATGACAAAGGTTTTTTCTTTAATTTTTTTTTTTATGTAAAAACAACGGGAAGACATCCTTTCAAGATGCCGAGTGGTGTTTGATTTGTCAAGAACAGTTGCCTTCTAGCTTGGGGTCTTCCGTTTGGAGTGCCGCGAGGGGCGATCTGAACCGCCTCAACGTGCGAGCGGTGGCAGCCGCCACCACAGCCATTCCTTGGGTCGCCGGGAGAGCAGTCGCGGGGTGTGCGCTGGGGGCGGTAGGTCACCACGGACATGTCTGACGGAAGATGAGTTTGCCGTTGGAGCTGCCTCAGTTAAATGTGGAGGAGATCTGTGTTCTGACCTACGCGGAGGAGGCGGTAAACAGATTGGTTGCTGGCAAGTCGCATGTTGTCAGCCAAGTTTTGAGAGCCCTGCTCTCTCTTGCTCTCTCTCTCTCTCTCCTTTTGCTGCTTTTAATCTGGCAAGAGGACGGACATACAGTGATGATGGCTCTGGCTTGTTTGTGGGCCAGTAACCAGACCATACACCCCTCTTGTTTGTTTGCCTGCTTTTTATTTTTATCATTATTATTATTTTTGTTGGTTTTGGTTTGGTTTAAAGATATACTCTGGGTACCTATGAATGCTACAAAGTGTTGCTGATGTTTTATTGGTGTCGGGACAGTGGAAACGCTGGCTGGTGGGTTGAGGGTGGTCTGATGGTTCTTTTCTAGAAGAGAAGGAACCTGTGAACATTCGCGGCAGATGAGGTGATTAGAGGAGGGTACCAGTGGCCAGGCCGAGCCCCCATGGGAGGACACTGTCCCGGGGACCGGTCTGCACGTTTGCCGTCACATCTTGGTTCGCATTTCAGCTCCACCCCTGACAGCGTTAGGAGACGTTTGTAAAATCCGCAGGCCCTGCGCCTCGGAATTGTCGGGGTTAAGTGAAAGAAGGGGCGTGAAAGTCCCTAGCACGCAGCCGGAGGCTCAGTGTGGCCGATCTCTCTGGATTTCTTCCCCCCCTGTCTCCCTTCCTTCCAGTAGGGGCTTTGCCGGGTGCCTGGACATGCAGGGTCTGTGACCAAAGGAATTCCTGTGATGTGCAAATATAGGGGAATGCACGTGTATTTGGTTGGGGTACCATGTCCCGGCCTCAACTCATTGTCAGAGTCTCCATGAAATGTTTCCTTCGCTCTGCCACATGAGAGTTTAATCTGCAATCGTTGCTTGATACTAACTTCTCTAATGTCCCCAAGTTAAAAAAAAAAGTTACACTTAAATATAAGTCTCCCCACTCTTCAGTGAAATGTGCCCGATTAGGAATTAACTGTGTTTTCAAGATGCAGTCATTAAAATTTCAAATTAGAAAAATATGTTTTTAACACACCTGCCGTAGGTGTATTTAAAAAATAGCTTTTCTTTAGCAGGTAGTCCACGGGGTGGGACAAAAGGAGGTTTGTAGTTGTGAGTACATACAACAGTTTATTCTTGTGCTATTGTTTATTGTCCTACAGGCCCCATGCAGGGATTTGTGTACTGGTGGGGTCCCTTGGCCTGGCCTACTCCCTCTGGCAATCTGGGGGACATTGTATTGCCAGTTTTGGCCCAATCCCCACAGGTCAGGCAAAGGGACCCCACCAGTGCACGAATCCATGCACTGGACCTCTGGTATGCATATAAAAGCTTTCGTTAATCTCTCCCCGCCCTTCCCTCAGAGATTCATCCATGCCTGTGTGTTAAGCATCTGCCCCCTGGTGGTCAGTGCATGTCATAGCAAACGGTCGAATGGTCGCTTAGGCTTTTATATATATAGATTATTTTCTACATGAACAACTGTAGAGTTACTTTGGCCCCACCCCCCTGTATAATTTCTGTTCTTCATTTTACCTGCTTTGTGGAATGAAATGACTTATCTGTGTGTGCTTTACCTGTGTAGTCTACAATCTGTGGACCTGTGTCTAGTTTATTATAATCGAGCGTAAACCCTTTTGTTAAGTCTCAAGCGTAGCACCTGATGTGTGTTGACACTATTATTAGTAAACACTACATTTTAATGTAAGTTTTTATTTGCCAGTTTCAATGGTTATTTGTATTTACTGAATTGTTTATTGGACTTCATATTCTTTTTAATATCACATTGTCTGAGTAATCGCTTGAGATGAAGTCATAAGTTAGAAAGTGGCAGGTTTCTGAGGTAGAATGCCAGTGTTTGAACCTTGGTGTATGACAGCTGGTAATCTCCTTCTTTAGTTGAATCTCATGGTGCTGGACTTGTTAACGTGGGTGAAAAACAGACAGTGGATCAGACTGCTAATAAACATCAACCACGCCACATCTTGTTATGGCTGTCTTAAATCAATACCATTTTTATTTTCTTCCTTACACAAAAATATAAACGTGAGTCTGTGAATTTTAAGAAAAATTCAACCATCAGTCAAGTTAGGTTTTGAGAACTATTTGGGGATGGGTGGGGAATTTGTCCTGCAGGAGCCGGACCCTTTACCAGGTTATCTTTGTCACCGCAGCATGTGTACGGTGTGCAGATTGCCTTGGGTTAGTTGGAGCTATGATTTGTGACCCTGGGACAGAGGGGTCCTCTGCATTGAACCTGGGCAGGTAACTGCTGGCTGATCCAAGCACGGTGCTCTTGCAGTGACCACTGCTGTGTTTGCCTGTCTCCCCTCTTCTCTCTCTCCCCACCCCATCCATCTTTTACAAAGAGATGGAAATTACATTTCTAAAATTCAGATCTAAATGTCATTCTTTTTTTATGAAAGAAATTTGAAGGCATAGAAAATCAGAGAGGCGGTCATTCAAGGGGTGGAGATTGGCCTCCAAAAGCATCCCTCTGCCCGGCCCGTTTGGCTCTGGATAGAGCATCCGACCGGGGACTGAAGGGACCTGGGTTCGATTCTGGTCACGGACGGGTACCTGGGTTGCAGGCTCCAAGCCTGGGTCCAGGCAACCAATTGATGTGTCTCTCTCACTTTGATGTTTCTCTCTCTCTTGCCCTCCCTCTCTCCCCCGTCTAAAAATCAATGAAAAAGTATCCTCAGGTGAGGCTTTAAAAAGTGCATAAAACCGTGCTGCTTCGAATATCCAGCCTAGCGCTTGTGTCCTTTGCGGGCCTCCCTCCTCAGGGAGTTGCCGCACGGAGGACGAGGTGTGTGGCGTAAAGGGGTGCACAGGCTTCAGCGGGGTGCTGGGTCCCTGAAACGCAGCCACTCCTGCTTCTGCCAGCGCTGTCGCGACCACGGACGCTCCGGCTGTTATTTTAGCCGCGGTTCGCTTCCTGAGAGCGTGCTGTCCTGCCTTCCCAGGTTCACGGTCAGCCTCTGCCCTTCGTTCTCTGACCCGTGCCGGCCAGCTGCGGGCTCTTCCCCGAGAAGGCCACGCAGGCCGCTGGCTGCCACGTTCTTTTCCTCGCCCGGAGCTGTCCTTCGGTTCCACATCCACTTGGGAATCTAACTTCAGCCACGTGACCGCACGCAGCCCGGGGTTCCTCTCCCACAGCCCCCCGCCTTCCCCTGCCCCCCCCGTGGTGCCCTGGCCGGCTGCTCCGGCTCCAGGAGGGCGTCCTCCAGCCAAAGCGGAGGCTGCCTTTCTGCGCCCGCTCCGTCCCCCCGACTCCGCCGGCCTCCCTGCGGCCGCACTGTGCCCCCAGCAATTGTCTCCAGCCACCCCCCGTCTGTCTGCCCCCCACACACACACACCTTTAGATTTCCAGGCACCCTCACCTTCTGCATGCCTCACCGCAGCGGCCCCTGACAGGCTCCTGGTCCCCCCCTTGTTCTCCACAAGGTCTTTTCTCGCACAGCAGCTCTAGGGATCATGTGAAGAGCGAAATGCTGTAGTTTCTCCACTTTGAACCTTCTGACGACTCCCCATTCCTCTCCTCCCTGGGCCTGACAGGTCTCCCCGCCCCCTCTTTCCTCCCTGGTGCTCCTCCGCCGCCTGCCAGCCGCCTGGGCCTCAGCCTTCTTAAGGCCCCGGTGACCTTGGCCTCGGTGTGACAGCCGACCTCAGGCAGCCGCTCCGGTTCAGGGTTACTGTCTCCGCTCAGCTCGTTTCCCTCCGTGAGGACACTTACTATAGTTCACCCACAGCTGGTGTGGCTTTTGTTTCTCTTTTTAAAATGCTCTTATTGACTTCAGAGAGGAAGAGAGAGGGGGAGAGAGAGAAACCCCGACGACGAGAGAGAATCATGGACCGGCTGCTCCTGCACACCCTCCACTGGGGATCAAACCGGAACCTCCTGGTTCCTAGGTTGATGCTCAACCACCGAGTCACGCCGCCCGGCTAGTGCCGTGGTCGGCAAACTGCAGCTCTGTTGGCTAAGGAGTTTGCCGACCACTGGGGACGGGCTTAATCGCAAGGAACAGCCTGTCATTACTGGAGTCGAGAGTCTAGGTCAGTGGTCGGCAAACTCGTTAGTCAACAGAGCGGCAAACGGCTCGCGAGCCACATGGGGCTTGCCGACCACTGGGCGGTGAAGGCCGCTGGCTGGTCTCTCTCTTGTACCTGCACGTGACCCTGCGAGGACGAGGCCTGGCGTGGCGGCGGCTGTGCCTGCAGGCGGGCGGCGGCACCTGCCTGGCCCTGGGGGACCGTGGATCGGGAGTGAGTGCGTGGCGTCCGCTGTGGGTGCTTTGGCTGGAATCGGCATGCTTCTTTGCTTCTTGAGAAAGCTGTGGCTCAGGTGTCACCTGGGGTGCCAGTTTCAGCTCTCAGGACGAAGTGTTTCTCCCTTGGCCCTGAGACCACAGCCTGCCTGGAAGGAAATGCCATCGGCGGATGTGTGAGGGCCAGCCTGGGGCCGACACCCGGCTCCCTGGCTCAGTGCCTCAGGACCGACCCGCCCGCCCCGGGGCCGGATGCTCCGCCAGTGCGGCAGTTCCTAATCGCCTCTCCAGCACCCACAGCTGGTCTGCCCAGTCCGCCTTGCAGCCCGTGCGGTGCTTTCCGGCGCACGCGGCGCCTGGTGCATCGGAGCCTGTGCCATCGCCGTCGGCGTTCTGGGCCAGCAGTGGTCAGCTCGGGGCGCGGCGCGCTTCCTGCCGTCCCTCCGGTGGCCTCGGCAGCGCCTCTCGCGGGGACCGGGGTTGGACAGTATAAGGGTTACGCAGTGCTCCAGCCTCTCCTCCAGCCTGCCCCTCTCTCAGCGTACCCACCTCCTTCTTTTATCCCGGAAAGGCGAGGGCAGGGGTCGGTAAACTGCGGATCGAGAGCCGCGGTTTGCCGCTCTGTTGACTAATGAGTTTGCCGACCACTGCCCTAGGGAAAACACTTAAAAAATATTTGAATAACGTACTGATGTCTTTAACCTGAAGTCAAAGCTTCTGGGGAAGGGAAATGCCTTACAGCAGTGGTCAGCAAACTCATTAGTCAACAGAGTGGCAGCAGCGGCTCTCGAGCTGCGGTTTGCCGACCACTGGGCCGGGGGAGGGGACTCTGCAGTTGAGCACAGTCGCCATGAAACTGCGGATTTCACCGGTGCTGCTAACAGCTCCGCGGAGAGCCTTTGTGGCCGGTGGCGGGACCTTGACCGCTGATTGCGCAGTGGGAGTCAGTCCGCGTTTTCAGCAGCCGGCGGGGGCCACTCCCCGGGTGAGGCGGGGACCACTGAAAACCTTTCTCTTCATGGCCTTCACCTCAGTTTGACGAGGATTATGGAGGGAAAGGGAAAGAAGAATCTGCGCATGAAGAAATGGCTCAGTTTCCCAGCACGAGTAAAATGTTAGTCACGGCAGGCAGGTTTTCATGTGTGTGTGCGTGTGTGTGTGTGTGTGTGTGTGTGTTCCGTTTTGTCTGGGGAAAAACTTAGAAAAAAGTTAAAAGAGCAGTACAGCGACCTTCCGTCCACCTGCCCGTCTAACCTTCGCATGCTGGTTTCGTTGCTGTTTGCACAGTGGCCCCCAGTCTGGGAACGGATGCTGGGATTACTTATTCGCAGCCTGCAGCCCCTTGGGGACATCTCCCGGGGAATGGCGGCGCTGGCCGTTGGCTCAGCCAGGCTGAGGCGTGTCCCCTGATGCAGAGCACCCCAGATGCACAGCCGGAGATGGAGGCGCTGCAGGCACCGCTGGGCGTGGTAACCAGGAAACCGCCCGTTGGGCGTGGCACGCCTCGTAAAGTGAGAGCAGGAATCCACTCTGCAGGTCGCCTTTGGTTGGGGTTCGCCGTCTATATAAGGGTTACGCAGTGCTGAGCCTGCTGGGCAGGGAACCACGGAAGGGGTGGCGTGCCCGGCACCACGGTGGGAGGCGGTGTGATGTCAGGTTGACCCGCTGCTGCTGATGTGCGTCTGGACACTGAGCCGAGGTCTGCCGGCCAGCTCTCCCCACATAAAGCGCTCATTGTAATCGTGGCTCTCGCTGGATAATTTGTGGGGAGACGCCTGGGGACTATAAATATTCTGTCCTCCCGAAAATGCTCACCTAATGCTGTTAGTGCGCGTTGAGGATTCTTGCCTGAGTGGGCTGTCACAGTGGGTTCGAAACGCTGTTTTTCTGGGACTCGCCCCCCATTTACTACTGGCCCTTGGACTCCATGGGAAAGAGAAGTTGGCCTTCCCGTTCGCTGATTTCACGTCACCATCAATTCAGAGGCTCTTTTTTTTTTTTTTTTTTATCAAGTAGGTTGTACTCTGAGTACAGAACTCGTTTTGATGTGCGTTGGCTGGCTGTCCCCACGAACTCACGTTCAGTCAGTGGGTGCTCTGCACTCCAGCTCAACTCCGTCATCGTCTTCACACGCCCCTGTCATTGCCGGAGCGCCTCCTTTGGGGGCCATCAGTCATTCCTGGCGCCCCTTCTGCTTTTCCCCCGCCTCTCTCCGGGAGGGCCCGGTCTCTTTGATCGGGGCGGGGAGGGGGGGGGATTTAGAAGTGAGAACTGGGCAGGAGGACGGAGGGCCTGGGACACGGAGGCCACGCGGTTCCGGAGGCTGCTCAGCCGTCCAGGCGGAGGCACTGCCGGGTGCTGCCGGCTCTGGGGCTTCTCCGCACCCTCCCGCCGGCGGGGAAAGGCTTCTCTGAAGCGGGAGCCTTGGGAGCGCCCACTTCCCCCCCTTGTCCTGTGGCGGCGGGCAGTGGCCGGGCGCGGTTTTCCACATTGCCAGCTCCCGGAGAAAGAACCCTGTTTTTGTCTCTTTCCACGTTCAGCGAGGATGTGCCACAGGCCTGGACTATCGCTGATCCCCATGTGTTGTTTACAACACGTAATTAAAATAATGACTCGGTATTATCTTTACTACTCTCAGGCCGTAATTAAGTATTCTGCTGTTTGTTACAGCGTTTTCGGTCCTGTGTGGCTCCTCTAAAGTGAATGGGTGACTCACTTGTTCTGGGGTTTGGTAAGCTGCTCTCCTCGAAGAAACGAAAACGGTCAGGTTTGTCGACTTCCGCGTTTACAGCCCCGATTCCTGAGGTTGGAGCGTGC
>JAAGEH010000243.1:1514701-1557910 GCA_011751065.1 Lasiurus cinereus | reverse complement strand
GCATGGGGAAGGGAAGGGAGGGAGTGAGGTGAGGAGTGAGTGGCCGCTTCCTGACCGGGGCATCAGGAGGCGCGGGCCTCAGGCCCGATGTGTTTCCCTGTGATGGAGGGAGTGCCCGGTGGTGGTAAACGGGGAAGGACTCGCGGTCAGAAGGGGAGCAGGTCCTGGTCACGAGGCCCCAGGGTTGGCCAGGACCGGTGATGGGGGAGGACTGAGTGAAGAAGTGAGATGGGCAGGAGCTGAGGATTTACGTCCAAGGAGCACAAGGAGAGTGCTGTATGCACTCTGTTGGTGATCGGGATGCTCTGAGAAGCACTGGCTCTTCCTTTCTAGAGTGTCTTCAGTTTGGGTTTCTTTGCCGCTTCCTTACGATTCACACGGGGTGTTGTTTTTTGGCAACTACACCGCCAGAGCGGGGGAAGCAGGCCAGAGGAACATGGACACCGGCATCTGTTACTGGTGATGGTCATGTGGACCTCACAATGAAGGGGCCCCTCCCGCTCTCCGAGGCAAAGGTAGCTTTTCTCTCTGAGAACGGCCAGTACCTGGGGGAGAGTCCCTGTGAGACTTCCTGTTTGTCTTCAGATTCCACCCCCTCATTTCGCCTCCATCAGCTGGACTTATCTCCAGCAATTACCACTGTGATGCTGGCCTAATGGTTTTGTTTGTTCCTTCAGTTACCACTGAAAGGCGACCATCAGGAAGAACTGTCCCTCCCCCTTCATTCATTTATCTAGTCACTTATTTATCTTAGGACCAGAGGCCCAGTGCATGAAATCTGCGCACTTGGGGAGGGGGGGTGTGCGCCCCTCAGCCTAGCTGGTGCCCTCTTGCAGACGGGGAGCCCTGGGGAGATACCGGCTGACGGCTTAGGCCCACTCCCCGCCACCACTCTGCACTCGCCAGCCGTGAGCCCGGCTTCCGGCTGAGCAGCGCTCCCCTGTGGGAGCGCACGGACCCCCGGGGGCAGCTCCTGCATTGAGCCCCCTGGTGGTCAGTGGGCGTCATAGTGACCCGTCATTCTGCCATTCGGTCAATTTGCATACCAGCCTCTTATTACAGAGGCCAGCCCAAAGGTGTCTTCTCTGCAGGCTGCGATTTCCTGCCGTCACCGTTGATTTCATTGCTCAGGTCGGCCACGTGGGCCTTCGGGAGTCCCTCTGGTTGACGGTTGTGTCTTCCGGCCTGTCCCATCCATTTGAAGAACGTCCTTGCTGTCTGGTACTGTAAGAAGCTGCAGGCTCAGCTTGCAGAGTCCCTGTCCCCTGCTGGTCCTGGATCATCTCTTCCAAAGACCCTGGCATTCTTGGAGGATGGCCTTTAGAAACCAAGATCTGGGCGCTGGGAGTGCCCATGGCGGCTGGGGTGTCCTGTGCCCATGCCCCCTCAGGAGAGCGAAGGAATATACGTGTGCGTTGTAACCCACACGTGCACACGGGCAGTCAGGTCTCTGATATAGCCTGTGTGTCCCTGAGCTACATGGAGTTGTGCAGTGAATACCATGGGGTCCATGGCAGAAATGGAGTTGGGGAACAAACTCAAAAACCTGGTTAGTGACGCGCTAAAAAGACAGAGCAGGAACTGAATAAAGTGCTGAAAATAGCAGCATGGTTTTCGACGTGTTCCATGGTTAAGTAACATATGAGTGCATAGCAGACGTGGTACTTCACTATGAAAAACAACAAGTGTGCTTCTGTGAGTGGGCGTCGAAGGCTGTGGCCTGTGAGTTA
Organism: Lasiurus cinereus; assembly: GCA_011751065.1. NCBI lineage: Eukaryota > Metazoa > Chordata > Mammalia > Chiroptera > Vespertilionidae > Lasiurus > Lasiurus cinereus. The sequence goes on along the minus strand of JAAGEH010000243.1, from coordinate 1,556,180 downwards.
CCGTGAAGTGGCGGATGGATGGGGGGTTCGGTGAAGCCAGATGAGAGTAACTCGGATGTGGACGGATGTGCCCACACCCGTGGTTTTGGAGTCCGTTCTCCCTCGGCTGTCCCATTCCGTGATAACGTTTCATTTCTTCTGTTTCTTCCCGGACGCAGCCAGCTTTTCTGAGTTTGGACCATCTTTGGTTTTCATGTCTGAATTGGAAGTGGTTTTCAGACCTTCACGTCCGGTTTGGGCCTGTTTAATTCTGTCGGGAGCATTGTGTTGCCCCTTCTCGCCCTGCTTTGGGGGTGTTTTGCTAGAGGCCTCGCTCAGTCGGTCCGGGTCAAATCCTGTTTCCTGGTCTCCTGGATTTCCGGGTCCTTTGTTCGTCTTTGCGGGGGGGGGGGGGAGAGGGGAGGGGAGGGCGGTTTGTGGTGGTCCTAGTTTTAAAGGTGCCTTCTTCTGTCAGCATGGACCGTCCTCTGGTTTCCGTGGCTTTGGTTGGTCTGAAGGTCAGAGAAGGGTTGCAAGACTTGCAGTGTGTGACTGCTTGGTCTCTGAGGCCTTAGATTTGCCCCTCACTGGCCACTTGCCAAAGGACATCCCTTTTCCTTCTCCGGTTCCTCCCCTGGCAGCCACATGTGGCACGGGTGGGCCCTTTACACGGCTGGATCTAGCCCAGTGCGGGCCGGGGTGGTCGGATCTGGGTGTCACGCAATTTTGAGGTGCATGTGAGTGGGCAGAGACTTGACTCTAGGTCCCGTGGTGAGCCCCAGACTCTGACAGGAGGAAGGATTTCATATAATTTTACCAATTTTCTTTCATCTCTGACACTTCTATTATAGAGAAAGGGCAAATAGCAATATTAAATTATTTCCTCTAATTAGTCCCCTTTTCATGTGCGTGAGTTTCGTGCACCGGGCCACTAGTTGAGTATAAACACTCAGGCTGCATTCGGACAGCACGCAGCTGCGGGTTCTGGGGGCGGCAAGAGTCTTACATGTTCTTATCTGCAAAGCAAGGTTCTTCGTTCTAAGGTTGTTTCCAGGACGGATATTGGAGGCGCTCGGCTCTGTTGTAACACAAACGAGTTATGGGCCCATATGCAGCCAGGGGCTTCTGTGGACCCACTTTATTCTCACAGGGGAAGTTCTCAGCAGCGGTGGCTTCCACCTTCTGATTGAACCGATGGATATGATCTTCTTTGAAAATTACACCTCACGTACTCTCTTCCTTATTGTTCTCCTCTCTTTTGGTTTTCCCAGTTTTATTTTTTGATCTTGAGAATTGTCCTTTGGTTATAACGAGTGGGAGGTGTGTCCTTCCCAGACGCCACCCGTTGAGTTTAATAAGGTGGCACTATATACGTTCATTGTTGTGGAAGTTAATTGGTTCTGTCTTTTATGTTTTCTAACGAGAGGAATTTAACATAAAGTAGGAATTGGGCCTGGGAGTTCTTTCTGATGGGTTTCTAGAACTTAGTTGTGTGAAATATGGGTGACCTGGAAGCACTTTTTCCCTAGAAGGAAGAAGTTTCTGTCAGTGTTGTGTGTTGTTGTAGAAGTCGACTTGTTGCATTAGCCCCACTACATTTCTTTGTGTGAAACTGTCGCCCAGAACTGAGGGCACATTGGCTGAAACCTCGGAGTCTTGGTAACACCAGTGGAAACTTCGGCGGGCGATGATGTCTTTGGGCTCTGCCCCGGGCTTTCTCATGGGGCTAAAGGCAGGCAGTAACTGTGCCCAGTTGCCCATCTTTGGAACCTCACTTATGAGTTTTCGTTTCCTTTTTTATTTTTTTTATTTTCCCTGAGTCTTAGATAATGACTTGACATGGTCTTCATACACTTTCTTTTTAAAAACCTATTTTTATTGATTTCAGAGAGGAAGGGAGAGGGAGAGAGAGATAGAAACATCAATTGATGAGAGAGAATCGTGAATCGGTTGCCTCCTGCACGCCCCCCACTAGGGATCGAGCCTGCAACCTGGGCCTGTGCCCTGGCGGGGAATTGAACTGTGACCTCCTGCTTGATAGGTCAACACTCAACCACTGAGCCGTGCCCCTTGTCTTCAATTCTGATAGCCAGAGACCTGAAGGGATCTGGTGCAAGAAGTGGCCTGAGCAGATGTGGGCAGTGTGTCACATCTGCACCGTCTCCCACCCGAAGTGCATGTGCCCATTGGCTGGTGTGGTCCCATCCTGTCTAATAAAAGAGTGATATGCAGATTGACCATCACTCTGACACAGAGGATGGCTGCTCCCATGTGGTCAAAGATGGCCACCACAAGATGGCCAGCAGGGGAGGGCAGTGGGAAGGGATCAGGCCTGCAGGGGCGGGCAGTTAGGGGCAAACAGGCTGGCAGGGGAGCAGTTAGGCATCAATCAGGCTGTCAGGGGAGTGGTTAGGGGGTGATCAGGCTGGCAGGCAGAAGCGTTTAGGGACAATCAGGAAGGCAAGCAGGCGAGCAGTTGGGAGCCAGCAGTCCTGAATTGTGAAGTGGCTGTCACACATCCCTCGAGGGGTCCCAGATTGGGAGAGGCTGTAGGCTGGGCTGAGGGACACCCCCATGCCTGTGCACAAATATCATGCACCGGGCCTCCAGTTTATACAGCGTGTCCAGAGCAGGCAAACTATGGGGCAGGAGCAGATGCCCCACTGCTGCAGGCCGGGGTAGGGAGCGGGAGTGACTGCGAATGGCACTGGGTGAGTGTGTTCTGCGGTTAGTGGTAAAGGTTGCACATCCCTGCAACTAGAGAAACACTCTGGCGTGTCCTGTCAGTGGGTGCATGGTACGGTGTGCGAATTCCGCCCGGGAAAGCTGTTGGGTATTTCTTTAAAAGAGAGCAGCAGCCGTGTGAGGAGATGCTTTGGGCCTCGGGGGCAGGTCAGGGACATAGATGAAGGTGGACGGGCGTGGTGGACAGTGACATTTCTTGGCATTAGTCCGTCCTCACACAAATGCTCGCCACTCTGTCCCCTGGCAGAGGAGGGAATAGGTGGGGCTGATACAAGACCCAGCCCTCAAACCTCTCTCGGGGCTGGGGTGGCGCCGGATTCCAGGTGCAGGAGGAGTCCTGCCTCTCTCTCACCCTTTTACTGGTTCTGTCACGCTAAGTTCAGATGCTCTCCCATCTCCAAGGTGTCGTGTAATGGTGCTCGCCCATCTGTCTGCCCTGCACCCTCTTTTTGTTCATCACACCTACTCAGCTTCTTCCTTCCTTGCCTCCTGTAAGTGGGGCATCCCTGGGTGTGAAAACCCCTTTCTTCCTTAAACGCTTGCTTCTGTGAAATGTGACTGGCTTAAAGAGACTGTTTCTGGTGGCTCAGTATCTATTTATGTGCTGTAAGACCTTAGCGGCATTTTTTTTTCCACGATGAGGATCAGATAGTAAATGATTCAAATAGATCCCAAAAGTTCTAACGTGGCGTTTGCTGTAATTAATGTCTGCCTTTCCGACGTCGTGAGCAAAGTGGCGAGATGTTAACGGGACTGTTAACTGATGGGTTTCCAGTGGCACCCATCTGTCCCCCGTGTCTGTGTTCCGGGCTCTCTCTCTCTGGATGCATTGTGCTCCCCGCCAGCAGTCACAGCGGCTGCGACAGTGGCTGTGATGGGATTGCACCACAGCCCAGTAACCAGTCGGCGCTCACCGCGCGCACACTGCGTGCCAGCCCTCCGCTTAGCACGCTGGATGCTCGGCCCACGCTCAGCACGAAATCCGCGGCGTTGGTGCGCTCTTGCTGCGTTACTACCGATGCAGAAGCCAAGGCCGAACAGACGCTGTGGTGGCTCTGAGCCCCGTGAGGTCGGAAACGCTGTTGTCTGCAGCTTCCCGGGTTGGGGCTGCCTCTCCTGACGGGTGAATTTGGGGGTTTTGTTCGTTCTTCGGCGGCGGCTCAGGAATTTGCAAACGTGTTCCCTGGTGGCAGCGTACAGCGTGCACTCGCTAGTGTGTTGTGTGTTTTCTCCCACCGACACGTGTTTGCGATTCGTTCATGTTTGTGTCTCTCCGTGTTCTGTTCCGTGTCCCCTCGGTGTTTATACCACGCTGCCTCCCTTCGCCCTCCGTGGCATCGTGGTTGCTCAGTGGAAGCTCCCGTAGACGTTGGAGGACCAGCCCCTGTGTGGACGTACGTTTCGTTATTCTTGGCAAGGACCGAGGACTGGGAGTTCTGGATCCCATGCCACGTGCATGTTTGCCATCATGCTAAGGGCGTGTGAAGTGGCTGGGAAGCCGGGAAACTGGTTTCCCACGTGGCTGTGCGTCTCACAGCCTCACCAGCAGTGCGCGTTATAGTTCCTCCGTCTCTTCATCAGCGCTGGGGGCTGTCGGTCTTCTGAGCTTGGCGACCTCAGTGGCGGTGCTGAGGCCCCTCCTTGTCCATGGGGTGTGGGGGAGGGGGTCCCTCCTGAGGCCCCCGGCGGATGCCTGGAGCCACGGGTGGCATCGAGCGCTCTATATGCTATTTTTTTCTACCTAGACGTTCCGATGGTCACAGCAAGAGAGGAACAGTAATAACTAGTAACACCGAACAGTGATGACAGTATGCTTTAATAAAAGTTAGGTAGTGAGGTCTCTCTCTCCAAATACCCTCCCACCCTGCACTCACCGTTCACGGAAAGGAAGCACTGCCTGCTTCTCCGTGGCAGATCCGAGGGACCAGCGTCATCCTCCTGCGCTGGGGCCGTGGCAGGTAAACTCAGGTCACGTGGACTCAAACCCTGGGGTACCGCGGCCTGGTGCCCTGGAAGGCTAATGGGCGGGGAGCAGGCGCAGTGCGGGTGCGCTGGACAGAGGGGTGAGTCACATTTCCGGTGGACAGAGCCCGACAGCGTGAGGTTTCACGCTCATCAGAATAGCATGCCGTTTAAAACGGACGGACTGTTTGTCTTTGGAATTTTCCCTTTAACATTTTTGAGACCATGACTGAACGCCCAGAAGGTGAAACCGCAGATAAGGAGGACTACTGTCTGCTGGCATCTCATTGTGGTTTTAATTTACATTTCATTGAGTAATGACACTAAACCTTTTTTTTTTTTTTAATTTATTGATTTTTCACAGAGAGGAAGGGAGAGGGATAGAAAGTTAGAAACATCAATGAGGGAGAGACATCGATCAGCCGCCTCCTGCACGCCCCCTACTGGGGATGTGCCCGCCACCAAAGTACATGCCCTTGACCGGAATCGAACCTGGGACCCTTCAGTCCGCAGGCCGACGCGCTATCCACTGAGCCAAAACCGGCTTCGGCAACACTAAACTTTTTTTTTAACTAGAGGCCTGGTGCACAAAATCTGTGCATTCAGGGGATGGAGGTCCCTCAGCCCGGCCTGCGCCCTCTAACAGTTCAGGAACCCTTGGGGGATGTCTGACTGACAGCTTAGGCCCGGCAGTCGGACATCCTTTGCGCGATTGGGGCCAGGGAGGGACACGGGAGGTTGGCCAGCAGGGGAGGGATCATGGGAGGGGTCCAGGACGTGTCTGGTCTGTCTCGCTCAGTCCCGATCTGCTGGACCCCAGCAGCAAGCTAACCTACTGGTTGGAGCGTCTGCCCTCTGGTGGTCAGTGCATGTCATAGCAAACAGTCAGTGCTTAGCATATCATTAACATATTACACTTTGATTGGTTGAACGGATGACTGAATAGCCGGACACTTAGCATGTGAGGCTTTTATTAGATAGGATTGGTGTCTCACGTGTCTTCCGTGGTGAAATGTCTGTTCATTTCTAGAGAGAAGTCGTCTTCTCACCATCGTACAATATTTTCTTGCCTATCCCGTTGGCAGTACTCTGATTCCACTTTGCTTTCTCGCTTATTGGCATCACCGATGAGGCATACATAACAAGAGAGGCGTTAGTGAGCAAAGTATGTATTTGGGGTCTTTTAGGACTTCCAGACCAGCCATTGCACAGGGTTGCCTGCTTGCTTGGTGAGGGTGGTGGCGACGCTGGGAGAGAGGAGCAGGCCCTCGGCCATTTAATCTTTGTTGTTGACGTGGAGAACTGGAAAGGGACGGTAGCTGGTGCCGCGGGATAAAACGTGTAGTCAGCGTGGGCGCGTCACCGAAATGGTGATGTCTCGTTGTCTGAGCGCCTTCTTTAGGAAGTGATTGTTTTCCGTGTGGTTTCTGAGCTGTTACCCGTGTGATCTTCGTGTGTGACGGCTGTCCTGTAGCAATGGGAAGTGTGCGCTGCCAGGCGTGGAGCTGGCATCCTTTTGTCATTTTCGTTCCCAGCGGTGCCCGCCCGCCGTCCGTCGCCCCTGGGTATTGCGGGCAGTGTCTCTCCATGGGCATCAGCAGCTGCTCAGAGGCGTCCGCTCTGAGGCTGAGGGTGGCGGTGGTCTGAACCTGTGGCCACGGCTGCATGCGTGTTGTCCTATGTTCCCCACTCAGAGGAGCCGGCGGGTGTGTGGCTGGTGAGGCGCGGCTGTGGGAGCACGCCTGGTGCCCACACTGGCCTCGCCACTTGACCTGTGCCGCCGCGTGCCCTTGGCAGGCCGCCGCTCAGGATCCCGTTCCCTCTGAGGACAATGACGAGTTATTGTTGGCTTTCCGTCCGTGAACACATGTGAGGCCGTTAGGGTGCCAATGGCAGACGATAAAGACGCGGATGTCCCTGCCGCGGTGGCTGTGGTTCTTGTTACTGTGATCACCCCGGCTCTTCCCGGGACCCCTTTCTCAGGGGTTACCCCTCCCACCACAGCCCTTCTCTCTGCTCTGTTTCTTCTCACGAAGGACTTTTTGCCGACCTGCCATGCATACTAGGATTCTTCGTTCACTCGGGTGAAAGCTGAAGAAGTCACACACTGGTTTGATAGCTTGGCAAGGGCTGGTGGTCCATGTGGTTAGCTAGAAGTCGAGGGAGCTAGCGAGGTGGTCGGTGGGGACCCGGTGTGAGAGGGGCAGCAGTTAGAGGTCCAGGGGTCTCTCCCATGCCCAGACACACAGTGGGATTTAGAGGTTCAGTAAGTGAAATTTATTTACAGCTGGCTAAAGGATTCACATTTTAGTTTTGGTTTTATTTTCTGAAGATTGGAGTGTGTTTCATTGTAGATAATTATAAAAGAACTTCAGTCATGCAAGTCTCCATTATTGGATTGGCATCATAATTTAGCCTGGCCATGTGGGGTAGAGAGGCATAGTCTTTACCATCTTTCCCTGTCCTATTGCCCTGCTGCTATTTCCAAGCAAAGATGTAGCAGGACTGGATTATTCTTTATGCACTGATTCATCGGTTAGTACTCCCAGCGTTCCTTTGTTAATGTGCGTTATCGACAGTGATCAGATTATATTCATTTTTGGCATCGTATGGCCATTTTCATTTTATGTTTTCTTTAAAAGATAGAGAAAGCTACAAGTATATCTATTGTCTCTAAATACAAACATGTATTCTGGCAATAGAAATCACCCGTGGATAGTTGTCTTTCTAAATGAGAATGCAGTACAGTGAACATTTCCATTTTATCCAACCACAGAGTCAGTGGGCTGTGTGTACCAGGGACATGTCCAGCATGATCATGTGAGGTCCTAGTAGCCGATAGGAAAATGGAGGCCTCTTGGCGAATCTTGGGGTGCATGCAATGTTACTGAACATGCCAGTCATACTCCCTGAAACAATGGAGTAGTGGCATTAGACATGCTCAGTTGCCTAACGTTATATTTTTTTTAGTCAAATAAAACAATTATTAGAAAAATAAAACATTTATTTTTCTATTATTCAGCAAGTATTTGTGGAGCTACCTGCCAGGCATAATGTTAGAATTTGTAATAACGAAATAGATTTAATTCTATGTCGGAGTTGAGAACAACTACTAACCCATCTCATATATTTTCTTCTTTATCAAGGAGTGGCGTTTTGTGAAAAAGTAACGAAGAAGAAGTTTCTTCAAGGATCCTATCTAAGTGCACTTTCTGTTGCTACGTCATTTCTAGTAAGACACTTTTCCTTTTTCTCTGATGTGAAACAGATAAGTGCCACAGAAACGCTTTGTTTAAACATCTAACTTCGGGGGTTAAATATAAACCCTTCAGACTGTCTTGGGAGTTTGAATGGCAGGCATTTTGGGGTTTGCCTTGGGGGTTAATGTAGATGAGATGAATTGAGGATTTATGGAGTCCATACATTCAAGTGCACGGTAGTATGTAGTGAGAGTGTATCAGACACTGTTCAGATGACCTGGGTTTTTTCATTGTTGCCTCCTCCGTATCAGTTACCTTGTGTGTCTGTCTGTCTGAAAAGAGGAAAAGGACCGACAGCGGGCCGTCTGTATTTACCGGGACCAGAGAGGAGGACGGGAGGGTGAGGGAAGGACATGAGCGAGGAAGGGGCTTCCGGTTGCAGGGGAGGTGGGAAGCGCCAGGGAGGAAAGTTGGGCTAATTTAGCAGAGCCTTGAAAGTGCGGGCTTTGTGTGACTCTGGGTTTATTGCCTTACATCACAGGCCGCAATTGCAAGGCCCTGGAGTACTGTGTTTCCATTTTAAAACTTTATTGGTCCGGGTGAATAGTTCCAGTTCGCCAGGACGAAGTGTAGTCTTACTCAGAAGTTTTCCTGAGTGAAACCTCATCTGAGGCCCACCTTTTTTTGTTTTTAATGGGAGTAAAACTGCACGGACACTAGCCCATTTAAAAAGAACGGGATTTTGGAAAGTGTTAGCAGGGGATAAATAAATTAGCATCAACAGTTTAACTATTAGATCCCATTGATTAAGCCTGGTTCTGTCAGTAAAAACCCGCGGGAAGGTACTTAAGACTTTTTGTTGCTGATTCTTGTCATTGGAAGGATAGTTTCACTATTTAACATCAGGTCTGATTTTTCCCTTGAATAATTATATGTCAGAAAGTACAGTGGTACCTTGAGATACGAGTGCCCTAACATATGAGATTTTTTTGAAGTACGAGCCATCGAGCGAGCGATTTTTGCTTTGAAATACGAGCCACAGTTGAGATAGGAGTCATCGCGCGGATCGGCCGGCTGCACACGACCCACCCGTTTACCGCGACTCGAGCGTCTCATAGTTTCCCGCGCCTCAAGGTGACGGAACGAATTAAACTCGTATTTCGAGGTACCACTGTACTTGTATAAATTTAGAGAATGAGTTCCTTGTTAGAACATTTTATTCTGATACCGGTTCCTTGTTGCTTTGTTGTTAAACTTGGAAGAAAGTGGATTTTTATAAATTTCAGTTCAGGCAGCTCGGAGAACGGGCATTGCTTTTCATCGGAAGCAAAGTATCTTCCAGACCATCTTAGGCATGCCCCGGCGGGATGGGGCGACTGAAATGGAGCCCTGGGCTGGTTTGTGGGAATCTCTGGCTGCTCCTCTTCTTCATCTGACGGACGTGTCTCCTGGGTCCCTTCTGTCCCTTTGTCCACCGACTGCTCCAAACGGGATGACGGGAGGGAGCGCTGGGCCGTTCTGACGGCCGCTGCTCAGAACCCGGACCCTCTGAGCCGCGGGCAGGGCCCTGTACCGAGGGCAGCTGTCCCGGTCTGGGTCACCTTGGCGTTAGTTTGGAGGCTTCCTTCCCTGCCGAGGCTGCGGGAAGGCGCAGTGCTCATTCTTCATGGCGGCCCGTCAGCCCCCGCTCAGGAGTTACTCTGAGGATGTGAGGGGGGACGTCTTTCCTTTTCAGTAGCGTCACACGTTGACTCCGCAGCTGCCGACGAGGGATTTCCCTGTGACCCTGCCCTGCTTTGGAGTACAAATTGGAGGAGTTGGCACAGGGATTGGGCAAAAATCTTTCTAGCCTTTTTCCTTTTCTTTCATGTTTTAGAACTGCTTTGGGCTTCTGTTTTGGATCTGTGCTCCACTTTGAGTTAATTTTTTTATATGGTGTGAGGTAAGGGATGAGATTTTTATTTTTTATTTTTGCAAATGTAACATTTTTGAGAAGCTAATAGAGTCTCCTGTTGAATTACTTTTGGCATCGTTGTTGAAAATCAATTGACCATTGTATGTGGGTGTATTTCAGGACTCTCTCTTCTGTTTTTATTAATCTATAAATCTGTCCTTAATGGCGATGCTGTACTACTGTCTTGATTATACTGTAGCTTTCTGGTGAGTCTTCAAAGCAGATGGTGTAAATCCTCCAGTCCTGTTGTTGGACCCTCTGTTTTCCTCTCCCGGGTTCTTCCCACTGCTCTGTGTGTATTGTAGAATCTGCCGGTCAGTCTGCAGCAATGCCTGCCGGTGTTTGGATTAGGAACACTTTTATCTTACGGGCCAGTTTGGGGGAAGCCGGCCTCTTACGGGTGTTTTTCTCTGCAGGCTTCTAGCTTAATTCTGTTGTGGTCCAAGAACACCCTTCGTGTCTGCGTTTTGAGTGCAGGATGCTGTCTGCATCAGTGACTGGTGTGCACCGCACACTCTGCAGTGGTTGAGTGGCGCTTTCTGAAAACGTTACTGCGGTCACATTGGTTGCTCGTGCGTTTCGAGACGTGCCCTTCTGATTTCCTATCATCCACCAGCTGCCGAGGGAGCCACGTGGCTGTCCTCAGCAGTGATGATGGGCTGGGCTGTTTCTCCATTCACTTCCGGCTCATGGCATTTGAAGCGCTAAAATTAGGTGCATGCATATTTAGTGGGTCTTGTTTTGTTTTTAAATGTCTTCTTGCTGAATGGGGTCCACTGTCTTGGAACGCCCCTCTTCCTTTCGGGTAATATGTTGAGACATAGTTTCTGCAAGAGCTCTCGTGGTTTGGTTTGGATTTTACTGCCTTCTCTGCGGGTCTGTCTCTCCTGTCCACGTGCGGAGTTTTTGACAGAGTCTGAGGTTGTTCTGGATCCCCATAGGTCAACTTTCCGCCCGCTGGGACTGCTCGGCAGGCTTGTTCAGACGCCTGTTTGAGTCATTGGTGAGGGTGTGCCACCGTATGGTTTCCTGTGAGACAGTCCTTAGTTTTCGGTTGTGTTTTTTAGATTTTTACATGACAGCCCCATCTGGAAACCCCGCCTGCTGTACCTGGGTGCCTACATGGCATTTGCCCGTGTGGCTCCTATTTGGTTGCACCGGATGCACACCCATTTCCATGTGTTTTGTCATTGTCTTATGTCCTTAGAATTTTTGAAAACGGGATGTTTTTCAAGGGAAGCTGAAATTTAGGTTTCTTTTTGGGAAAAAAAATAAACGATTTGACCCACATTTCAGATCTTCAGAACCTTTTCTCTAGAGGACAGTTCGGAGTGACTGGTTCTCAAAGGCACTCATGAGTGTTTCGTTCCTGGCGCGTGCCTTCCTTTCCTTTGCTCTTTCACCCGAAGGTGGGCACAGTTCCCTGCAGTGTCACTGTCATCCCGATGCCCAGGGCTCCCCAAAGTGTGTCTTTAGCGCTGAGGTCTGGGCCTTCTGTCCAGCTTCCTACCCGCCATTTCCAGCTGCTGGTCCACGGCCATCCCAGGTCCAGTGTGACTGAAACTGAACTCCTAGCACATTGCGGACCAGCAGCTTGTCTGCGGCTTTACCCAGTGGCCGAGGAGTTTCTGTTGCACAAGTTCACCAAACGGTGTACGCACATGTTCCAGGCACGCTTTAAGAGTAAATACCCATCGCATCTCGAAGTTAGTTATTACATCTTCTTACAAGCTACTATCTTCTTTTAAAAAATATGTATTTTATTAATTTTTTACAGAGAGGAAGGGATAAGGATAGAGAGTTAGAAACATCAATGAGAGAAACATCGATCAGCCGCCTCCTACACACCTCCCATCGGGGATGTGTCCGCAACCAAGGTGCATGCCCTTGACCGGAATCAAACCTGGGACCCTTGAGTCCGCAGGCCCACACTATCCACTGAGCCAAACTGATTAGGGCACAAGCTACTATCTTCTTAAAGTATGGTACTTTGTAAAACACTGTGTACTATGAAGCGAGAATTCTCGTGATCTGTCTGCAATGTGCTACGTTCCTCTCTTTTAAAGAAGGAATGAATCCCTATAGATTTTCTCATGGTAGATGCCTATTTGGTTGTTCACAGCATCCAGTTGTTGATGGTACATGGTTACTGTATTAGAAAGTAGTTTTATTGTAGTAGCTTTTGATAAAATGTAACAGGTAGTTGATTACTAGAATCATCCAAATGGTGTGTTCTGATGAGTGGTGTTTATTTAATAAGGGCCAAGTTGAAAGTAAAGTTCACCTTCTGTTTAAAGTCCGTGCTCTTAAAATATTTATGTACTGAAGCCACAGGTGCTTTAAAACAGTAAACAAAATGGATTGTAAAAGACTGAACGTCTGTAATCAGTATTAGAATGGCGTGGTCAGAATTTGAGCACTAGGTTCTGCTGTCTCGCAAATCGAGACTACACAAACCCATACTGGGAATCTTCCTTAACCGCTAGTTCCCGGTTCTTTTTAATGACATTCCACAAAAAGTAATCCAATTATCTGAGAGTTCAGTTTAAACTGATTTTATTGTTTTTTACTATATTAATTTTGCCTGAATACAGTTATAGGCCTGGCATCTAATTAGATTCATTTTTACTCCATAGGGCTCTGGTTGGCAAACTGACTCATGAGCCACATGTGGCTCTTTAGCCCCTTGAGTGTGGCTCTTCCACAAAATACCACGGTCTGGGCGAGTCTATTTTGAAGAAGTGTTAGAAGAAGTTTACATTTAAAAAAATTTGGCTTTCAAAAGAAATTTCAGTCGTTATACTGTTGAAATTTGGCTCTGTGGACTAAAGAGTTTGCTAGCCACTGCCCTAGGGTAAGATATATTACTTTCTCTACGTGCAAAAAAGTGCCCAACTGTATTTGTTTTTATTTTTTTATTTTTAAATATATTTTATTGATTTTTTACAGAGAGAAAGGGAGAGGGAGAGAGAGTTAGAAACATCGATGAGAGAAAAACATCGATCAGCTGCCTCCTGCACGCCCCCTACTGGGGGATGTGCCTGAAACCAAGGTACATGCCCTTGACCGAAATCGAACCTGGGACCTTTCAGTCCACAGGCCGACGCTCTATCCACTGAGCCACACCGGTTTCGGCTTTTCAGTGTTGTCTTCTTTGAAAGTGCAGTGAAATGGCATTTGCCGCGTTGGCCATTTGAAGGGTGCAGTTCAGTGGCGTTAGCTAGATCCCCATTGCTGTGCAAGGGTCGCCGCCACCCATCTCGGAGCTGTTTCATCATCTCCGACCGACACTGCACCTTAGCCTGACTTCCGTCCCCCTCCCTCCGGCCCTGGCCACTGCCTGTTTACCTCCTCCGTCTCCATGCATTCGGCACTCGGAGTGCCTCATGTTGTACGTGGAATCGTATCATATTTGTCCTGTGAATTTAGGAACATCCCAGTATTTGTCCCCCATCCCTCCCCATATATTTTTACCGCGGAAGTGTTGGAAGCACTAGGTTTTGACACGGCTGTCACTCACGACATGACAAATTATGTCATTGCCAGTCATTCCACTATGGAGATGAAGGGAATGGAACACCCTTGTCTTTGACTGATCCTCAGAGACGGAGGGAATGGACATGGGCTCACAGGCCCACCCACACCCACCACATCAGGCCTGGGGTTCACTCTCGGGCCTGGCTTTTGCCTCCTCAGGGAGGTGCCACTCCGGTTGGGAAGGAGCTCATTGAAGAGCTGACGGGAGAGCATCGCCCGGGCACACTGTTAGGGAAGTCGGCCGTGGCTTTGTGAGCTGGCGAACAGCACTTCTGCTGGTGTGGCTGGCAGTTTGCAGGACGTTCGTAAGGCAGGTTGGAGCTGTCCGATGTTAGCCATCAGAGCTTTTAGGGGTGTTTCGTGATGTTTGTGAGCAGAAGCCTTGGAGCGAGACTCCTGTGTTCAGACGCTAAGCTGTGCCTCTTCCTGTGTGACCCTGGACACGACACTCTGTCTCTGTGCGTCAGTAATCCCCGTTATGAAACGAGGTACTTAGAGCAGACTCAGAAGATTGCGGGGAGGAGAGAAGCGTGAGAAACGTGCTGGCCCAGGAACAGTCTCAGCAAGTCTGGCTCTTGTTGCTGTAGTCACAGCACCGAGGAAACACGCAGTTATTTTTAATATGTATATATACTTTTTAGATGTATGCACTCTTAGCCAGGGCTAGAGATACAGAAAGACTTAAGAGAGATTTTAGGGTCAAATGGACAAGGCTTCAGCTCGTTTTATTTCAGATTTGTTTATCCTCGCCCGAGGATGTTTCCCGTTGATGTTTAGGGAGAGTGGAAGAGAGAGAGAAAGACGGAGAGAAACATCGATGTGAGGGAGACACGTGGATGGGTTGCCTCCTGCACGCGCCCAGACCAGGGCCCGGGCCGGGAAGGAGGGGCTTCACCTTACTTACTGGTTTGAACTAATAACCCGTCAGCGTGCAGCACCACGTCAGGTTTGAAATTTGTACAGCGTTTTCATGATTGGCAAATCCGTGGAACTTACATTTTCCAACTTGTGTTTTCTTTTAGATCTTAGAGAATTCCAGCGGCAGCCCTTGGACCAGAAGCTGCAATAACAGAAGCTGTGTATGATGCATTAGGCTATTGAAGAAAAGTACTCTTTGAATTAAATATTTGGAATATAAGGGAGGAAAGGTGACCGAAAATGGGGCGGAAGAAAATACAAATCACACGCATAATGGATGAAAGGAACCGACAGGTAAATGAATATCTTAACTTACCTATTTAATAGATATAAGTGTTTTTTTTTTCTTTAAAAGGGTGTGGAGGATAAAATGGTTGAATTTTTCTTACACATAATTTTAAGTCTTAATATATATATTTTTTAAAAATATATTTTATTGATTTTTTACAGAGAGGAAGGGAGAGGGATAGAGAGTTAGAAACATTGATGAGAAAGAAACATAGATCAGCTGCCTCCTGCACACCCCCCCACTGGAGATGTGCCCGCAACCTTGACCAGAATCGAGACTGGGACCCTTTAGTCCACAGGCCAATGCTCTATCCACTGAGCCAAACCAGTTAGGGCTGAATATTTTTATTTTTAAATAATTTTATTTTTTAAAATTAAATATTTTAGCCATCAGAAAGTTTTGGCTTTTTATCATTTGCTTTAAGGAAACATTTTTATTTCAGAAATCATGTGTTAATTACAAAAACATAGGCAGAAGGAAGAAAAGTAAAATCCCTGTAGTGATTTTATGTTCACTAATTGTGTACATTTTTCATAATATATTTATTCTTCTATACCTTTCATTATTAGTATTCTACGTATTGATCATTTAAAATTATCACCTCTGTTTTCATAAGTAGGTAATTCTTACGTTAACTACAGCTGTCAGCGAATGTGTTCTGGTCAGTTAAGTTTTCAGGTTAACCAACAGATAATCATATTTTTTACAACTCTGGTTATCACAGATATTCTACATCTTATGTACCTGGTGGGCAAAAGTAGGTTTACAGTTGTTTGTATAGAAATAATCTATAATAATAAAGGCATAATATGCTAATTAGACCAGATGTCCTTCAGGACGAAGCTGGGGCTGTGAGGGAAGCCCAGGTCCCAGGTAAAGCCCGGGTCCCGGGTGCCAGAGGTAAGCTGGTGCTGTAGGAAGGCCTACTCTTGTATGAATTCCTGTAAATCTTCCATACTAATAAAATGGTAATATGCTAATTAGACCGGACATCTTCCGGATGACCTTCCAGACATCCTTCCTGACAAAGCCGGCCTGGGTCCCTGGTGCCTGTGGCCAGCTGGCGCAGGGAATCCTGGGTCCTGGGTGCAGTGCCGAGGCAGAGGCGGTTAGGAGCGATCAGGCCAGCAGGGGAGCAGTTGGGGGCAATCAGGCAGACAGGCAGAGGTGGTTAGGGGCGATCAGGCAGGCAGCTGAGTGGTTAGGAGCCAGCAGTCCCGGATTGCGAGAGGCCCACAGGGTAAACCGGCAGTTGGACATCCCCTGAGGTGTCCCGGATTGGAGAGGGTGCAGGCCAGACTGAGGAACCCCGTTCCCCTGTGCACAGATTTCATGCACCAGGCCTCTAGTAATAAATAGTAATACAATAATAAACTCTTTTGCTTGTGCACAGCAGTTTTTGTTTGAGAAGGTCTTTATGTCTCTTGAAGTACAATTTCTCAAGGCACAGCGTTTAGGCTGGTGGGTCCTCCCCGCCCGGACACATGAAACTTGTCAGTGTGCTCTTGCTTGTTGCGGGTGTCGGAGGAGAGCTTGGATGTGGTTCTTAGAGTTCCGCGTCGGTGATAGCTGTTTTCCCCTCCGGCTGCTTTCAGGCTCTTTCTGCCTTTGCTTTTATACAGTTGATGTGTAAATGCCTTGCTGTCGTCTGGGCTTTGTTTATTGTTTACATTAAGTTGCTTGGTGTTCTTTGAGCTTCCGGATCTGTGGTGTGGTGTCTGAACGTTAATTTGGGGAAATTCTCAAATGCTGTCCTTCAGGTATTTCCTCTGTGATGTCTCTGTTTTCTCTTGCTGCTGTTTACGTTTCTTTTGGCAGGTCCTCAGCTCAGAGGCTTCTTCCTCATTAGTCCCATCCTGCTGAGGACCCATCAAAGACGGTTCCTTTATGATGGTGTTTTCCCTGCCGGCACTTAAAAGGGATTTTTAAAAAGAATGTCCACCTCTCTGCTTACTGTTGCTGCGCGCTGTCTCCTTTGCCAGGAGAGCCTTAGCGTGGTACTCACAGCTGTGGTGAGTTGCTGGTCCGACCGTCCCCGCCTTTCTTTTTCTTTTTATTGATTTTTAGAGAGACTGGAAGGGAGGAAGAGAGACAGAGAGAGAAACATCGATGTGAGAGGGCCGCATCGGTTAGTTGTCTCCCTCACGTGCCCTCATTGAGCCTGCCACTGAGGTACATGCCCTGGACTGGAATTGTGCCAAGACCCTTCGGTCCTCAGGCCGACGCTCTAGCCACTGAGCTAGACGGCCTCGGGCTGAGTCCAGCGGGTGTGCGTGCTTCCGCTGCGGCTCTGCAGTGCAGACCGTGCTGCTGCCCCTGAAGGAAGCCTGGTCCGTGTGTCCAGGCGGAGGGCGCCGAGGATGCCCAGAGGACCCGGCCTGGGACCGTGGGGGTGGGGAGCGCGGCGTGGTCCGGAGCCTCGCGGAGGCCTGGAAGTTATGAACGTGACTCCAGCCCCATGGCGGAGGGGGGGGGGCTGGGAGTCTGACCAGCAGCTGAGGAGTGGGCGGCCTGAGAGGGAGAAGGTGTGGACGCTGCCCTCCAGCATCACTCCGAGGAGCAGGGCGTTGGAGCGGCCGGCACGTCCCGGGGCCCGTGGTCTTCGCTGCGGGGGGGGGAGGAAGGGCTGCTGGGGGGAAGAGCTGGACTGTGTGGACAGGAGCGGGGGGCGCGGGCAGGTACGAATGAGGCGTCTGAGCGGAGAGGGGTGACGGGAAGGGGGAGGGCGCTGCCTGTGTCTGATCCCCGGTGGAGCGTGGTTGGGGGGGGTGGGAGTGGTCGGCTTGGAGAGTGGCTGGCACACACGTTGTGGTGCCAGGCAGGCGGAGTGGAGCTGAGACTTAGATCCTCAATGAGAACGCCAAGCAGCCGTGTGTATGTGTGTGTGTGTGTGTGCGTGCGTGTGCGCGTGTGCATGTATGTGCGTGTCTTCATGTGTGTGCACGTGTATGTCTCTCCATGTGTGTGCACGTGTGCGTGTGTGTGTGTGCGTGTGCGTGTGTCCGCGCTCCCAGGAGAACGTGAGCCCTGGGGTGGGAGCGGGGGGTGGTGGGTGAGGGGGTCGGGCGGGGAGGCTCTGCAGGCAGCACCTCAGGAGTGGGTGCGGGGGTGAGAACAGGGGTGGCCGTGGGACCCCAGAGGCGAGGGAGGCCTGAGGCGCCAGCAGCGGGGGACTTGGTAAGGGGGAAGGCCTTCGGAGGCGCCGTAACCGCGGGGCGCGGGGAAGGACCGGCGGAGTGGGGCGGTGAGAGGCCTGTGCAGCGCGGTGACAGGCGCGGCTTCCGGAGCGGGTGCTTGGCACATGGAAGAGGCTGAGCATCTGGAGGCTGGGAGACCCCGGGACGCGAGGCCGAGGGATTTGCAGTGACCCCCCCCCACACACACAGAGTCCCCAGAGAGAGAAGAGCAGGTAGAAGAGGGGCGGCCGGGTGACCCTCAGCGGCTGAGGGCGGGGGGTCACTGGCGCCCGGAAAGGCCGCATCCTGGGCGGAGCGAGCACAGGCCGGGTCTGAGGCTGCAGGGGAGGAAGGCGGGGTCGGCGGGACGGGCAGCGGGCGCTTAGGGGGCTGGGAGCGGGCGAGGGGGCGGACGTGCTGTTTAGTTGGGGAACAGTGTGCGTGAGGGGGCCTCCTGGAGGAGGGCTGGGGGTTCTGTGGGAGCCGTTTTAAGCCGGTCGGTCAGGGGCACGGGCAGCTCTTTCCCGGGTCCTGGGCTAGAGCGGCCGGGTGCAGGCCTCGCTCCCAGGAGGCCGCGCTGCCGGAGCCGGAGCCGGAGAGAGCGGGGGAGGTGGGGTGGCAGGTGGGGTGCAGGCTCACGGGGAGTGAAGCCAGAGCCGCTCCATCCTCGCACTCGGACTCAGGATTAAGACTCACTTTCAGGGCGCCGTGTCCAAGTCCTGCGGATGCTTTTCTCCGATGTTTAATGGCTTTTTAGAGAGAGAGGAAGGGAGAGGGACAGAGAGAAACTCATCGATGAGAGAGAAACGTCATGGATCGCTGCACACCCTCCACTGGGGATGGAGCCCGCCGCCCGGGCCTGTGCCCTGACAGGGAACCGAACCGCGAGCTCTCGGTCCCTGGGCCGGCCACAGCGGCGGGGCGAGCACTGACGCTTTAGTAAAAGGCCCTCCTTGCCCTCTGCCGTTAGGTCACCTTCACGAAGCGGAAGTTCGGGCTGATGAAGAAGGCCTACGAGCTGAGCGTGCTGTGCGACTGCGAGATCGCGCTCATCATCTTCAACAGCTCCAACAAGCTGTTCCAGTACGCCAGCACCGACATGGACAAAGTGCTGCTCAAGTACACCGAGTACAACGAGCCGCACGAGAGCCGCACCAACTCCGACATCGTCGAGGTAACCGCGCCCGCGCCCGCTCCCACACAGCGCCCGAGCTGTGCCTTTCTCTGAGTCCCTGCTTTTAAAGATGCATCTTTATTCGTGTCCGAGAGGAGGGGAGAGGGAGAGAGAAACATCAGTGATGAGAGGATCATGGGTTGGCTGTCCCCTGCACGCCCCCACGGGGTCGAGCCTGCAACCCGGGCCTGGGCCCTGACCGGGAATCGAACCGTGACCTCCTTCCGAGGTCGATGCTCAGCCCCTGAGCCCTGCCGGCCGGGCCGGGTCATTTCTTTGGAGGACTTGATGGCGGCCTGTAATGACCCACTGTGGCTAGACACGTGTCCTACTCAGCGAGACACATGAACGAGGCTGTTGTACGCCCACGTCACTGGCACGTCACCTGTGCCGGCTCACTGAGGAGTGTCTGAGTTCACAGTCTAAGAAACTGTTATCGCGATGAGTTGGTTGAAATGTCTTCATTGTCTGTGACGTCAGTGATTGTCCATGGCTTGAACCCCTAACGAAGCATGTAAACCGCTGTGAGCGATCGGCTTAGTGTGCTTCCTCGTGCGGCGTGCCCCGGGGTGACTGAGGGACTGGGGCCAGCTTGCCCGGCCTCTGACCAGCTCACCGGCTCTGGTTGCATAGTTGTCCATTGCTACGGTTGGCAGGTCTCCCTGAGTGTCCTTTGCAGGGGGTGTGCATACAATGGCCTTTGCCGCAGATGTGTGTCCATGTGTCCTCCACCCCAGCCCTTTCGGGGTGCTCTGACGGGAGAGGAGGTGCGTGTCCTGCGTTGTTAGCAGCCTGCGTGGTCTGCAGCAGCGTGCGGACACATGTGTGGTGCCTGTGGCGTTAGATCTGGTGTGTTGTCTGGGACCACCATGCTAAATACATACGAAAGTGTTGGTGTTGGAATGTTGCGGGATAAACGGATAGTGAGACAGGCGTGACACTCCTTTATCCACCTTTCCGTTTTAAAAAGAACATTTTTATTGATGTCAAAGAGGAAGGGGGGGCGAGAGAGAAACATCAAGGATGAGAGGGAATCATGGATCAGCTGCCTCCCCCACGCCCCACACTGGGGATCGAGCCCGCCACCTGCCATGTGCCCTGACGGGAATTGAACCATGACCTCCTGGTTCCTAGGGGCCAGGCCGCCCCCTGTGGAGCAGAGTCTGGGTGGGGGAGTGCTGGGGGAAGTAGTTGATGGGGAGCCTGGAGCGCCAGCTGTGGCGTGGGGACATGTGTGCTCGGGCCCGGGCCCCAGGAAACCGGCGTTTTAAGAGGAGTCTGCCGCTTCTGAAGAGAGGCTGCTCTCGATCTCTGAAGCCGCAGTTTGCCGACCTCGGGCAGCAGTGAAAGCCGATGGGTCAGGCCCGCTCTGTGAACTCTCAGGGGGCGGCTGAGGTGGATGGGGAAGAAGGCCGTCTCCCTGGGGAAGGGAGAGGAAGTGGGGTGCGGGCTGCGTCCTGAAGGAAAAGTCCGGGTGCTGCTGCTGGCAGGCGGGCTGTGCCCCCCGGCCACCCTCACGCTGCGGCCGGCACGGAAAGGGTACCCCTCCTGGGAGCGGCAAAATGGCCGACCTTCTTAGAAGAGAAACAGGACAGCGTCTTCACGACGTGGAAGGGAGGCGTTCCGATACCAGCCAGAGCGGTGACCGCCGTGGGGAGAACTGGGAAGGGAAAGGGGATCAGCCTGACGTTATTAAAATAAGAACCGTTTCCTCCGGAGACAAGCGTCAGACATGCCGAAGCACATGGGAGGGGGGGGCGTGCAGAGGGTCCACAGGGCGTACAGCTAGCCAAGGGCTTGTGCCGAGGACAAGCACAGGCTCCTCAGCAGGCGGGACGAGAAACAGCCCGTGGAAACTTGGCAAAGCGTCTGACAGGCACCCCCCCGGAGGAAGCCCAACGCCGGGAGAGCGGCCTGCGCCGTATTGTCTCCGTCACAGAGGAAGGCAGGTCCCTCCTCACCGCAGGCGGGTGCTGGTCCTGAGGCGCAGCTTGGCACGGCCTGTCTGACTGCAGAGAAACATCTTATGAACTCCACCTTCCCTCACACACTCTATAGAACCGTGTGCAGCTGTGTAGACAGCTGCCACAACGCGCATACGTCCCACCGGCGTGTCGGTGGTTGAACGCCGACCCGTGCACCAGGAGTCCCGGTTCAGGCCCTGGTCAAGGCATAGGGCCTGCGTGCGGGCTTGGTCGCAGGAGGGCTCATTGATGTTTCTCTCTCCTCTCCCTTCCTCTCTCTGAAATCACTGATCGGCTGCCTCCTGCACACCCCTATTGGGGATCGAGCCTGCAGCCAGACATGTGCCTGACCAGGGGATGGAACCATGACCTCCTGGTTCATGGGTCAGCGCTCAACCACTGAGCCATGATGTCTGGGCTTGATGTACTTTATGTATGCTTCACAATTAAAAAATCTTTAATGTTTTTATGTATTTTCAACTAGGAAATAGAAGAAATGTCTTTCAAAATTGGGAACAGTTATTAAAAATGGGGAAAAGGAGACCTTTGCTTATTTAACAGATCCTAATGGCCTAAGTTCCTTGCAGCTTAAGACATGGTTCTGTTATTTTACATGTGCTCATCTGTGCCGTGTGTCCCTCTGACTAATGACCCACTCAGCGGCCCGCAGGGGGCATGCGCTGCTCGGCTGCCTCGCAGAAGTGAGGGCAGGGGTGGCGGGGAGGGCAGGGGTGGCCGGGAGGGCAGGGGTGGCCGGGAGGGCATGGAGGGTGGCCGGCCGGAGCTCGGCGGTGGGACGCAGGCAGACAGCACGCGAGACGCTCAGCCTGTGGCTCTGCGTCTGAGACTGGGGCTCTTGAGTGCGGAGTGGGATCTGGCCCTTCGCGTCCCAGAACGAGCGCACACTGAGGAACATTCTGGCTCTCTCAGCCCGTGGTCGGCACACTCATCCGTCCGCGGAGCCAGACATCAACAGGACAGCTCTCAGGATTCCTCTGAGAGCCAAGATTTTACACTTAAAGAGCTCTGAGGCTGCTCCTTCACAACGGACTCGCCCGGGCCGGGCTGTTTTGTGGAGGAGCCTCCCTCCGGGGGCCAAAGAGCCGCCTGGGGCTCGCGGGCCGCGGTTTGCCGGCCACAGTCTTGGGCAGCAGTGAAAGCTGCGGACCGGGCAGGCCCGCCCTGCTGAACTCCGGGGCGGCTGGCCTCTTTCTCCCGCGCCTCGCCCCGCTGAGAGGCCCCGCATTCCGCGTGTTACACGGGGGCCGGGACCCCCCTCAGCGCGCTGCGGCCGATAAGGAGGCAGAAAGGCCTTTTTAGGCAGTCGGCTCGGAGCCCCTCGCTCCGGCGATAAGGGCGCAGCTGGCTCCAGCAGAGGCGGCGCTGCTGTTATCGGCTGAGAGGCCCCGCATTCCGGGCCAGCGGGGAGAGCGCGGCGCACACTGTGGGGACGCGGGCACCCCTCAGCGCAGGCCGCTGCCCCGCTCAGAGGTCCGAAGAGCTGCGTCCTCAGCGACGCTGTTAGCGACGGCCGGACGGTGGCTGGGCTCCTCTGGAGGCCGATGGACACGAGGACCCTGGGCGTCGGGGCTGGTGCTGGGCCGGTCGGCCGCCCGGTGGTGACATGTGGTGGTGACGTGTGGCGGTGACATGTGCGGAGGCACCTGCTGTGTGTCTGGGCGGCAGGGCGGGTAGAGGTCACGGCCGGCTGAGTGCTGACACCTCCCGCGATAGCGCCGGGGCCGCGGCGGTGCGGAGCGGCGCCAGGCCTTTTATGGCCACGCACGCCGGCCCTGCGGCGAGGGGCCCGCGCTCCGCCCGTGTGGGCGGCCGCTGTGCTGGTGCAACGGGCCGCGCCTGGCGGCCGCATTGTGCCACCCTGGCCCCGTCAGAGGTTGGGGCGCTGCGTGTCTGTGCCAGGGGCTGTGGCTCCGGGAGCGGAACAGACCAGGTTAGTGAAGGGCAGTTCTAGAGCCGCGCACTCCAGAGGCACTGAGGAAAGCCGCCCACCCAGTGCGCTGTGGCTGCTCCGCTCCTCCGAGGAAGGGGAAGCAGCGCTCAGTTACTGTTACTTCCTGCAGGTTTGTGCGATGTCAGAGAGGGAGGGAGGGGAGGTAGACACATCCATGATGAGAGACTCATGGATCGGCTGCCTCCTGCACGCCCCCCACTGGGGCTGGAGCCCACAACCTGGGAATGTGTCCACTGAGCCACACCAGCCAGGGCAGCATTCACAATGATTACAAGTCATGTTTGAAAGGATGCCAAAATCTATTACTGTGGGTTAACTTAAAAGGTCTCCAATCACATTTAAGTAATTACTTGTTAGTGGACTGACCTAGTGCTGGTCTCTGGACCAAACCCCATTTGCTAGGGAAATGTCACCTTCCCTTGGGGGGCTGGGAAATCCCAAACCTCGCAGCTCCGTGAGCACTGGACCCGGGCATTCTGGGCAGTCAGACTCATGGGGGTTTTAGAAACGGACGTCCTAGAAGCACGTTAGAATTCCTAAATTGTCAAGCCCTTGGTGGTCAATACTGGGCGAGTCATTTCAGGATGATTTTTCCTTTAAAAAGTTAAAAAGTAGCAACCCAGCTGTGCACTGTGTTTTCACTATATTAGTAAGAAGAAGAAGAAAAACCACTTTGGTGCAGGAGGGGGGACATTCGAGAAAATTCTCCAGAAAGTCACTGCTGCGGGTTAAGTCAGCCCTTGGAGCGCTGTGGGGAGAGGGCGGGAGAGAATGCCGAGTCACTCGTTGTACAAGTTTTAAACTACGGACGGGCACTCATAGCCCATTCCATACGGGAAGGGTCCGCCTGTCAGATGTCAGACTCCCAAGGCAGCGGGGAATGACCGTGTTTCAGACCAGCTGGAGGAGGCGGTCTGGGGGGTGCTGGTCGGTGCTCTCCGGGGGGTAGGGTACACTCAGCACAGGCAGCATTGGGGTTCATTTCCATTTCGCTTCTCCCGCATCAGCCCCCCCCCCTTGGGAGAGAGCGGGCAGCTGGTGCCCCCTCCCAGGGTGTGGGAAGGGGAGTCCAAACCGCCCGCCGCTGCTGGAGGGAGCTGCCCGGTGCCGTCCTCCGGAGGAGCAGCCCGGGGTCCCCGAGCCCGTGCCGCGGCTCCGCCCCGCCGGCGCAGGCGGTGACAGAGCCGCCGGACCCTGTGTGTGTGAACTCTCAATTGTGTTTCAGACGTTGAGAAAGAAAGGCCTTAATGGCTGTGAGAGCCCCGATGCTGACGATTACTTTGAGCACAGTCCGCTCTCGGAGGACAGACTCAGCAAACTGACCGAAGAGAGCGATTTTATTTTCAAACGCGGCCCCGTAAGTATGCGCTGCCTCTGCTGTGATGTGTTGATCCTCTCTGTTAACTCCATCGTCTAGGCTCTGAACAAGAAGGAGCACCGCGGCTGCGACAGCCCGGACCCCGATACTTCCTATGTGCTAACGCCACATACAGAGGAGAAGTATAAAAAAATTAATGAGGAGTTTGATAATATGATGCGGAATCATAAGATCGCAGTGAGTACTAGCTAACGTCCGGTTTGTGCTTTTCACTTGTGCATGGCGGGACTGCCTTGTTGGTTCCCAGTGACGGCGTGCTAAGGAGGAGGAGGAAAGGCAGGGTTTACTGTGCTTTATGGAACGTCAGGTCCACGCTGCTGAAACCTCTCACGGCTCAGCCTTAGACACAGGCGCGGGAGCCCCGGGCTGACCAGGCTCGCTCCCACCGGCCTGCACTCGCTCCTCCGCGGTGCAGTGAGCGAGTTGCCTCACGTGACCTTTAAGGTCTCATCAGCTCTGACCTTCAGCGGCTTTAACTGTGGGTGCATCTGGCCGCCCTCTCCCTCCTGTGACTTGAGAAATATTTCATGCACTTTAAACAGATCATGAGACTGTGGAGTGTAACATGGCTAGCTTTACTACAAAATGTAGTGTTTTAAAATTATTATTAAAATACATAGGAAGGGAGAGAGAGAGAGAGAGAGAGAGAGAAACATCAATGATGAGAGAGAATCATGGATCGGCTGCCTCCTGCACGCCCCCTACTGGGGATCCAGCCCAAAACCCTGGCAAGCGCCGCCTACTGGGAATTGCACTGTGACCTCCTGGTTCACAGGCTGACGCTCAGCCCCCGAGCCGCACTCTGGGGCCGGAAATCACGCTGGCTCACGTTGTGCCGCGCTGGAATAGCGGCAGATACTGGTTGGCTCTTTGTAAATGTCCTCACCCCGTGCTTGGAGCTGTGGTGTTGAGGCAGAGCACCCTGGTCGTTTCGGTTTCGGAAGAGATTCTGAACCCGAGCCGTGCGCCGGCGTTCAGAACTGTCCACCTCCACCCCCGGCCTCCGAAACGCCCTGCCTCACCTCCCAGAGAGCCTCCGAAGAGCCCCATCGGGAGCCCATCCACAGGGGCCCCTCACGGCCCCCGACCCCTGCGTTTCATACGCTGGCAGAGTGTCGGCCTGTGGACAGATTGGTGCTGACACTTATTTCAGTCAGAGGTAATGCTCTTCAGACTGGGCGCTGGAGTATCATCCTACGCTGTTTCTTCAGAGCCACTCAGGAAAGAGAGACTCAAGATCTTTCTGTGCTAATACCATCACGGTCTTTAAAAACAATAGCAAACAAAACTAAAATTCCTCTGACTTCATAAGGATGTTGGTGACCCCGCAGTTAATGTCCAGCTGCAAAAAATATGGTGTAAATGGAAGTACCTTTGGGAACATTTTAAACCTTATGTCCATTGTTTTGTGTCTGTTAATGACTCATAACTTTCTACCCGGAATAAACTATTGGATAGAATATATAAACTGTGTTCTTCCAGCTCTGAATTAGTAGTTTCCTTTGCAAATCACTTCAGAAAGTCTGAGGAGGAAAGGCTGCTCTCATTTCAGATTATGAAAGGGGTTGTTGATTGTTTATCAGTAAAATATATTATTACTGATCTCAGAGGGGGCGAGAGAGCAAATCACCCATGATGAGAGGGGAGCATGGATTGCTGCCTCCCGCACGCCCCCTGCTGGGGATCGCGCCGGGAATCTGTGGCTGACACGCCTGTGGTCTGTGCGGGAATGAAAGGGGAAATAGAAAGTATTTCAAAGGGGTGTGGACTGTTTGGAGGGAAGGAAGTTAGCACTGATAAAGATATAATTTAATCATGCAATTTAGAGAGCGCTTGTCAGTTACTTTTATTGTTTAGGTTATTTTTTCTCCTTTGTTACCCTTGGATTGCTTTGTGCTACATATAGTAACTTAATTGTTTTTACTTTGGTCCATTAAGAATCTCAGTCAGTTAAATCACTCCAGGGTTGTTTATAATGCCTGAAATTCTGTGTATTACACTTCCAATATTTGTACACACTTTGCCCTTCTTATTATATTGGGAATCTCCCAATAGAATTGTAATGTCACTAGACTGGTCTCATTAAAGTGATGATTTATGCTTACTTGGTATACATTTTGTAATGTCTAAATGTGACCACAGTACTTTAATATTAGGTTGACTTTTTCATCTCTATGAATGTTTGAAATATATACATTATTTCAGAATATATGTATTAGTACATAAATGGAAAAGGTTCATGCCAAACATACTCCTGTTTAATATAATTCTAAAGGAAATCGCTTACATCTGCGAGGTGAAATTTAGGCAGGATCTGCCCCATGCCCTGCTGGTAATGACTGGTTAGCTGTGAGTCCGTAAGTGCATACGCGGAACACGGATGGGCACGCAGCTAACAGCGCCTCTCCCTGTCCTCTCTCTGCAGCCCGGCTTGCCGCCTCAGAACTTCTCCATGTCCGTCACGGTCCCCGTGAGCAGCCCCAACGCCTTGTCCTACCCCAGCCCGGGGGGCGCCCTCGTGTCCCCGGCCTTGGCAGCCGGCTCCGCATTGGCAGACTCGGGCATGCTCTCGCCGCCGCAGGCCGCGCTGCACCGGACCGTGTCCCCCGGCGCCCCACAGCGCCCGCCCAGCACGGGCAGCGCGGGTAGGTAGTGCCAGCTGTGTGGCGCCCCTTTTTCTCTAAAAGGGCAAAAGAACCCCAAATAGCTACCCTAAGAGTTCTTAAGGCTGCTACTCTTAGTTCTGTCGCTTTAATAAACAACAATTGGCTTTCTTTTAAAGTACTTTTCAAAATATATTGTTATTGATCTCAGAGGGAGACAGAGAGAATCATCCATGATGAGAGAGAAGCATGGATCGCTGCCTCCTGCATGCCCCCTACTGGGATCGAGCCAGGAGCCCAACCTCGACCTCCCGGTTCATACCGTTTCCCCGAAAATAAGACAGGGTCTTCTATTCATGTTTGCTCCCAAAGAGGCACCAGGTCTTGTTTTCAGGGGAGGTCTTATTTTTCCATGAAGAAGATGGTACACATCTATTGTTGAACAAAAAAAAAAAAAGGAAATTGATTACCTGTCTTATGGTCCGGTGGTCGTTGTCATCACCAACCCGTTCCCTGAGGGGCCGCAGCGCAGCCGGAGCTGTTCAGGCCGGGCGAGGTCTCTTTACATCAGGAGTCAGACGCCTGACTGTCACTTCGGGGGCCTTATTATCGGGAAGTTCTTATTTTCGGGGGGATGCCTTATGACAGCGAGAGGCAAAACTGGAAGTAGGTCTTATTTTCGGGGGATGTCTTACTTTCGGGGAAACGGTAGATCGATGCTCAACCCCCGAGCCTCTCGGCCGGGCTGAGGTGTTCTTGGGCCATCTGCTGGGCTCCAGCACGGTGCCCGTCCCGGGAGCAGTGGGTGCCGCCGCTGAGCCTTGCTCGTCCTGGGGCAGCGGCTGGATGGCGGGGCCTTGGTAACAGCCCACGGGGGTGACCGGCAGCGCCCAGTTCAGGCCGGCGGGTCCTGGCTGGAGGGAGGGCGCTCTGCACTCCCCCCCTCACTGTCCCCTCCCTCCCCCAGGTGGGATGCTGAGCTCGGCCGACCTCACGGTGCCCAATGGAGCTGGGAGCAGCCCCGTCGGTGAGTGGGCCCTGCGGGTGCGCCTCTGCCCAGGGTGGGGGGCGGGGGGCATTTCCCTCAGACCTGGTTTCTCCCTGGGGCACCTCCTCCTCTCCCTCGTTCCCGGGACGCCCCGTCTATTCCTGCACCGCGCCCGCGGCTCCGGCCCCTCCGCTCAGCGTTTGCGGGAGGCCCCCCCTTCCAAGGAGAGTCCCCCACGCAGTCCCCGCAGCCTGGGAGCTTCCTGTCCTCCCCAAACCGGGGCAGTGGCAGCAGCGGCCGGGCCACTGGTGGCCGCAGTGGGACACGCCCGTTGTGTGGGTCGCAGCCACTCGGCTTTTCCCTTGGGAACCCGCCCCCTAGGACTGGCAGCCGGAAGCCGTGTCCCAGGCGTGTGGCGGACAGCACGGCGTGTCAGACAGCGGGTCCCTCTGGGTGGTGCTCGTCCCCGTGACCGGAGGGAAGAGCAGGCACTGCTGGGGCTCCGGGGGCTCTGGAAGCGCCCCTTCTGGGGACCGCTCCCTGCACCCCTCACCCTCAGAGACGCAGCTCCCGCCCTCAGGGCGAGAGGGGCCTGAGCGGCCTAGTTTGGCGGTGAGAGGAGAGGCCGCAGGAGGCCGGTCACATGGGAGCTGCGGCGGTGCGGGCGGGACCGCGCCATGTGCAGTGCCGATCAGCCGGCGCGCAGCGGGCCGGGCGGCGCGGGCTATGGCGCTGGGGCTTCCTGTGCGACAGCCAGAGGCCCCGCCATCACAGGAGGCCCGCGTGCATGTCTGCCCAAAGGTCTGCGCCTCTTCGCTCTGTCGTTCGCATGTCTGTGTCCACCTGCGCTCTATCCCCTCTGTCCGCCCATCCCCTCTGTCCGTCCGCCCCTCGCCTCCCGGCCCGGGCTGGGCACCGTTCTGTGCGGTCACCGCTCGCTTTATGGGTCTTGGTGGTGGTTGCAGTGTTTGTAAAAGTGTCTATTGATTCCCGAGGGGAATGGGCGCCTGGATCTTCTCCCGCCCCGTCTCCCTCCCTCCCCTGCGCTCCCAGCCCTTGCTCTCCCGTCCCTCTCTCTCCTGCCTGGACCCGGGCACCGGCCGCCCCATCCAGCTGAACGGCCTCTTGGAGGCCACGGGAGGAGGGACGGCGCTTCTGTGAGCCAGGTCCTTGTGTCCCCTCTCCTGTGTGAGTGGAGGGCGGCCCTCAGCGCTGAGCGCACCTCAGAAGGCGGCCGCCCCCCACAGCCCAGGCCCGGGCCTGCTCTATCTCCTCCTGAGCTCCTCCCTCCCTCAGCGCTGCTCCCGCCCGAACCTGAGTGTGGCTCTGGCCTTTCCCTGCCTCGAGAGTGTGCCTGCTCCCGCTCCCGGAGGAAAGCTGTGACGACATGTAGATTGCCTGTCCTGAGCCCTCCCCCCACGTGTAATAGGCGTGTGAAGGGCACGTCCACATGGGAGGGCCGCTCTGTGTTGGCGGGTGGAGGTGGCTGCTACAGTTGTGCCAACGCCACGTCCAGTAGAGAATTCGGGCCACGCAGCCCCCAGGGATTCGAGGTCACGATGGAATACTGCCTTCGCTCAGCCTGCGTGTGGTGCGAGCGCGCGGCCCGTTTAGCTTTCTGCGTGTCTGTCCAGTTTCCCCGTTACACTGGCTGGACAGACTGTGGACTCATTGTGCGTGCTTGCCTCCGGGGTTTCGCATTGTTGGACCACACAGGCACGGTGTTTTGGGGGGTCTCTGCTGGCCCACTGGCCCACATGCCAGTTCTGTGCCGGTGCCATGCTCTTGGGGTCCCGGTAGGCTGGCATCGCAGTTTGCTGCCCGCTGGCGCTGTTCTCTCTCAGGTTGCGTGGCTGTTCGCGGTCTTTTGTGGAAACGCTCCCTGTGTGAGTCGGTGAGAACCGCAGTGGTTGCGCTTGAGCACTCGCTCTGTCTCTCGCTTGGGCCCGCTTCCTGTGCTCAGTGAAAGTGTCAGAGGTGCCTGGTGGCGGCTGGAGTTTCCTCGCAGAACTCATCTGAGTGGGAACGGGAGGCGTGCTCCCCGCAGGCCCACGCACGCGGGGGCTGAGCTCACGTTAACGGTGGCCTCTCTCTTCCAGGGAACGGCTTTGTGACCGCGCGAGCTTCCCCCAGTGCACCTGGGACGGCGGGTGCGAGTAGCTTGGGCAGAGTCATGCCTACAAAGTCTCCCCCCCCTCCAGGTGGCGGCGGCCTGGGCATGAACAGCCGGAAGCCGGACCTGCGCGTCGTCATCCCTCCGTCCAGCAAGGGCATGATGCCCCCCCTGGTACGTCGCCCCTCCGTCTCCCCTTCGAGCGCGGGTCCTGCCACTCGGGCTGTATTTCCCCTTTAATGTAGATT
Organism: Lasiurus cinereus; assembly: GCA_011751065.1. NCBI lineage: Eukaryota > Metazoa > Chordata > Mammalia > Chiroptera > Vespertilionidae > Lasiurus > Lasiurus cinereus. The sequence goes on along the minus strand of JAAGEH010000243.1, from coordinate 1,525,980 downwards.
TTATTGACGTCAGAGAGGCGGGGGGGGGGGGGGGGAGAGAAACCCGTGGGGGGAGAGCATGATGGGCTGCCTCCTGCACGCCTCCTCCTGGGGATGGAGCCGCACCTGCCCTCCTGGTTCCTAGGTGCATGCCCATCGAGGAGCCGTGCGCGGGCTCGGGTGCATTTTCTTGGGGAGTGGCCGTGCTTCCCTAGAGGCTAGACTTGTCCCCAGTGGTTATTTCCACGGGAAGTTACATTTGAAGGGACAGTGAACTTTAAAGACACAGAAGTCAGTCTGGAGAAGCAGGCTGGACACTGCGAACCAACGTGGACCGGGAGGGTTTTCCGCCCCGGAGGGCCTGCGGTTAGGGCCTGCCCCCTGCGAGGGCGCCGGGGTTGGGTGGGAACCTCCCGCCAAGGAGGACGTGGTGGAACGGGGAAGGGTGCACACAGACGGGATCGAGTTACTTTGCAGGTTTTTCTTTCTTCCCAAAACACGTCCCGCTCGGAGGCTGTGAAGAACAGTCTCCGGCCCGGCCGCTGGCGAGCGCGGGGTCTGCCCGGCCCCCGGGAAACAGTCCCCGGGCACTTCCCGTGTGGCGCCGGTGCCGGACGCGGGGTCCTCTGGGCGGCCGCTGGCTCGCCGTCCGGGGCTTCGTAGGGAGCCGTTCTGCGTGTGGTCCTAACGCGGGCTCCGCACATGCGCCGGGGCACCAGCTCCCCCCGGAACTGCCGGGCTGGCCGAGGGCAGGGAGCACAGGTGGGTCCGCAGGAGCCTAAAGCCAAGGACCTTTCACCGGGGACGCCCGAGCCCCGCTGGCCGGTGGCCCTGTGGCAGGAGCCTGTGGCAGTGCGGCCAGCGCGGGGAGAGCTGGGGGGCTGCCCCTGAGCCCGGCCCTGGGATGTGACAGGCGTCTCCCCAGGCGCTGGGCGTCCACGGCAGACAGGACGTCCCTTCCATTGGCCACACGGGCAGGAGTCCCTGGCTCCTCCCCTCCTCCCCCCCTCCGTGCCACACGGCACACTCTGCTGGAAAGCCTTGGACCGCGAGTAACGCTCTTCCTCTCCCTCTCTGCGTGCAGTCGGAGGAGGAGGAGCTGGAGCTGGTGAGTGGGTGCCTGTCCCAGCGATGGGGACCGTGTGGAAGTACTAATTCGGGTGTTGTCACCCCCAGTGTTCCCTTTGCTGCACAGCTTTCTCTCTTGTCACCAAACAGGATAGAAACCTGTGAATGGCCAAACCTCCTGGTCCCGCGGCATCTGGTGTCTTGTCATGGCCCATTGACCCCTTTGCTCGCTGGAGGGGACACTGGGGTGGACAGGAGCTGTCCATGCCCGGGAGACAGTTGTCACAGCTTTATGGAAAGAGGCAAAACGCGCAGGGCGCTCCCCACGTTGGTGACGTTCTCAGAGATGTCTCCACCTCCATCGTGGCTCAGACTGTAACCCCTGGCCGGTGCTTTCTCTCGATGAGGACATCATCCTGGTGAGGTCGCCTTCTGCGGAGCTGGACCCGCCATGGGCACGGAGCAGGCTGCTCCACCAGGGGTGCCATAGTGACCGCAGACAAACGTGCTTTCGCTCAGAAGACTTTTCACTCAAAAAAAGTCTGTTAACACCCTTTTCCCAAACATGATTCCTACTGGCTTTTCCTCTAGAAAATAAGTTGGACTAAAAAGCACGTTCAGTTGATGTTTCTTCTTTGAGAACTAAAAGCCAGACCGCACAGACGTGACCAAATTCGAAGCCAGCTGCTACTGAGAGCACTCTTAGGGAATAGAGTTCTGAAAATGTTTCCTTTGCAGCATGGACAGGGGTCAGATTGCATGAACAGGGGTCAGATTGCATGAATGCATGGGGAATGGCATCTGTTGGTTTTATTTGCACACACGTGTGTATGTGTGTGTGGGGGGGGGTTGTGTGTGCATGCTGGCGTGCTTTGCACAACGTGTTTGAAAAATTCATTCTTTACTGAATTTGGGGACTGCTCACAGGTTTGATTGTGCTTCGTATTGGCTGCCGTCCATCGCTCATCAGCGGTCCTGTGTCGGGTTATGTCATGTGCGGTTGGGACTGTCCATCGGGAAATACCTAACGATGCAGTGATGATTACCAACGGACGTTTACAGTTGGAGATACAATAATTTGTTAGATCAGGTGTCACTGTTTCCCCTTCAGTAGATGTCACGAATGTGTCTGGTGGATTATCCAGCCACACGTCGCCCTCTAGTGGTTCCGGAGGTCCCAGCGCCAAACGCCATCTGGTGGAATGTAGAGTGTGACCTTGGACTGTAATCAGTGATGCTCTGACCCGAAGTGAGGGAGGAGGTGCCCGGAGCCAGGCCGGAGACCCCAATTCTGGGCCTCCTGGAGGCCCTGGGGGCTGCTCCGGTAGCACCTGGGCCGCAGGGTACGGGACGGTGTGGGTTCCCGGTGACTGCGCCTCCAGTCTGTGCCGGGAGACCCCAAGAGGTTCAGCCAGGGACTGACACTGGATCCTGACCCTGGGACCCACGTTCGTCCGTGACCTCCCCAGGCCTCCCTGGTGCAGACGGAACTGGGAAGTGACAAGGTCCTCTCAGGCTGACGGGCCGGTGTGGCCTCGGAAGCCAGCGAGCTGTGGCGCTCCGCCCCGCCACACAGAGCGGGACGCTCGGTGCCTCTGCCGCTCCTTTCGGAGGGTTCCCGCAGCCACGGTGGCGGGCAGCGGCTGCTGCTCCTCGTGGGCCACCCGGGACAGGGACTGCCTCGCCCGCCTGAGGCTGCTGGTCCTGCTCCTCCCTCCGTGCGGCAGCGGCTGTGCGCACCCACCGCCCTCCCTGCCAGGACCCTTCTCCTCTGCCCCTGCGCACCCCGCAGACGGGGCGGGGACGGAGCGACGTGTGTCTGCTGCTCCGCGTGGGCCCACGGCGGGCGCTGTGGGTGACGAGGGTGGGGCCCCTGGGCAAGTACGTTCCCCGAACCCGTTCTGAGCGTAGAAACACGCGCACCCAGCCGCAGCCCAGGGAGGAGCCCGCGGGAAGGGGGTGCTGGGCCAGGGCTTGGTTCCCTGGACCCGAGGCCGGCCCTGCCCCACCCGCAGCGGTGGCCGGCGGCCTGGCAGCACCGGCTCCGCTCACGGCGCTCCCAGGCCCGCTGACGCCGTCAGCCGGACGGGCAGGCCGGGACCGGGTCCTGCCGCACAGCGTGTCCCTGGGCGTGAGGTGCCCGGTCCGCCCTCGCAGGCGCCTGGAAGGCCTCCCAGCGTCTCCGCTGCAGCACCCGGCACGGCCGCACCGAGCCAGCCCCTCCCCCTCCGCGGAGCGGCTCCTCTAACGACGCCCCTCTCTCCGCAGAGCGCGCAGCGGATCAGCAGCTCGCAGGCCTCCCAGCCGCTCGCCACGCCCGTGGTGTCCGTGACGACGCCCAGCCTGCCCCCCCAGGGGCTCGTGTACTCGGCCATGCCCACCGCCTACAACACGGGTAAGCGGCCCCCTTCGCCTCGTCACCGCGTGCGCGTCTGTGGCTAAAACACGTGTACGGACACACCTGTGCCTGGGGAACACGCCTCCGAGAACATCACAGACAAGACAGGCCAGCGAGGGGTTCCCCGGCGACCTCAATGCCCCTCAGGCACAGCCGTGTGCGAGGAGGACCGACGCCTCCCGTCCAGGCTCTGAGATGGCTGCTTGCCTGGCGCCCGTTAACCTACTTCCGGGGGGGCCCGTCTCCCCGCCGCGGCTCCTGTGTGGCCGAGGGCAGAGCCAGCCAGGCCGCAGGCGGCAGGCCTTGCAGCCGAGTGGGCGCTCAGGGCAGTGGGCCCTCAGGGCAGTGGGGCCTGTGCGCGGTGGGGCCTCGGGGGTGGCGGCAGGCAGGCCTGAGGCTGCGGGGAGCAGGGAGGAGGGTCCGCGTGACCAAGGCCCGAGGCCGCGCTGTCTGAGGGCGCGGAGCCGGCCCCTCGATGGCCTTTGCTTCTGAGAGCACGTCACTGCGGTTCCCGTGTCCGCAGGAAAGCGGGGCTCAGCCTGCACAGCAGCTGCGCGTGCTCCTCCCGGCCACGGGGCGCTGAGCGAGGCCGTGCAGCTCTGTGCTGGGGCCTGGGGGCGTGGGCTGGGGAGATGGGCTGACCTGGCAGAGGGGACCGCAGACACGGAGCGTGCCCTGCGGGTCTGCCGTGGACGAGGCGTGGGTAACGGGACGGAGGTCTGGGGAGAAAGGACACTACAGTGACCCGTACAGGCGGGTGCGGGCTCCACCCCGCCCTGGCCTGCAGGAGCGCATGGCCAGGCGGGAGGGCGGGGGTCAGGGCGAGGCTGCAGAGGCCACGTGGGAGATGGGACGTTGTCTGGAGCGTGGTGGGGGCCGTGGGTTCTACGCAGGGAGGCGTCCTCGCTCTTGTGGCTGCAGGGTGTGGGGGGCAGGGGGGCCGGCCCCGTGGGCCAGGGCAGTGGCCGGAGAGGCTGGAACCGCCCGGACGTGGGAGACAGGAAGGGTCAAGGGCAACCCAGGTTGTGGCTGCAGAGCGAGGTGAAGGCGCTCCGTAAGGAGCAGAGGCGCAGGCGTGGGGGAGGCGAGTGGCTGTCGCAGTGGACAGGCCAGCAGGTGGAAGGGGCGGTCGGAGGTGAAGCGGGCTTCGGGGCTCACTGTGGAGGCATCGGTGTGATGCTCCCCCCCCCACATACACCACACACACCACACACACCACACACACACACCCCCACACACACAGCTGTGGGCCGGTGAGGCCGTCCCAGCCAGAGGACAGTGCCCGAGAGCCTGTGTCGCCGCAGCTGCTGAGGCTTTACTTTTACTTTCCGGTTGACACCCAGCACTTTCATGTGTTGGGGTCAGGGGGACAGCATGTGGCTAAACACTCACACCCTTTGCAGCTGACCCCCATAGTCCCAATACCCCTCCCCCGGGCCTGAACGTAACTGTCACCTTCCCCCCACTGCTCTGTGACTGCCGCCTTTCACCTCTCCATCCGCCCCCCACACACGCACCCCTCTCCTCCCCGCCCCCGCCAGTCTGCCCGTCTCCGGACCGGGCGTTGGTTTTGCTCTTCAGAGTCCACCCGTCAGGGAAAGCGGGCCTTTCCTGTCGGACTGACTGCACCAGCGGATCACCCCCCGGCCCCCGGGCCGCCCGGGAAGGTGTGCTTGCTGGCGAGGGGTGCACCATGGCCGTGCCCAGCCTGTCCATCCGTTCCCCCGATGGGCATGGGCTGTTGGATTTCCTCGGGTGGCACCTCGGGGGGCGGCCTGGGTCACAGGGTGTCCCTGCGAGCTCTGGGAGGAAACGCCGGTTCCCAGGCGGCTGCGCCCTCTGCCCTCCCAGCAGCAGCCGCGGCTCCCTCCTCTCCGCCCCCTCCGGGCTCTCGGGCTGCCGGACCCGGGGCAGCGGTTCTGACGGTGAGGCGGCCCCTCTTGGCTCTGCCTCCTGGGTGACCGGGCGGCCGCTGCCCCTGCAGGTCCCCCCCCCCCCCGGAGACGGGCGCGTTAGGCCTCGGCCCTCTTCACCGGGACGTGCCCCCTGCCTGGGGTCTGGCAGGAACAGCGCCGGGCGGAATGTCAGGTCTCACCGTTGGGCACCGCCCGTTTCCCCCAGGAGGCTGGCGCTCCCGAGCCCGCGGTCCGTCCTTACCCTCCGAGCCGCTTCCTCTGTGGGCAGAGGTGGTCCCGTCCCAGCCCCGTCAGGTGCCGCTGGCGCACAGGTGGCATCTTGCTGGCGGTGCCCCTGCTGGCGTTGGCCCGCAGCCCGCCTCCCGCTGGCCCTTTGTCCAGACCCCTGGGCTCCTCGGGCCTTCGGGGTTCCGCCGCCTTCTGGGTTCTGTGGTGGGGTGCTGTGCCAGCGCTTTTTGACAATGGCGGGCGCCTGAGTGGGAAGACGGCTTCCTGGAACCCCGTGGAGGGGGGAGCAGTAAAGGCTCCTCTCGCGTGGACCCGAGGAGACAGAGCAGGAGGAATGGAGTGACGGGAAGCGCGGGTACGGCTGGGCCACAGCGGCCGTGACGGAGCCGCCAGGAGCGACCTGCCCGTGGTCCTGGGCAGTGTCTTCGTGAACGTGGACACAGGCCGCGTGCCCTCGAGGGTGGGCAGTCCGTGCAAAGGGGCGAGTTGTGCAGGAGCTGTGGGTGTCTGTGTTCAGGATGCTGATGGCGGAGGGGGGGGGTGTTTAAAATAAGTTGCCTAGCAACAGTCTTGGCGATGGCGTTGTATCATTTACAAGCATCTCCGCTTTTTGTGAAATGACAAACTGCACACTGACCTGACCTCAGACACGGAGGCCCGCGAGGTCTGTAAGCCCCGAGGGTCGCCTCCGCTGTGACCTGCCTGCTCCCCGCCCCCGGGCGCTCACAGGGCCCACCGCCGCGCCCTCTCTTGCAGATTACTCGCTGACCAGCGCGGACCTGTCGGCCCTGCAGGGCTTCAGCTCGCCGGGCATGCTGTCGCTGGGCCAGGTGTCCGCCTGGCAGCAGCACCACCTGGGCCAGGCCGCCCTCAGCTCTCTGGTGTGAGTACCCCCCCACCCCACCCCCAGGTCTGCTCCTCCCGCCCGGGGCCCGCCCTGCCCACGTCCACCCTCTCCCACAGCGATGAGGACGGCCCTCGGGTCCTGGGCAGAGGCGGCCGGCGGGGCCGGGGTGCTGTCCCCTGCTCCTGGCCTCTGTCCTCCTGCCCCCACAGAGTCCCGGCGGGGGGTGGCGGGGGGGGCGGGAGGAGGAAAGCTGGCTGCAGGCTCTGCTGGGGCTTGGAGGTGGAGCACGAGGGGTCCTGGAGCCAGGATCCCGGGGCCTGGGCTCCGCCGGCACCACGTGCCCCCTCCCGTGTCTGACGCCCACAGCCTCCCTCCGCCACCGGCAGGCCGGGCTCACCGGGTCCCGGGAGGACGCGAGGGGGGGCTGGGAGGCGCTCACCAAGAGCCTGAAGGTGGAGGCAGCGGTCCCGCTCCAGCGTGAGGACACAGGACAGTCACCCTTGTGACTTCCTGCACAAGCACCTCCGCCCCCTCCTGCCCGCCTGGGAGCGGAGCAGGTGCGGTGGGCGCAGACACCACGCGCGGGGGACACCGCCAGCAGGCCCGGCCGGGAGCAGCGGGGCGGGCTCGCCGTCCTCCCCCTGCCTCGGCCCCCGGGCCTGGGGTGTGATGGTCAGGGCTCTGCTCCCTGGAGGGACACCAGGAATAGCCCAGGGGGGCGGAGGTGGGGGGCTGGTACCCCCTGCAGCCTGGGCCCCTTCCCTTCCCGGCTGCTGCTCACGGGGAGGGGGCACAGACTGGAGTGCGGTGCGCACAGCGGGGAGTCGCAGAGCAGGGCGGGGGCTGGTGCCTGTGTGTCCCGCCAGGCACCGGCCTGGGCAGATCTCGCCCTCGGGTCGCAGCGGCCTGCTGGGCTCGTTCCCTGCGAGGCGGGGGGCGGCTTTCTCTGGGGCCACGCAGGCCAGGGACCTGCTGACCCCTCCCCGCCCCCCCAATCCCTGCAGGTCCGGCACACAGTTATCTCAGGGTTCGAGCCTCTCCATCTCCAACCAAAACGTCAGCATCAAGTCGGAACCCGTCTCGCCTCCTCGGGATCGCGTGACCCCCTCGGGCTTCCAGCAGCAGCAGCAGCAGCAGCAGCAGCCGCCGCCGCCGCCCCCCCAACCCCCCCAGCCCCCGGCACAGCCCCGGCAGGAAGTGGGGCGCTCCCCTGTGGACAGCCTGAGCAGCTCCAGCAGCTCCTATGACGGCAGTGACCGCGAGGACCCGCGGGGGGACTTCCACTCCCCCGTGGTGCTGAGCCGGCCCCCCAACCCCGAGGACAGAGAAAGCCCGTCCGTGAAGCGCATGCGGATGGACACGTGGGTGACCTAGGCCCCCGGGCGGCGTGTGTGACCGCAGTGCACTGGCCCGCGCCGCGCAGGGGGGTCGGGACAAGAGGTAAAGCTATTTATATGTACATACATACCGGTCCTTCCCGTCACGTATGTATGTATGTGGTGTGAGTGTGTGTGGGTGTGTGTGGCAGATGCAGCGGCGGGCCCCTCCCTGCCGGCCTGTCCCTCGGCAGACGTGGTCCGTCGGCGGCTGGCCCGGCGCCCGGGACGCCTGTTTCCTAAGCGACCGTTTTGCCGAGAAAACGTGTGCCCGCGGGTCGCCTCGCCGCGGGCCGCGTCCTCCCGAGAAACGCTTTGTAGACAGAGCCCGTGGGAACCGGAAGCAATACTGTACATAGTGTCCCCTCCCGCATGGCCTGCGAGGGGTGCATGGGGGCTCGCCGCAGGCAGACACGAAGCAAACCCCGCACCCAGTTGCACGCGCAGTGTGTCGGTCGGAGACGTGACCTGTAGCTCAGAGACTAGCAGCGCATGCGGCCCGCGAGGTCCAGCCTAGGGTAGCGCCTCACAAGCAGAGTAATATATTAAGTTATAATGGAGGCGGCGGCTCCTCTTCCCGCCGCAGCGTGAAGACGGATTTTAGCTCGTGTATATTTTATATGGAAGAAAACACCCTTATGAATTGATGACTCTATATAAAATTATATTCACTACTTTTGAAAACATTCTGCTATGAATTATTTATATAAGCCAAAGCTGTATGTTTAAATTTTTTTTTTTTTTAGAGAATAGCTTTATCTTGTTTTAACTTTTTAGTTTTATTCTAAAGGGGGAAAATATCTTGCAAACAGAACCTTGGGGGAAAAAAGCCATGAACACTTATTATTCTATATATAAATTAAAAGTTGAGCCAAACTCTTTCTGTACATAGCATCTTAAATATATTATCACCTTCAGTGTAAGTACGTATGTATTGTACGGTCACCAGATTAAAAAGTATATTTTTGTGGATTTGCCGCCAATTTGGGGAAAAGGCGAGATCCTTAAGTAGAGTACTCACTGTTTAATATTTCCTATTTTGTTAAATATACTGTACGTGGGGTGTTAATTACTAGCCCCGTCCTGCGAGGACTGTGCGCGGGGGTCTCCCTGCGGGTGGTGTGTGTGTGCTGTGGGGTGAGCCTCGTTCTATATTTTATATGTGTACATAAATAGAAGTGGCAAAGACTGGTGTTAAGTTCATCCCGCAGAAGTGGAAAGGTGTTGTAACAGATTTTAAAGGCATAGTCTTGAAAACCTGCCTTTAGTGAGGAAACAGTAGGAAAAGTGACCGGGCTGACAGAGAAAACGGCGAGGCAGATGTGCACAGAGGTTCCCGAAGTGGGACACGTGAGGGAGGCGCCGGGGGCAGGGTCTTCCCTGGGGACCCCCTCGAATGGCATGACGTGGCTGGTCACCGAGACGCCACTTCTGGGGGGACTCGGGTGCAGATCTGGGCTCAGCCCGCCACCCCGAGGTCAGTGCACCCTCAGCTGGGTGTGAGCACGGCCCCAGGCTGGTCCCTCTCCCGGGCCGGGGCCACGAACAAACTCCGAGTCCTGGACCGTGTGTGTCTGCCCGTATGTAACACCAATTCCCGGGGCTCAACAGGAGGGTCAGCACGCCGTTCCCTGTGCACCTCTGCCAGGAGCGGCTGCCCAGTTCGTGCCTGCATTGTGTTTGTCCCCGAAAGCGCCCCGCGTGCTCTGGGGGACAAATCGACAGCCAGGCTTTCTGGCCGACACGGGGCGCGCCTGGCCCTCCGCGCCCCGGGCTCGCTCTGTCTTGATCGAGGCCATACAGGGAGCGAGGGGCTCTCTCCACTCGGGGCTCATCGGGAAGGATTCGTTTTCCTTGAACATGTCCTCATCCTGCTGAGCTGCTCACTCACAGGCACATCGTGCGCCCCCCTCAGAGACCAGACAGCCCCCCACCGGCAACCCACCGCGCGGGGACCGGGGAGGCGAGGCTCCCCGCCCCTCGTGCCCATGACCTCCTGCCGCACAGGGGACGGGCGCCCCTCACCTGACTGTCTCTCTGTGTGCCTTACGGGACGGCCTTCCGACTGTATCGCGACAGCCCTCCTTCCTGTGCGGGCTGCTGAGCAGGGGCGAGGGCTGTGCCTCCAGGGACCCATCTAGACTGTTACCCTGCCCCACACGCAGTCTCCGGGAGCACGCGACACACACTCCTCGCCATGACGCCACGTACAAACACGCCTCCTGGCGGGCGCCACCCCGACTGGGCAGGACACTAGCGGGGTCGCTCGGCACCTCCATTTCTTCCCCTTTTATGGCGTGGGTTTTGTATGACACCATCACAAGAACAACTTGCCCTTCCAGGGATGTATTTTTTACTAAAAACAAAAACAAAAAAAGCTTAGCGCGAATTGCACGGGTCGGTACAGTTTCCAGCCACTGTACTCCCCTTAGGACCCCACCCCCGGGAGGGCGGGGTCCCCATCACACGTCACATGGCCCCCCAAGCTCCATCTCTTGAGCCCTCGGGACGTCCACTGCGTCCGAGGCTCAATCAGGGTTGTTCTAAAGGAACGTTTCATCCCACCCCCAGCATCCATCCGTTCCCGCACCCCCACCCGCGCACAGGGACACTCGTAACCGAGGCACCCGGCTCCGGGGGGGGGGGGGGGGGCCTGGGGGCCGGGGCCGACGTGCACACGTGCACAGGGATTGTCAGACGCAGACCTCCCTTTCTCTGTACACGCCTCCTCCCTGTATTAAGCGGCTTTTTTACGGGCTTTGTCTTTGGTAATGTTTGTATCGCCGGGTCCCACGGAAGCTGTACGCGTTTGGCGGCACGAGCTGGACTTTGTTGCCACCCTGAGATGAAAAATAAGTCACTCTCTCTCCCTGACGTGTCTTTTCTTCCTTCTCAATAAACATGGTCGTGACCTTTTTACCGAGTGGCCCGCCTGCTCGCGGCTGTTGTCACTGTGTCCTCATCACTGCGTGGCCACCAGCCTCACCCCGAGGGCTGACGGGCTCAGGGCCCCGATTGTGGGTGGAGGTGAGGGAGGGGCGGGACAGCAGAGCCCACAGGTCCTGGCTGTTCTCCCCCAAAGGCGCGCACAGCCCAGCCCGCAGCCAGAGGCGGACTGGCTCAGCCCCTCTCAGCCCCTCCCCCGGCCCGGCTGCCATCCCTCTTCCTGCTGCCTGAGCCGGCGGGTGTGGAAGCCGGGGAGTCACACCCACCCTGTGGCTGGAAGTACTCGGGCCCCACCTGCAGCTGCTTGGTGCCCCCGCCCCCCCCTCCCCGTTCCTACGCCGATCCTGCCAGCGGCAGCAGCCAGGAGAGCGACTTCCGGGGGCGCCTGTGCCCGCTGGGGGCTCCGGCCGCCGGTCCAGGACTCACGGGTGTGGACAAGGAGGGCAGGGTCCCCCACCTCCCCTGGGTAGGGGTGCCACAGCGGGGCGGGGCACAGGGCAGGGGCTCAGGGGCTGGGGGGG
>JAAGEH010000243.1:1488328-1499701 GCA_011751065.1 Lasiurus cinereus | reverse complement strand
GGCTCGGGCCTAGGGGCGGGGCCGGGGCCAGGGGCGGGACTGAGGCCGGGGCTGGGGGCGGGGCCTGTCTCGGGGGGCGGGGCCCCAGTTCTCCCACCTGAGCCTCGCCCCGCCCTCCTGCCTGTCACTGGCTCTGATGGACCCCAAAGCCTGGTCGGGGGCATGTACCTTGCTTGTGGGCACATCTCCACTGTGGGGCGTGCAGGAGGCTGCTGATGGATGCCTCTCTCTCATCGATGTTTCTGACTTTCTATCTCTCTCCCTTCCTCTCTGTAAAAAAAAATCAATAAAAAATATTTTTAAAAAAACACCCTTATGTGAGAGAGCCCTCATCAAATGGGTAAGACAGACACCAGGACCACACCGGATTGGAGGGGGTGCAGACAGTTCACCCAGGAACCCAAACTGTGCACAGCGAAGAAGAACCGAGCCTCCCTCGGCAGTCAAATTGAAGGGACTCAAACTTCCCATGCCTGCTTCTATCCCGGCAGCCAAGCCCCACCTCCCTGCCTGCCCATTCTCCCATTCCTCTCGGCCACGCGTGCCTCGGTGACATTTCCCGGCTCATCTACCTGGAGGTGCTCGTGTCTACCGCTCCCACCGGCACCCACCTCAGAACCGGCGCTGGGCCGGTGCTCCGTCAGTCCTGGTTCCGTAGGACAGACAGGAGCAATGAGCGGGGCCGACATCCAAACCCTAAAATGTCTCATTCCCAAGACCCTCTGTCGCCCCGGCCGTGTTGCTGGCCCAGAGGTGCGAGGGCCGGAGCACCTACAGTCCTCGGGAACCGCGAGGCAGCCACAGAGCAGGCGGGATCCGCGTGTCGTGGTTGGCAAAGCAGCGAGGCGGGAGGTGTTACTCGTTTAAAATGTCACCGCTGTGCCGAGACCGGTGTGGCTCAATGGATAGAGCGTCGACCTGCGGACTGAAAGGTCCCGGGTTCGATTCCAGTCAAGGGCATGTATCTTGGTGGCAGGCACATCCCCCTTGGGGAGCGTGCAGGAGGTGGCTGATTGATGTCTCTCCCTCTCTCCTCGATGTTTCTGGCTCTCTGTCCCTCTCCCTTCCTCTCTGTTAAAAAAAAAATTCTATAAAATATATAAAAATGTCACCGCTGGTAAGTCCAAGAGGCAGGATATACTTCCAGGCCGTGGTCACGGAAAGCTTCAGAACAGGAAAAAGATATATACAGTGGTACCTCGAGATACGAGTTTAATTTGTTCAGAAACCTTGAGGCGTGGGAAACTATGAGACGCTCCAGTCGCGGTAAACGGGTAGGTCGTGTGCAGCCGGCCGATCCGCGCGATGACTCCTATCTCAACTGTTGCTCGTCTTTCAAAGCAAAAATCGCTCGCTCGATGGCTCGTCTCTCAAAAATCTCGTATGTTAGGACACTCGTATCTCGAGGTACCACTGTGTGTGTGTGTGTGTGTGTGTGTGTGTGTGTGTGTGTATTTGATTATAGAGAAGATGGGAAAGGGAGAGAGAGGAAGAGAAACATCTATGACGAGAGAGAATCCTCAACTGGGTGCCTCCTGCATACACCCACCCCCTTCCCCGAGGATGGAGCCCACAGCCTGGGCCTGTGCCCTGACCCGGAATTGAATCCATAACCTCTTGGCTCCTAGGTTGCTCGATGCTCAACGGCTGAGCCACCCCACCGGCTCCCCCAAGCTGGCCTGGGAGCCCCCGCTCTGGCTCTCCCAGGCACGCCTGGGAACTCTGCCTGGTTCCCGGGGTCCAGCTCAGCACCTCCACCCCCCCTCTCCTCCCCGCTCCCCTGGGACCAGGTGGGGATGGACCTCGTCTGCAATGTTTATAGGCGTTCAATGCGAACACGGAGCTGTGTTAGATGTGTCAGGTCACAGAAAACGTTCTGAGAACCCGTGTCACCTGAGGATCCTCTGAGTTCCCGGAGTAAGAGGCCTCCCCGGGCCTGGGCCTCGCGGGCGGGGAGCGGATGCCGGTGTTCATGTTACCGCCTGTGGCCAGCTCACTTCCACACAAAGGCTGCCCCATTCACACAGCGGCTACAGTTTTCAGAGAGCCCCATGTGGGGACTTACTTTCATCGGTCCGCGAGGTGTGAAGTGATACGGGCTGTTTCTTAAATTGACCTGTTTCTGCCAAAACCGGTGTGGCTCAGTGGATAGAGCATCAGCCTGTGGACTGAAAGGTCCCAGGTTCCATTCCGGTCAAGGGCATGGACCTTGGTGGCGGGCACATCCCCAGTAGGAGGTGTGCAGGAGGCGGCTGATCGATGTCTCTCATCCAGGGGTTCTCAACCTGTGGGTCGCGACCCCTTTGGGGGTTGAACGACCCTTTCACAGGGGTCGCCTAAGACCATCAGAAAACACCTATTTGCCATAGTCTTAGGAACCAACACACCGCTCCTCGGTGTAGCAAGGTGTAGCCATGTCGTTTACTGTTGTCCTAGGAAGACTGTTGCCCATGCTACATCATGATTCAAGACAAAAATTTCATTTATTTGTCATTAGAAATAAATATTTCACAATATATAATTACATATTGTTTTTGTGATTAATCACTATGCTTTAATTATGTTCCATTTGTAACAACGAAAATACATCCTGCCTATCAGATACAGTGGTACCTCAAGATACGAGTTTAATTCGTTCTGTAACCTTGAGTCGTGGTAAACTGGTGGGTCGTGTGCAGCCGGCTGATCCGCACGATGACTCCTATCTCAAATGTTGCTCGTATTTCAAAGCCAAAATCGCTGGCTCGACGGCTCGTATCTCAAAAATCTCGTATGTTAGTGCACTCGTATCTCGAGGTACCACTGTATTTACATTACAGTTCATAACAGTAGCAAGATTACAGTTATGAAGTAGCAACGGAAATAATTTTATGGTTGGGGGTCACCACAACGTGAGCAACTGTATTAAAGGGTTGCGGCCTTAGAAAGATTGAGAACCACTGCTCTCATCGATGTTTCTAACTCTCTATCCCTCTCCCTTTCTCTCTGTGAAAAATCAATAAAATATATTGTAAATTAAACTTGCCTTTTTCTGACTTCTAACAAGCTGAAGGGCCTTTGCTGCGCCGATCAGGTAGCTGTGTTCCGCTGTGGACGGCTGTGTTAGCCGGACCAGGTGCGGCTAGGTCTGTCCCCACCGGTACACGGCAGGAAGCCCCATCTAGCAGAGGCCATTTTGGGGGTCCTCAGCCCTCCTGTGCCCAGACGGCTGCCCTGACGCCAGGCGTCACATCCTCATTCCAAGCCGCAGGGGAGAGGCAGGCACCGAGGAGAGCATACCTCCTCCCTGTAGGGAGGCTTCCTGGACGTGGCACGTAACGCATGTACTGAGTCAGGACACAGGCCTGGACTGCAGGCTGGACCCCCTAGGAGGGGCCATCTGGTCAATGTTTCTCTCTCCTCGGCATTTCTCTCTCTCCTTTTCCCTTCCTCTCTTTCTTTCTTTTCTTTTTTAAATATATATTATTGATTTTGTACAGAGAGGAAGGGAGAGGGATAGAGAGTTAGAAACATCGATGAGAGAGAGACATCGATCAGCCGCCTCCTGCACGTCCCCCACTGGGGATGTGCCTGCAACCAAGGTACATGCCCTTGACCGGAATCGAACCTGGGACCTTTCAGTCTGCAGATCGACGCTCTCTCCACTGAGCCACACCGGTTTCGGCCCCCCTTCCTCTCTTTCTGAGATCAATCAAAACCCAACATCCGTTCATGATAAACACGTCCAACAAACTGGGGAGAGAAGGGAACTTTCTCAACCCGATAGACGTCTGACACGAATGGAAACCCCCGAGCTGACATCACACTTAAGGAAGGAAGACTAAACGCGTTCCCCCTTAAAATCTGGAACAAGACAAAGATACCTGCTCTCTTCACTTCCATTCAACACTGTGCAGCAGAGGTTCTGATGGGGGGCAGTTAGGCAGGGAAACAAAATGAAAACCACTTAGGTGGGAAACAGAGAAGTAAAACCACCTCTTTTGCAGATGACATAATAGACGCAGAAAATCCCTCCCAAATCCACAAGAAATGATTAGAGCCCTTACTGGTGTGGCTCAGTGCATACAGCATCAGATTGCAGACTCAAGGGTGCCAGGTTCGATTCCGGTCAGGGGCTTGTACCTTGGTTGCGGGCACATCCCCAGAAGGGAGTGTGTAGGAGGCAGCAGATCAATGTTTCTAACTCTCTATCCTTCTCTCTTCCTCTCTGTAAAATATCAACAAAATATATTTTTTTATAAAAAGAAACGATTAGAGCTAATATGAGTTAAGCAAGATTGCCTAGAACATGCTTCTATCTCTGAAAGAAATCTTTGATGAGTGGGCAAGAATTCATTCATACAGCCGAAACCGGTTTGGCTCCGTGGATAGAGCGTCGATCTACGGACTGAAAGGTCCCAGGTTCGATTCCGGTCAAGGGCATGTACCTTGGTGGCGGGCACATCACCAGTCGGGGGCGTGCAGGAGTCAGCTGATGGATGTCTCTCTCTCATAGATGTTTCTAACTCTCTATCCCTCTCCCTTCATCTCTGTAAAAAAAATCAATAAAATATATATTTTTTAAAAAAAATTCATTCATACAACTCAACAGCAGACAGACAACCCGCTTGGAAATGGAGAATTTGAGTCGATCTTTCTCCAAAGAAGACGTAAAAAGGAGCAGAAATCCTTCGGCACAGGTAAAGGTGTTTGACATCGCCGCTGGCTTTCTGGGGTGCATGTGTGACATCGTGGGTAAAAGGGTCCTGGAACAATGGTTCTCAACCTTCCTAAGGCCGCGACCCTTTAAAACGACAGCTCCTCATGGGGTGGTGACCCCCAACCATAAAATGATTTCCGTGGCTACTTCATCGCTGTCATTTTGCTACTGTTATGAACTGTCATGTCAATATCTGATGGGCAGGATGTATTTTCATTGTTACAAATGGAACATAATTAAAGCATAGTGGTTAATCACAAAAACAATAAGTTGGTCCGACGGTTGTGGGTTATTGTTAAGCTGATTAATATGTAATTATATATTGTGAAATATTTATTTCTAATTACAAATAAATGAAATTTTGTCTTGAATCGTGGTGTAGCATGGGTAACAGTCTTCCTAGGACAACAGTAAACTACATGGCCACACTTTGCAACACTGAGGAGCGGTGTGTGGGTGCCTAAGACCATGGGAAATAGGTGTTTTCCACTGGTCTTAGGCGACCCCTGTGAAAGGGTCGTTCGACCCCCCAAAGGGGTCACAACCCACAGGTTGAGAACCGCTGTCCTGGAGGCTCTGAGTCCTTGCACCTGCCTGGTTCTGCCCAGAGCCAGACCAGAGGCACCGGTGTGGGTGCCCGGCCAGCAGGGGGCGCTGTGATGTCACCGTGGACCCAGCCTGGCTGAGGCCTGGCTCCTTGCCCAGGCTTTCCCTCAAGATGATCATCCAGCTGGTGGGGAGGAGAGGAAGAGGGAAGGAGAGACAGGGCTTGGATTTAAAGTCCTGTCTCTTTAATGCCAAAGCTCACGGTTCTCCTACTGTCAATCATCCAAGATCAGGGTGCCGGGAGGGACGTGTGAGTGCAGGGATGGAGGGGGGAGCCTCTTTCTGGTTGTGAATGACGACCTTCTCGCTGAACCCTCACCTGGTAGAAGATATAGGTGTCACGCATATGTGTACATATGCACATGTGCATATATATATGTATGCATGTGTATGTATATGTATGTGCGTGTGCATATCACACACACACACACACACACACACACACACCTTCCCCAATTACCTCCAATAGCCCTATGGGGGGTCAGGGCTTCGATGTACGGATCCTACCAAGACGCACACTAGTGGATTCCTGCCACCTGCCGCCCTCCTCTGCCTTCCTGTCCGTTCCTAGTCACCCACGCGTCTTCTGTCCCTGCAGGCACCCGTTACTCCCCCCACCCCGGGCCAGGGGGTCACTCCCTGAGTGGGCAGCTGCGACCTCTGCCGCCTCCCTGGGTCCCGGTGCACAGGCCACCCTCTCGCCGGCCCTAATCCCAGGAGCACCGGAGGCGCCTCTTCCCTGTGCTCCAGGGGCCACTTCCACTTCCGGAAACTGACTCCCCAGCACATCCGCTGTGGCTGCTGGTCGCCGGGAGGCAGACCATGGCCTCCATTCCTACTCCACTGTATGCATCACCCCATCCTACTCTGTCCACTGCACAGATCCCCCCACTCTCACTCCCTCCACTGCACGGATCCCCCCACTCCCACTCCCTCCACTGCACGGATCCCCCATCCTACTCCCTCCACTGCACAGATCCCCCCATCCTACTCCCTCCACTGCACAAATCCCCCCACTCCTACTCCCTCCACTGCACGGATCACCCCATCCCACTCCCTCCACTGCACGGATCCCCCATCCCACTCCCTCCACTGCACGGATCCCCTCACTCTCACTCCCTCCACTGCACGGATCACCCCATCCTACTCCCTCCACTGCACCGATCACCCCCATTCCCTACTTCCTCTACCTCAGAGGTCACCATCATTTAAGAAAGCAGTTGTGCCAGCCTATGTGGCCCAGGGGTTGAGGAAGGACCTGGGAACCAGGAGGGCACGGTTCGATACCCGGTCAGGGCACAGGCCCAGGTGGCGGGCTTGATCCCCAGGCTGGGGCGTGCAGGAGGCTACGGATCTTTGATTCTCTCTCCTCATGGATGTTTCTCTCCCTCTCCCTCCCCCTTCCTTTGTAGATCGATAGTAAACAAATAAAAAGGAATGAAAGAGAAAGCCGTTGTCCGCTTGGGTGGGGGTGGGCTCCAGGAGGGACGGACCTAGTAATGGGGTTTAGGTGGGAGCAGACCCCCAGGGCAGCCCCTTCGCACTGCACCGGCCAGGGCCATGGCTCAAGAACAGATCCATCCTGAACTGGAGCTGGAGCCACGCGTGAGCCACCTGCGGCATGAGCCACGCTCCGCGGTGCCGAGGAAAGAGCCGAGTGAGCAAGAAGGCGAGGGCGAGGGTTTCCTGGAACGAAGCGCGTCCGGGGATATTCATGAGCGGGCGACGCGCCGGGCTGACCGGTGTTGGTGTCCGTCCAGCCCCATTAGGGATCCCAGGGGCCGAGGGCTGCCCAGCTGCGGAGCCTTCTAGAACAGAGGGACTCGTGTGCAGCCTGCATCTGGGGAGAAACCGTACACGGCCCCCATGGTGTGTTTTCAGAGCTCCACGTGGAGAGCGAGCGGGAACGGAGCGGGGTAGGATTTCCACATGCAATTCCAAGGGTGGGGGAGGTGGGGGCCCGGGGCCAGGCTGGCCTGCAGCTGGGGATGTGGGCCCTCGGGGCCCCAGAGGACGGGAAACTGACCTCAACCCAAGTGCCAGCGTCAGCGGAGCAAGACGCAAAGCACGCTTGGAGTTGCACACTGCTAAGGTGCTTTTTAATAATAGTGATAAAATCAATATAAAATATGTATATTGCCCAAACCGGTTTGGCTCAGTGGATAGAGCGTTGGTCTGCCGACTAAAAGGTCCCAGGTTCGATTCTGGTCAAGGGCGTGTACCTTGGATGCGGGTACAACCCCAGTGGGGGGCGTGCAGGAGGCAGCTGATGGATGTCTCTTTCTCATCGATGTTTCTAACTCTCTATCCCTCTTCCTTCCTCTCTGTCAAAAATCAATACTGTAAAATTAAAAAAATTTAATAAAATATATTAAAAAAAGAAATATATTTTTATTGATTTCAGAAAGGAAGAGAGAGATACATCCATGGTGAGAGAGAATCACTGATGGGCTGCCTCCTGCACGTCCCCCACTGGGGATTGAGCCTGCAACCGGGTCACGGGCCCTTGACCAGAATCAAACCGTGACCTCCTGGTTCATAGGTCAATGCTCAACCATCGAGCCACGCCAGCCGAGCTATTTTTATTGATTTTAGAGAGGAAGGGGGAGAGAGAGAGAGAGAGTAAGAGAGAGAGAGAGAGAGAGAGAGAGAGAGAGAGAGAGAGAGAAACATCAGTGATGGGAGAGAATCACTGATTAGCCGCCTCCTGCGCGGCCCCCACTGGGGATCGAGCCACAACACGGTGTCCTGACCAGGAAGCTCCCAGTGACCTCCTGGTTCCCAGGACGCTGCCTGATGCTCCTGGCCCAGCTCCTGCTGTCGTCGTGAGCGAGGACGACGCCAGCTGCCAGCTCACGGACCAGCTGGGACGGGGCTCCGCCTTCGGTGCCTGGGAGACACGAGCACGCCTGGCTGCACCCTGCCTGCGAGACAAGAAGGCTGTGTACCTGCGACGCCGAGCACCCAGCACCCCGGGGTGCAGGCGCTCAGGAGCCCTCTCCCTGCTCCGCTCGCTTTTCCTGCAGACCCACTCTGAGGGGCCGGGTCTCCCCTGTCCCCGGGGTGAACACCGTGCCCGTGAATTTCCCGGTCTCTCCTGGGCAAGAAAAGCAATCCACCGGGCTCGTTCTCCCGTCAGTTTCCGTGCCATCTCGGACCTCCATTCAGTAACAACTACAGTGGCACCTCGAGATACAAGTCCCTCACAGACGAGATTTTTGAGAGACGAGCTGTCTCGAGCGAGCGATGTTTGCTTTGAAATACGAGCAACAGTTGAGATAGGAGTCATTGCGTGGATCGGCCGGCTGCACACGACCCACCAGTTTACCTCGACGCGAGCGTCTCATCGTTTCCCACGCCTCAAGTTACGGAACGAATTAAACTCGTATCTCGAGGTACCACTGTAGTTCCATTACATGACCTAAACTCCGAACTTCCTTTAAAAAGTTACTAGCAGCCGGAACTGATTTGGCTCAGTGGATAGAGCGTCGGCCTGTGGACTGAAAGGTCCCAGGTTCGATTCCGGTCAAGGGCCTGTATCTTGGTGGCGGGCACATCCCCAGTAGGGGATGTGCAGAAGGCAGCTGATCGATATCTCTCTCTCATCGATGTTTCTAACTTTCTATCTCTCTTCCTCTCTGGAAAAGGTCAATAAAATGTATTTAAAAAAAAAAGTTACTAGGATATATACTAGTCAATATAGTTATGTATATTCTATATATATATATATTGGTTTCAGAGCAGAAGGGAAAGAGAGATGGAAACATCCATAATGAGAGAGAACCATGGATCGGCTGTCTCCTGCACGCCCCCTCCTGGGGACGGAGCCCACAACCCCAGGCAGGTACCCTGACCGAGAATGGAACCATGACCTCTTGGTTCAAAGGTCAATCAACGCTCAACCATCACGTTGCCATGCCGGTCGGGTCAAACTCTAACCGTACTCCTACCGTATTTTCCGGCGTCTAAGACGACCCCCAACTTTTCCAGTTAAAATACAGAGTTTGGGATATACCCGCCCTATAAGATGACACCCGGCGTAGAAGATGACCCCAGACTTTTGAGAAGATTTTCCTGGGTTATTGTTGGAAACCAAACATTGTACTCACTAAATGGATGTAAACAGGAAACCAGAAGGCTGGTCAACCTTAACTGCTCTGAAAGGTCAGAGCTAATCATTCACTGTTTAATGGAACACATTGTTAGCTGAAGCAGCCTCTACCTGTTTGTTTCATGTGAATTTCTGTTTTTGTTATTTCCTGCCTAAAGGCTAGGGGTGTGTCCCAAAGCCTTAATAAAAGGGAGAAAAAGGCCAGAGCAGGTGGTAGTCCTTTCCACTAGAGCAGTGGTTCTCCACCTTCCTAAGGCCGAGACCCTTTAAGACAGCTCCTCCTGTGGTGGTGACCCCACCCATAAAATTATTTTCCTTGCTACTTCATCACTGTCATCTTGCTACTGTGATGAACTGTCATGTCAATATCTGATAGGCAGGATGTATTTTCGTTGTTACAAATTGAACATAATTAAAGCATAGGGATCAATCACAAAAACAATACGTAATTATATATTGTGAAATATTTATTTCTAATTACAAATAAATGAAATGTCTTGAATCGTGGTGTAGCATGGGCAACAGTCTTCCTAGGACAACAGTAAACGACATGGCTACACTTTGCTACACCGAGGAGCGGTGTGTTGGTTCCTAAGACCATGGGAAAGAGGTGTTTTCCGCTGGTCTCAGGTGACCCCTGTGAAAGGGTCGTTTGACCCCCAAAGGGGTCGCGACCCACAGGTTGAGAACCGCTGCACTAGAGGAAGGCCCCGCCTGGCCCCCCAATATCGCCAAATTAATATTTTCTAGTCTCTCTTTTCGTCTGCGTGCGGCCTCCTCCAGAACCCGAACCCTGAACCACGCAGGACGTGGAAAGGGGCTCCCATAGGTTACAAAGTCGCCTTCCACGCCGGGAAATGCGGGTGTCTAACTGTGAGACCCCTGCTCCTCTTCTGGCTCCCAGAGGAGACCTGCGTGGAGAAGGGGTCCCCGATGAGCCCCCCTGCATTTTCCCCACCCTGGCCTCCTTCTTCTCCTGGGGCAGGCTGTGCAGGAAAGGGGGTACGGATGTTCTGACCGCCAGCTGCTCTCAGGGACGGGCACCCCTCCAGCCCTTTCACAGGTGGCTTAGAGACACAGCCCACCCACCCCGCCACCTGCTGGGAGCTCTCACCTGCAAGGCTGGCGGGGGCCACACCCTTCCCTCCCCTGTGGCCGTGGCTCCTTCTGCAGCTCCCGGGATCCTGGCTGGTCACGGCTGGACCTTGGCTGTGGTTCCCTCTGAACACAGTCCTCGTGGAGGGTGACCCAAGCCCCCTCCTCTGGCTCCCTCTCAGAGAGCCCACATACTGGAACACCAGGCGTCCTGGGACAGTCACCTCCCCTTTTTTTTTCTGCCAACAAAGCACCCCAGCAGCCTGCTAGGGACTGAACGGGGCCCCTCGGGTCACTAGGCTGCCGTGCTAAGCCACAGGGTGACTGTGTTTGGAGACAAGGTCTGCGAGGAGGGAAAGAAGGTTAACGGAGGTCACAGGGGTGGGGCCCTGATCCAAGAGGATTAGTGTCCTTCCTAATGCCGCAACCCTTTAAGACAGCTCCTCATGGGGCGGTGACCCCCAACCATAAAATTATTTCCGTTGCTACTTCATCACTGTCATTTTGCTACTGTCATGAACTGTAATGTTAATATCTGATAGGCAAGATGTATTTTCATTGTTACAAATGGAACATAATTAAAGCATAGGGATTAATCACAAAAAATATGTAATTGTATATGGTGAAATATTTATTTCTCATTACAAATAAATGAAATTGTGTCTTGAATCGTGGTGTCGCATGGGCAACAGTCTTCCTAGGACAACAGTAAACGACATGGCTACCCTTGGCTACACCGAGGAGCGGTGTGTGGGTTCCCAAGACCATGGGAAATAGGTGTTTTCTGATGGTCTTAGGCGACCCCTGTGAAAGGGTCATTCGACCCCCAAAGGGGTCGCGACCCACAGGTTGAGAACCGCTG
>JAAGEH010000243.1:1474727-1487928 GCA_011751065.1 Lasiurus cinereus | reverse complement strand
CCAGGTTCGATTCCGGTCAAGGGCACGTACATTGGTTGCGGGCACATGCCCAGTAGGGGGCGTGCAGGAGGCGGCTGATCGATGTCTCTCATTGATGTTTCTAACTTTCTATCCCTCTCCCTTCCTCTCTGAGAAAAACCAATAAAATATATATTAAAAAAAAAAGAATAAATAGAGATTCCCTGTTCGCTTACAAGTACAGTGGTACCTCGAGATACGAGTTTAATTCGTTCCGTAACCTTGAGGCGTGGGAAACTAGGAGACGCTCGAGTCTCGGTAAACTGGTGGGTCGTGGGCAGCCGGCCGATCCGCGCGATGACTCCTATCTCAACTGTTGCTCCTATTTCAAAGCAAAAATCGCTCGCTCGACGGCTCGTATCTCAAAAATCTCGTATGTTAGGGCACTCGTATCTCGAGGTATCACTGTATTCGCTCCTCCTAGATTTGACTTCGGACATTTCTGAAACGGCGGTGTGAGAACCAGCCGATGGCGGCCAATGGGACCCTTCCTTCCGTGAGGCCCAGCCCCTGGGGCCGCTGGGAAAGCCCCGTGATGTCATTGTGATGTGACATCGGCCAGCAGGGCCATGTGGGAGGCACGGGTTCACGGGAGGTTGCTGTGTGTGTGTGTGTGTGTGTGTGTGTGTGTGTGTGTGTAGGGGTGGGGGCGGGGGCTGGTGCTCAGAGGTTGAGAACTTGGCTTTGCTGAATCCCAGCATCCCAAAGCCCGCAGATCCCATTCCCGCCGCCCTGGCCCCGGGGGCAGCAGTGTGTTTATCCTGAGTCCGGAGCCAGCAGCCCTGGGGGTTCGGAGCTGACGGGAATATTTTTCCACATTTGGGCAGAGATGCCGTTTGCCAAGAGCGGGGCCTGGCCCGTATTGCTGTGATTCCCTGCGGACGGGGACCGTGCCTCGTTTATCCTTCTGGCCACCAAGCGGGGCCCCGTAAATGCTCGCCGCCCTGGCTGGTGTGGCTGAGCAGGTGGAGCCTCGGCCCGCAGACGGGAGGGCTCTGGATTCGATGCCAGTCAAGGGCAGGCGCCTTGGTTGGAGGCTCCGTCCTGGGCTCTGGTCGGGAGGCAGCCGACCGCTGTGTCTCTCTCACATGGAGGTTTCTCTCTGTGTCTCTCCTCCTCTCTTCCATTTCCTCTAAAACGGTGGTCAGCAAACGGTGGCTCTCGAGCCACAGGCGGCTCTTTGGCCCCTGGATTGTGGCTCTTCCACAAAATACCCCGGCCTGGGTGAGTCTATGGTGAAGAAGTGGCGTTAGAGGAAGTTGAAGTTTAAAAAATGTGGCTCTCCAAAGAAATGTCAATCGTTATCCTGTGGATATTTGGCTCTGTGGACTAAGGACTTTGCGGACCCCTGATCTAAAAAAAATAAACCAATGGAAAGAGACCCTCTGATGAGGACTGACACCAGCAACAAATGGTTACGGACGCACACTCTGAAATGGTCACTTAGCAGGAGTCGTGATATAAAGTACATACAGCCCGGTCGGTGTGGCTCAGCGGTTGAGCGTCGACCTATGAACCAGAAGGTCACGGTTCGATTCCCGCTCAGAGCCCAGGGCCAGACTGCAGGTCTGTCTGATCCCCAGTAGGGGGCGTGCAGGAGGTGGCCCATGGATGATTCCCTCTCATCATTGATGTCTTTCTCCCCCCGCCCCTCTCTTTCTTCATCTCTGAAGTCAATAAAATAAATATTAAAAAGAAGAGAAACATCTGTGATGAGAGAGGATCAGGGATCGGCTGCCTCCTATGTGCCCACACTGGGGATGGAGCCCACAACCCGGGCCTGTGCCCTGACCAGGGATCGAACCGTGACCTCCTGGTTCCTAGGTCGACGCTCCATCCCTGAGCCCCGCCGGCCCATCAGCTGGGCCCCATCCAGGGTCTGGCACCCCTCCCACCCCCCCAGGGAGGAGACCCAGGACGGAACGGCTGGTTAGCCCTTGCTCTCGGTGGGAGACACAGCCAGATCCGCCCGGACCAGCACCCCCTGATGCCGCCCCCAGCTGCCCGGCAGCCCCCAGCTCCCTGCAGACAAGCCCGGCCACTTCCCGGCGGGGAGAGGCATGCGGCCTCGCTCTCGGCCCGCGGGGACTCGCTCTGGTCCCTCGCTGCACAGACAGCTACGGCGGTTCCAGGAAAACGTTTTATTGAACACACTCGGCTCGCTTCGGTGAAATGACAGATCGCTTGGGCACACGGCGTCCAATGCGTGTCGTCTGTCCTATCTCTCCCCCGCCCCCCCCCCCCCCCCAAACCCCTGTCTTCTTTGGAAAACCAGCACCAGAAAAGTCCCACAGGAGCCCCGGGTACAGTACGCAGCGAGAGTCAGCTGGTGGGACTATGTACACCCGACTCCGGAGAGGACACAGCCGTGGTCTCAGCGCCACCGGATCCCCCCTCTCCCCCCGGGCAGAGGCGGCCAGGCCAGGCCGGGGTCAGCCCAGAGGAGAATAGCACCATGAGCCGTGAGCCCGGCTGGCGGGCGTACGAACCGGGGACGGAGCGTCCGCCTCGGAACCGGGAGGTCAAGGTTCCACTCCCGGTCAGGCTCCATCCCCAGGAAGGGGCGTGCAGGAGGCCAACCCACGATTCTCTCTCATCACGGATGCTTCTCTCTCTCTCTCTCTCTCTCTCTCTCTCTCTCTCTCTCTCTCTCCCCCTTCCCCCCTCCCTGCCTCCCTCTCTGAAATCAGTAAAAATATATTAAAAAGAAAAATAGCACCATGAGACCCTAATAGACGGCAGTAAGCCACGCTCGCGTGCGACCGACCGCCTGGGGAAGGCACTTGACTGGCAGCCCGGGGCGCTGGGGACCGTACAGACACATCACGGGGTGTCAGTGGCTTCCCCACACAGTGGGGCGAGGGCCGCCTCGAGGTCAGGCCGTGGGGGGGACTGCAGACGGCCGGCGCCCGTGGGAGCGACAGGCCCCATGGTGCTTCGTGGCCGGGACGCGGGCGCTGGGCGCAGAGGCAGCAGGGAACGGGCTCAGCTGGGAGCCCAGCCTCGACCCACGCCGGCTGCAAGCCAAGCCGCCCGGCTCCTGAGCTGGCCTCCTCCGCACCCCGCTGCCCCCCAGCTCTGTCCATCTGCGATGAACCACAGACCCTTTGGGGCTGAGGAAGAACCGAATCCTAGGGCCGCGAGATTTAGGAACTTGGTAGGTACAAGCGTTGGGGAGTGAGGGGGATGGGGGGGGCGGTTGACACTAGAGCAGCGGTTCTCAACCTGTGGGTTGTGACCCCTTTGGGGGTCAAACAACCCTTTCACAGGGGTCGCCTAAGACCAGCAGAAAATGCAGATATTGACATCACGATGCATCACAGTCGCAACATTTCATGGTAAGGGGTCACCACCGCATGAGGAACTGCGTGCCAGGGGCGCGGCCTTAGGAAGGTTGAGAACCACTGCCCTAGAGGGTGGGCAGCTTCACCCTGGCATTCTGTCCTCTCCCTCCGCAGAGCGCCGGGCACTGAGCACCAAAGGAGGTTTCTCCATGCTCCTCATTGATCCCCGGGGATGGGGGTGAGGGGCGGGGGGCTGGGAGGCTGTGTCAAGTCCCGGCCAGCCCCCCACTCCACTTTCCCCATCCCCGCAGGGAGCAGGCCTGAGAGAGCAGAGGGATCTGTCGTCTGTCGCTGTGACGGAAGCGGGCCTGAACGCTGCGCCCTCCACAGCACGGACACAGCACCGATCGGCGAAGAAGCACCTGGAGAAGACCCTTCCGGGGGTCCTCGTGGCAAAGTCCTGGAACAGGAGGAGCACCCATCCAGCTGCCAGCACGCTGCTCGGGGAGGCGGACCTCCTGACATCCAGGGCCCCCCAGTTCCCGGTCTGGGGGTCCCTTCCTCTCAGGTCCCGGGAGGTGAGCGGCGAGCGGCCTGTGGGTTGGAGGATCCTGGCTGCATGACTGTTGCTCCCTGGGGTCAGGGTTCACCTCCCCCGGCTCCAGGGAGGGCACAGCTCTGTTTGGAGGGGCGAGGAAGGCACTGGAGGTGAAGACAGACCCTCTTCCTGCTTTTCTGAGTGTCCTTCTGGCCCCGCCGGGAACATGGTCCACAGGGTCAGCACGGCGACAAGGTCTGCGCCACAGGAAGGGCTGGAAGGCCGGGCCGAGTCCCTGGTGCTGGCCAGGCGGCTCTCTCTCCTCCGCGGATCCTGCCCGCCGGGCGGGGCGCTCCCAGGAGGAGACCCGCCCGTGGTGGACGAGGCGACCGGGCCCGAGCTGGCATCCTCTGAGGTTCTGGAGACCATCAGCTTTGGACAGAGGGCCAGGGTCCAATCATCAGCTTCGGACAGAGGGCCAGGGTCCAATCATCAGCTTCGGACAGAGGGCCAGGGTCCAATCATCAGCTTCGGACAGAGGGCCAGGGTCCAATCAGCTTCGGACAGAGGGCTAGTGTCCAATCATCAGCTTCGGACAGAGGGCCAGGGTCCAATCATCAGCTTCGGACAGAGGGCCAGGGTCCAATCAGCTTCAGACAGAGGGCCAGGGTCCAATCATCAGCTTCGGACTGAGGGCCAGGGTCCCTAGGTGCCGGGGTTATGAAGTCCTGGCTAAAAGAGACAGCCCCACTTCCCGCCCCCCAAAAAAGTAAAGCAGAGGCTCCAGAAGGCAGAGGGACGCCCCCCAAAGCTGTCCTGAGCTCCCCGTCTGCCAGGAGGCGCTCCCAGAGCTGCTGACGGCCCCTGGCAGAGAGGGCCTTCCACTCCCCGGGTGCACAGCAGAGATCTGACAATGAAGCACCGCCCCCAGCCTGAAGGAACCCTTCCAGAACCTTCTCCCCGACGACACAGCCGATGCCACTCGGCGTGGCCCGGGTCTCCCAGCGGTCCACGTGGATCCGGCCTCGCCGAGGGGCGTCTCCCCAGCCGGGGCCCAGGGTCCAGAGAACCCGCTCTCAGCGCGGGGTGGGGGCGGACGGCAGCGTTCCCGGCCCCCCGTTCCAGGGTGCCGCTGGCTTTCAGAATAAAGCCCGACCGGATGCCCATGCCCTGTGGTTCTCGAAGCGCCAGGCGTTCGGACGCCGGAAGGAAACTCAGTTGTGGGTGGCCGGAGGGGTCCCCGTTGAGGTCCAGGGAACCTTCGGGACACGGCCAGCTCTGTGCTTCAGGCCTATTTTCCCCTCTTTCCTGCCGCAAGCCAGCCAGTGGCTCTGCACAATATATTACGTATAAAAGCACGGAGGGCCGAGGTCAAGTCCACCCTGGAGTTCTACGGGGACCGGAGTCGGGGGACGGCCTGCGGGGGAGGGGCGCTGGGCGGTGGAGGATTCTGGCTGCAGGACTGCTGTGCCCTCAGGCGGGTGGCGGGCGGTCTGGCGGGCGTTCAGCCGGCTTCGGAGTCAGGAGCTCCGGACCTCACGCCGGAGGGTGGCGGGACCTCGGGGGGCGGGAGGGGGGGCGTGTGTCATGAGCTCGGTGAGGGCGCGGGCCGGCGCATCTTGTTGGCGTAGAAGTCCCTGCAGGTCTGGCAGCAGCGCTGGTACCACCGCATGTCCTGGCACAGGTTCTTCTCCCGGATGACCCGGCAGTACACGGTCCACTGGTCCCGCGTGCACTTGTAGGTCAGGGCGGCTGCGGGGACGGGGGGGGGGAGAGAGGACGCCCGGGGGTCACAGACGGCACGGGGTCTCCGTGACGCCAGCCTGGAGGGGGCCTATGGCCTGACCATGCTGGGCT
Organism: Lasiurus cinereus; assembly: GCA_011751065.1. NCBI lineage: Eukaryota > Metazoa > Chordata > Mammalia > Chiroptera > Vespertilionidae > Lasiurus > Lasiurus cinereus. The sequence goes on along the minus strand of JAAGEH010000243.1, from coordinate 1,482,231 downwards.
GTCCTTCCTGCGGCCCCGTGGAGCCCGAGGAGGGGTGTCCCCTGCTGGGGACACGGTGGCTGCAGCTTCCTTCTCCGGGGGACACACCCCTGTGTCCAATGCGACTGCCAGGCCGAGTCTGCTGGTCCGGCTGCCTCCTCGGGATGGGGGCGCTGCCCGCCCTGAGCTACTTACTGTATTTTCCGGCGTCTAAGACCCCGCGTCTAAGACGACCCCCAACGTTTCCAGTTAAAATAGAGAGTGTGGGAGAGACCCGCCCTATAAGATGACACCCGGCGTATAAGACCACCCCCGACTTATGAGACGATTTTCCTGGGTTAAAGAGTCGTTTTAGCCGCCGGAAAATACGGGTAAGAGGCGCTTCCTGCTGTCTTGTGGCAGGAGATGCTCGTGACTGTGGGCATTCATGAAACACAGGGACAGGGGGCCCTGAAGATGGAAGGGCCCACGCAGCGCAAGGTCGCAGCGCAAGGTCACAGGGCAAGGTCACAGCGCAAGGTCACAGGGCAAGGACACAGCACACGGACACAGCACAAGGTCACAGCGCAAGGTCACAGCGCAAGGTCACAGGCAAGGTCACAGCGCAAGGTCGCAGCACAAGGTCACAGGGCAAGGTTACAGGGCAAGGTCACAGCACAAGGTCGCAGCGCAAGGTCGCAGCGCAAGCAAGGGGCCCGAGTCGCCTTCGGGGTCATGGTTCTGCAGAGCGGCGGTCCTGCCTGAGGGACATCCCTGGGGGACCCTGAGGAGCCTGGGGTGCACCTCTACGAGCTTGCTCCCCCTTCCCCTCTCGCCCTCCGCCTCCGCCCCCCCAACCCAGTGCAGCCACATGGCCACAGCCTGCATTCCGGGCCAGCCAGGCGTTAGGGAAGCCGTGGGTGGTGGGAACGACTCCCGGGGGTTCTGTGTGGGGGAGCAGGAACTCTGCAGGCGCCCCTGGAGCCGCGTTCGGGGTTTCTGGCCCCGCACCCCTCTGGCCCGGGCCAGGCCTGCTAATCCCCCCAAGCGGCTCCCACAGAAGGTCCCCGTTGAACGGAAGACCAAACCCGCTAATCCCCGTCTTCTGGGGCTCGGCTGGAGGGACATCCTGTGCGAAATGTCCCCGGGGATTCATGCACGGCGCCCCCACAGCCTTCACCCCCAGAAGAAAGCGCCTCCCTTTGCCCCGCCCCACACAGGCACCCTAAAGCCTTCGGAGGGATCCCCTCCCGCTCCCCAGGGCTTGGCAGAGGGCTCAGCAGCGGGACACCGGGTTTGAGACGGAAGTTAGCACCCGGCTTTCTCACGACCTGCTACAGCAGCGGTTCTCAACCTTCCTCAGGCCGAGACCCTTTAAGACAGTTGCTCAGCCGAGACCGGCTTGGCTCAGTGGATAGAGCGTCGGCCTGCGGACTGAAAGGTCCCAGGTTCCATTCCGGTCAAGGGCATGTACCTTGGTTGCAGGCACATCCCCAGTGGGGGGTGTGCAGGAGGCGGCTGATGGATGTCTCTCTCTCATCGATGTTTCTGACTCTCTATCCCTCTCCCTTCCTCTCTGTAAAAAATCAGTAAAATATATTTAAAAAAAAATACAGTTGCTCATGTTGTGGTGACCCCCAACCATACAATGATTTCCGTGGCTACTTCATCGCTGTCATCTTGCTACTGTGATGAACTGTCATGTCAATATCTGACAGGCAGGATGTATTTTCGTTGTTACAAAGTGAACATAATTAAGGCATAGGGATTAATCCCAAAAACAATATGTAATTACATATTGTGAAATATTTATTTCTAATGACCAATAAATGAAATTTTTTGTCTTGAATCGTGGTGTCGCATGGGCAACAGTCTTCCTAGGACAACAGTAAGCTACATGGCTACACGTTGTGACACCGAGGAGCGGTGTGTTGGTTCCTAAGACCATGGGAAATAGGTGTTTTCCGCTGGTCTTAGGCGACCCCTGTGAAAGGGTCATTCAACCCCCAAGGGGTCGCGACCCACAGGTTGAGAACCGCTGCGCTACAGGCGACCAATGCCGGCCTCACCCGGGGCTCAGATAAGACCAAGGAAGGTGCTTCCGACTCATGAACCCCGCCCCCCGCCCTCTGCAGTGGGACCCGTGGGCAGGGGCGGGCACTCACCGAGGCGTGGGGAGGTGATGGTGTTCACGTTGATCTTGTCGTTGCAGACCTCCAGGTGGCACTGCCGGTAGGCCGCGGGCTTCGAGAGGGTGGGGCACTCGTTGCCATGGCGCCCGGTGACCTTGTGCATGCACTGCACCACTCGGGACTGCAGGCCCTTCCCGCAGGTGGAGGAGCACTGCGGGGACAGGGCAGCCTGAGCGGGCCTCGGGGCCGGGGGCGGGAGGGGGAGTTTGGGGGGTCACGTGCCTCCCGTCTCTGCCTGCAGGCTGCCCCCGGCACCACCAGGCACAAGCGCCCCGGGAGGCCCAAGCGGGTGCCCTCTGCTCCCTCTGCTTTCTTATGGGCCAGCAGGACCCTGGGCTCTTGTCTTTATTTTATTTTATTTTTTAAAATATATTTTATTGATTTTTTTACAGAGAGGAAGGGAGAGGGATAGAGAGTTAGAAACATGGATGACAGAGAGACATCGATCAGCCGCCTCCTGCACGCCCCCCACTGGGGATGTGCCCGCCACCCAGGTCCCTGCCCTTGACCGGAATCGAACCCGGGACCCTTCAGTCCGCAGGCCAACGCTCTGTCCACTGAGCCAAACCGGTTTCGGCTATTTTATTTTTTAAAATATATTTTATTGATTTTTTACAGAGAGGAAGGGAGAGGGATAGAGAGTTAGAAACATCGATGAGAGAGAAACATCGATCAGCCGCCTCCTGCATATCCCCTACTGAGGATATGCCCGCAACCAGGATACATGCCCTTGACCAGAATCGAACCTGGGACCCTTCAGTCCCCAGACCAAAGCTCTATCCACTGAGCCAAACCGGTTTCGGCTGTCTTTGTTTATTTTTAATAAATGTTTTTATGGATCTCAGAGAGGAGCGGAGAGGGACAGAGAGAGAAACATCCACGCTGAGAGAGAACCATGGACCGGCCGCCTCCTGCACGCCCCCCTCTGGGGATGGAGCCCGCCACCCAGGGCCTGTGCCCTGACCGGGAATCGAACCCTGACCTGCTGGTTCCTAGGTGGACGCTCAGCCTCGGACCCACGTGGCCAGGCTTGTTTTGTTGTTGCTGTTTCCACGTTGGAGGGATAAGGGGCAGAGACCACGGTGCTGTGGAGGGTCCGAGTCCTTCTGAGTCACCAAAGCAGCTGGAGACCCCAGCCACCACTCTGTGGGCCCGGCCGCTCATGCCAGCGGGGCTGTCTCCTGAGCCCCGGCCCCGCACGCCCGCCCCTCGTTCCACAGCCCCCTCTTCTGGCCCCGGGGCCTCGCCAAGTCCGTGAACGCAGAACACGGTCAGGCCCACGTCCTGCCAGAGCCACACGGAGCCGAGGCGCGCTCACACGGGGCAACGTCGTGACAAGAGAGCCAGCGGGTCACAGGCCAACGTGGCGCAGGGTTACGCCTACGGGTGCGCTCCTGGGCCAGCGCGGACCCCCTGATGCCCGCGGCTGCCAGGGCTGGGGAGTGAGTCGCCACAGACGGCAGCACCAACACACGCATCCCAAAACGGGTGGCGCTCCGTGGGCTCCTCGGGCAGTGCCCAGGCACAGCCCGGCGGCCGGCACAGGAAGGGGCGGGCTGGGGGTACAGCAGACACTGCCACGGCCCGGCTGCCCCTTACAGACGCGCTCTCTCCCACCCCCCGGTGCTGGCCTCCGATTCCCCCCCAACCCCTCGAGCGGCAGTTTGACCCGGCCCCATGGTCCTGGGCCCGCCAGACCGGGCACGGCATCGTGTCTCCTATCCGCCCGCGGCTTTCATGGTGGGCGCGGACGGCACGCAGGAGTTATGGGCTCTCGGCGGCGTCTGGCGAGCCCGCCTGCGCTACCGACCACGTGGAGTCTAAATCGGTCCTAAAACGAAATTGATTTCAGAGAGAAAGGAGAGATGAAAACATCAATGTTGAGAATCAGCCGAAACCGGTTTGGCTCAGTGGATAGAGCGCTGCCTGAGGAAACGGGATTTCCTGCGCTTGGGGCCTTGCTCCTCTGACCACCGGGCACGGACCGGACCGGCGAGGAGAGAGAGGGGTCCAGCAGCACCTACGTCATCCCTTCTCCCCTCGGATCTGGCTCGGACCCGGGGCCGGGCACCGCCTGCTGCAGGAGACGGGTGTGCTGGGTTTTGTTGTTAGTCCTCACCCGAGGATCCATTCCCAGTGAGTTTTAGAGAGAGTAGGAGGGAGAGAAGGAGGGAGAAGGGGCAGAGAGAGAGATACAGTGGGTACCTCGAGATACGAGTGCTCTGACATACGAGGTTTTTGAGATACGAACCGTCGTTGAGCGAGCGATTGTTGCTTTGAAATACGAGCAACAGTTGAGTTAGGAGTCATCGCGCGGATCGGCCGGCTGCACACGATCCACCCGTTTACTGCGACTCGAGCGTCTCCTAGTTTCCCACGCCTCAAGGTTACGGAACGAATTAAACTCGTATCTCCAGGTACCACTGTATTGAAGTGAGAGACACATCAACCGGTTGCCTCCCACATGTGCCCAGATCAGGGCCCGGGATGGAGCCCGCCATCCAGATACGTGCCCTTGACCGGAATCGAACCTGGGACCCTTCAGTCTGCAGGCCGACGCTCTATCCGCTGAGCCCACCCAGCTAGGGCTTTAAAATAAAAAAAAGTGTATTGATTTCAGAGAGAAAGGGAAAGGAGATATGAAAACATCAATGTTGAGAATCAGCAGAAACCGGTTTGGCTCAGTGGATAGAGCGTGGGCCTGCAGACTGAAAGGTCTCAGGTTTATTTTATTTTATTTTTTTAAATTAAATCTTTATTATTCAGATTATTACATTTGTTTCTCTTTTTTCCCCTCCATAGCACCCCTCCACCCAGCTCCCTCCCATTGATCTCATCCATAGGAGTATGATTTTTGTCCAGTCTCTCCCTGTACACCCCTCAGCCCTTTCCCCCTGAGAATTATCAGTCCACTCCCTTTCTGTGCTCCTGATTCTATTAAGGTCTCAGGTTTAATTCCGGTCAAGGGCATGGACCTTGGTTGCAGGCACATCCCCATTAGGGGGCATGCAGGAGGCAGCTGATCGATGTCTCTCTCTCATCGATGTTTCTAGCTCTCTCTCCCTCTCCCTTCCTCGCTGTAAAAAAATCAATGAAATATCTTTCACAAAAATGTTGAGAATCATGGATCCGCTGCCTCCCACACGCCCCCTTCTGGGGATGGAGCCCTCCCCGGGAACCGGAGCGTGAGCTGCTGATTCATAGGTAGATGCCCGGTCCCTGAGCCACACCGTCCGGGCAGGAGCAAGGTATCTTCCCGGCCCTTCTCGAGGGATTGGGGACCGGCCGCAGCTGGGTTCCGGTGTCCCTGGGAGGCTGGCTGCTCCGGCTGACACAGAAGCCGCCTGCAGCCCGCCCGCCTCCCGCCCCTGGCGCCCCTGGCGCCCCTGGCACCAGGTAGCCAGGCCTGCAGGCCGGGCAGCGGGCCTGGCTGAGTCCCTTCCTGGCCAGGCGTGCTCGAGGGTCCCTGTCTTTGCAGGTGTGGTTACTGGGCCTGTGAGAACTCAGGCCGGGCTCCATCCTGCGGGGCCATCAAAACCGAGTGCGGGCGAAACCGGTGTGGCTCAGTGGATGGAGCGTTGGCCTGGGGACTGGCGGGTCCCAGGTTTGATTCCGGTCAAGGGTATGTACCTTGGTTGCAGGCACATCCCCAGTAGGGGGCGTGCAGGAGGCAGCTGATGGATGTCTCTCTCTCATCGATGTTTCTAGCTCTCTATTCCTCTCCCTTATCTCTGAAAAAATCAATAAAATATATTAAAAAAAAAAAAAGAGTGCGACCTCAACAAGGTCTCTGCCCAGCAGTGACCCAGGGCCGTCGTAAAACTTACCTTCCACCCTGAGAACCAGGTTCGATTCCCGTTCAGGGCGCGAGCCCGGGTTGCGGACTCGATCCCCAGTGTGGGGCGTACAAGAGGTGACTGGCTGCCTCCTGCACCCCCTTCCTCTCCCGCTGCGCCCCTTAGTGGGGATGGAGCCTGCCACCCGGGGCATGTATCCTTGACCAGAATCAAATCCGGGACCTTCACCCCGCAGGCTGAGGCTCTATCCGCTGAGCCAGACTGGTTTCGGCAGCACTATTGTTATTTATTTATTTAAAAAAATATATATTTTATTGATTTTTCAGAGAGGAAGGGAGAGAGATAGAAAGTCAGAAACATCGATGAGAGAGAGACATCGATCAGCTGCCTCCTGCACGCCCCCCACCAGAGATGTGCCCGCAAGCAAGATACATGCCCTTGACCGGAATTGAACCTGGGACCTTTCAGTCCGCAGGCCGATGCTCTATCCACTGAGCCAGACCGGTCTCGGCAGCACTATTGTTATTTTAAAAAGCAGGCACGGGGCCCAGAGCGGAGGACAGGAATGCCGGGGTGTCCCCTGGTCTGTGGCTGAGCGCCCCCAGGTGGCTGGCCCGGCCTCTGCAGGCAGGTGTGCCTGGCATGGACCCACTGCCCGGGCACAGAGGCCAAGGTCGCTCTGCCCACAGGTGTGCAGGCGGCTTGAGCTCCCCACAGTTAGGACGACAGGCAGACACGGAATTCCATCTCCGTCCCCCACTCCACCGCACCGGCCTCGGCTTTCATTGACCAGCGAGGAGGCCGCCCGCCCGCCCGCCCGCCCACCGCGCGGCCTGAGAGCATCGGCCTGGCCCCAAGCACAGGGGAGCCACGCTCAGGCTTCGGAAACACGCCAACAGAGCTCCGGACGACGAGGGAGCGGATCTGGTCTTGTCTGAAGCCCCCCTTACCTGCGGGGCGGTGTCCCACGAACATTTTAGGGGGCTCCCCAGACACAGGAAGCTGGGCGGCGAGGGAGAGGCCCTAGACCCGCCCACAGCTCCTGGCCAGGGGCTTGAGGCCTGTGCCAGCCCCTCCACCCTCCCACCCCAGCCAGCACCAGGCCCCGGGAACCCACCACCCCCACCACCCTGCCCCTGCCAGGAGGGGGCGCCAAAGACACTTGGGGTGAGAGCTCCCCAGGAGAGAAGCAATCAATCTCTCTACAGAAATCTACACCAGAGGGCTGAGGTGCAGTGTCTCCTCGGGAGTTCAGCCGCTCGCTGTGACACGTGCTGACCCCCAGGGGGCGGCGTGGAAGGAAGGGAGGCCCCGGCCGGCAGCCGGAAGGAAGGCTGCGATGGGCCCTGATCGCAGGCCCAGCCTAGGGACCCCACGCACGCACGCACAAAGGTGGGGCCCCGGGCCTCTGGCGTTGAAAGAACGGTGGCCCGGCCAGCGTGGCTCAGGGGCTGAGCGCAGGCCTATAAACACGCAGCGCACGCGTGAATGGCGTCTCCGGCACGGAACGTCAGCCTCAGGGCCTGAGTGACGGGCCCCCCACCTCCACCCGGGCCT
>JAAGEH010000243.1:1419351-1437600 GCA_011751065.1 Lasiurus cinereus | reverse complement strand
CGAGAGGAAGGGAGAGTCTGGTGTTTTTAAAAGCACAGATATATTTGTATGGATGTCAGAGAGGAAGGGAGAGGGAGAGAGAAACATCCGTGATGAGAGAATCGTGGACCGGCTGCCTTGTGCACAGTCCCCCACCCATCTGGGGATGGAGCCCATAACCCGGGCCTGTGCCCTGACCGGGAATCGAACCCTGACCTCCTGGCTCCTAGGTCGACGCTCCGCCACGGAGCCACACCTGCTGGGCAGGAAGCTCAGATGGAGCGCCCAGATGTGAATGGCACCGGAGCCAACCAGATGGCGGGGCTCCTCGGAATAAAGCCGCCTGGGTCAGAGCTCAGAGCGGGCCCTAAGAGGCCAGGGAACACCTATCCGTGGGCGACAGTCTGGTGCGCACGGGGAGGGGGAGAGAGGGCACCGGGGAAGACAGCCTCGTGGGCAGGGGGACGGGCCGCTGCCTGGCTGTCCATAGAATTGGGGTGGCCTCAGGGAAGCAGGATGGTCTCGGGCACCATCCTTTGCAATAAGCTCTGTTTCAGGAGGAACAACATGAGGGGAGTGTCCGGGGCGCTGGAAACGCAGAGGGTCACTGACTCCCCGTGAGCGGGCACCCAGGTGGGGGCGGGGGGCGGTGCACAGGTGTTGGAGGGCTGCACTGAATGGTGCCCAACGGGGGGGGGTCCATCATCTATCATTAGCATCTGACTACCATCTATCTACCACCATCTGCCTATCTCCCATCTATCCATCTATCTGCCTATCTACCATCTAACCATCTGTCTACCTATCTCCCATCTATCCATCTGTCTGCCTATCTACCATCTACCCATCTGTCTGCCTACCATCTATCCATCTGCCTACCTATCTCCCATCTATCTACCACCATCTACCTATCTCCCATCTATCCATCTGTCTGCCTATCTACCATCTATCCATCTGTCTACCTATCTACCATCTATCCATCTAACTATCTACGAATCTACCATCTATCCATCTGTCTGCCTATCTACGAATCTACCATCTATCCATCTGTCTGCCTATCTACTATCTATCCATCTGTCTGCCTATCTCCCATCTATCCATCTGTCTGCCTATCTACCATCTAACCACCTGTCTGCCTATCTATCATCTAACGATCTGTCTGCCTATCTACCATCTATCCATCCGTCTGCTTATCTACCATCTATCCATCTGTCTACCTACCATCTATCCATCCATCTGCTTATCTACCATCTATCTTCCATTTATCTACCTATACATCTATCATATATCTATTATCTATCATCTACTTATCCATCATCTACCTATCCATCATCTACCTACATTCTATCATCTAATTATCATCTATTTTATCCATCTATCTTCTATCACCTATCTGTTCCCTCTCTCTCTCTCTCTTTCTCCCCCCTCCCCCCCCTCCCCGCTTCTTGGTTCTCTTTCCCTAAGGAGCCTTCACACACCACCAATGCTCCTGAAGAAACAGTCGCCCCTAAAGCACTGCACCCTGGGAGAGTGGGCGCTCTGTTGGCGGCCGGGGAAGGTTTTCATGGACGAGCTGTGCACTGCGATCCCCGCTCACCACCGGAGGGGAGGGTGCTCCGGGCCTGGACTAACCCATGAGCACACGCTCCCTGGTCACCGGGACCCTGCACGCTGGCCAGGGGAGCGGGCCCGAGAGGCTCGGCGCCTCTGTCCCCGGCCGCCCCCGCCCCCCGGCCATCCCCCGGCGCGGGTGATTTATGGAGCTGGGACCCGGCCAGGGCAGCAGGGCTGCGCACCCGAGGGGGATCTGCTAATTATTCACCAACATGACTTAATTGTGGATAAAAAGCCTTCCGGGTGAGTCATAACCGACCGCGCGCCGTGTGCCGCGTTAATGGGACGCAGCTGGGGGCCCGGGAGGCGGGCTTCAAGGAAGAGTGAGAAAGCGGAGGGGGAGGGGGGGGTTCGAGAGGAGAGCAAAACCCACGTGGCGAGGGGCGCGTGCCTGGGCGCACCCCTCGCCCCCCACGCCTTCTGAACCCCGGGCCCAGATGGGCCAGAGGCCGGGGGCGGGGGTCCCCGCCGTCAAAGCCAGCCAGCCTCTGAGCAAGAAGCCCTGAGGCCTGCTCCGGCCAGGGTTCCGGGACGGCTTCAGGGAGCAGGCGACGCCCGGCCCCCGCGCTCCCCTGACGCCGGGCTGGCCGGCAGCTCCCCCAGCAGCCGGCAGCCCCCAGCTTGGCCGCTGCGCCCGCCGCCTCCCGGCCCGCCGGCCGGCTCCCCTGGAATGACCGCCACTGAGGAGGAGCCAGCCGCCGGCCAGAGCGGAGGGCTGTCCTCCAGCTGCCCAGCAGCCTTTCCGCGAAACCCCTCCCTGCTGTGGGTCTGCTGTTGCTGTTGCTGTTAATCCTCCCCCCAGGGTAATTGCTGGGCTGGCTCTGAGAGAGAGTGGGAGGGAGAGGGGGGGACAGAGAGAAACCTCGGTGAGAGAGAGAGAGATTCACCTCCTGCACGCGCCCCACGGGCCGGCGAGGGACCCTGAAATCAAGGTGCCTGCCCTTGATCTGAGTCCAACCTGCGGCCTTTCAGTCTGCAGGCCCACACTTTACCCATTGAGCCACACCGGCCAGAGACGATTAATTTGAGAGAGAGAGGGAGAGGCAGAGAGAGAGGGAAAGAAAGAGAGAAACATCCATGAGGAGAGAGAACCATGGAGGGGCCGCCTCCTGCGCGCCCCCTCCTGAGGATGGAGCCCGCCACCCGGGCCCTGTGCCCCGACCGGGAATGGAACCCTGACCTCCTGGCTCCTAGGTGGACGCTAACCACTGGGAAACACCGGCCGGGCTCCGGAAGCCTTTGGATCAGTGGTTCTCAACCTTTCTGATGCCGTGACCCCGCAATACAGCTCCTCAGTTTGCGGCGGTGACCCCCAAACCCAAACATAATGCTGGTGGCTGCTTCAAAACCGCAATTTTGCTACAGTTGTGATTCGGAATGTAAATACCTGACAGGCATTCTGTATTTTTCCGATGGCTTTAGGCGACGACCCCTGTGTTTCAGTCGTTTGACCCCCTCTCCCCCCTCCGCCGGGGTCGCGACCCACAGGTTGAGAACCACTGCTTTGGATGGGGGTGCGTCCCTTCCCCAGAAGGAGCTGGGCCGGGGATGCCCCTGACCCGGGCCTGCCCCGGCCCTCCCTGGTGCAGGCCAGCTTTCGGTGAGACGAGACTGGCCAGGGCAGGGGGACTCTGGGCCCTGATCCCCATTGGGGGGGGGCCGCCGGGCGGGGGCACTCACGGGGGGTTGTCGCACTTCCTCTGCCGGAAGCGGGCGCCGGTCCCGCAGGTGCGGCTGCACATGCTCCAGGCGCCCCAGGGGCTCCAGTCCCCGTCCACGTGCTCCGGGATGGGCGTCTTGCTCACACACTCGCCGGCGCGGCACCACTGCAACACAGCAGGCCCCCACGTGACGGGGGGCCCCCCTGGGACCTGGGATCCCATCGCGGGGTCCGCCCGGCGCCCCGGCCGCCTGGGTTGGGGTGGGCCCGCTCGCCACGACCTCCTCACTCGAGGCGGCCTGACACCCACATCCCTCGGGGCTGGGGTCGCGCCCTACACCCCCACAGGGGCCTGCCCCCCACCGGTCTGGCCGGCGCACCGCACAGGGGTGACTCCACGGGGCCCGCGGAGAGACCGGGGCTTCTGGGAACGCGGCTGCAGGAGAGAGAGAGTCTGACCCCGGAGGGAGGGCACTGTGGCCCAGCTCTGGGGTTCTGGACGTCGGGACTGAGTTTGCTGCGTGGACGGGACGGGCCGGCCCCGCGTGGGTGACCTGGCTTCCCACTGAGGGCGACAGGAAGCCGGCCCCTGACGCAGAACTTCCCCCTGTGGGTGGCACAACGCCTGGAGGGGGAGAGCTGATGTGCTGGTTGCCAACCACAGCCTCTCCTTCGGTCTCGCCGCGGGACCAGGGAGAAAGGCTGGCCTGGACACCTCTCTTCTCCATTTTAAAAATATATAGTTTATTCATTTCAGAGAGCAGTGGTTCTCAACCTTCCTAAGGCCACGACCCTTTGAGACAGCTCCTCATGGGGTGGTGACCTCCACCCATAAAATTATTTCCGTGGCTACTTCATCGCTGTCATTTTGCTACTGTGATGAACTGTCATGTCAATATCTGATAGGCAGGATGTATTTTCAATGTTACACATGGAACATCATTAAAGCATAGGGATTAATCACAAAAACAATATGTATTATATACTGTGAAATATTTATTTCTAGTTACAAATACAGTGGTACCTCGAGATACGAGTGCCCTAACATACGAGATTTTTGAGAGATGAGCCGTCGAGCGAGCGATTTTCGCTTTGAAATACGAGCAACAGTTGAGATACGAGTCATCACACAGATCGGCCAGCTGCACACGACCCACCAGTTTACCGCGACTCGAGTGTCTCATAGTTTCCCACGCCTCAAGGTGACGGAACGAATTAAACTCGTATCTCGAGGTACCACTGTAAATGAAATTTTGTCTTGAATCGTGGTGTAGCATGGGTAACAGTCTTCCTATGACAACAGTAAACGACATGGCTACACTTTGCAACACCGAGGAGCGGTGTGTTGGTTCCTAAGACCATGGGAAATAGGTGTTTTCCAATAGTCTTAGGCGACCCCTGTGAAAGGGTTGTTCGACCCCCAAAGGGGTCGTGACCCACAGGTTGAGAACCACTGTCGGAGAGGAAGGGAGAGAGGGAGAAACATCCATGATGAGAGAGAATCATGCATCGGCTGCCTCCTGCATGTCCCCTCCTGGGGATCGAGCTCGCAACCTGGGCCTGGGCCTTGATCTGAAATCGAGCTGTGACCTCCTCGTTCCTAGGTCGGTGCTCAACCACTGGGCCACACTGGCCGGGCACCACCTCTCTCCCCTGACGCCCACCCACCCCCCTGCTAAGGGACACCTGAGCGGCAGGCTGGCTCTCTCAACCTGGAGCCAGCGTGGAACAGCTGCTCTCCCTAACTCTATTCCACCGGAGCCTTTCCTGGAAGGCCGGCCATCCTGCCTTTCCTTTTATGATCGATCGGGGTAAAGGTTTGCAAGTAAACCCCCTTGTATGACAAACAGCGTGGCTCCCTGGTTGAGCATCTACCTGGGAATCAGGAGGTCAGAGTTCCATTCCCGGCCGGGGCACAGGCCTGGGGTTGGAGGCTCAATCTCCACTAGGGGGCGTGTGGGAGGCAGCCGACCCATGACTCTCATTACTGATGTTTCTCTCACTCCCCCTCTCCCTTCCTCTCTGAAATCAATGAAAAAATATATTTAAAATAATACCAAGCAAATGATTCTGGTATCTTTTAGAACAGTGGTTCTCAACCTTCCGAAGGCCGCAACCTTTTAAGACAGCTCCTCATGGGGTGGTGACCCCCAACCATAAAATTATTTCCATGGCTACTTCATCGCTGTAATTTTGCTACTGTTATGAACTGTAATGTAAATATCTGATAGGCAGGATGTATTTTCATTGTTGCAAATTGATCATTAAAGCATAGGGATTCATCACAAAAACAATACGTAATTGTATATTGTGAAATATTTATTTCTAACGACAAATAAATGAAATGTTGTCTTGAATCGTGGTGTAGCATGGGCAACAGTCTTCCTAGGACAACAGTAAACTACATGGCTACACGTTGCTACACCGAGGAGCGGTGTGTTGGTTCCTAAGACCATGGGAAATAGGTGTTTTCCGCTGGTCTTAGGCGACCCCTGTGAAAAGGTCGTTCCATCCCCAAAGGGGTCGCGACCGACAGGTTGAGAACCACTGTTTTAGAATAAAAAAGGGGGGTGGGTGGGTAATGGAAGCGGCCCTCAGCCCAGAGTGGGCTCCGTGGGCATTTCTGGGGAGGCAGCCTTGTGGGGGCCGCAGGCAATGCCCAGGGGACGGGGTGCCCACTGGGACTGGCGGGGGGTTGGGGGGGCGGTTACCTTGTCTGCACCACACTCAGTGCCATCCAGGGGCGGGTCCAGCTTGGTCTTGCAGGAGGCGTCTCCTTCCACCAGGCACCACAGCCCCGCGCACATCAGGTGCTGCCGACAGAGGGGAGACGCGTGACTGCCAAGGACACCGCGGGTGGGCCACACGGGGTCGCCGGGGGTCGCCGGGGGTCCCAGCGATGGGTTTGGACTTGGGGGTTGAAATAGGAGGGGAAGAGAAAGGTCATGAATCTGGAGGTCAGGAAAAAATACTGTATTTAAAAGGTGCCTGGCCGAGGGGTGAGCATCGTCTCATGTACCAATAAAAATATACTTTTTAGCCAAGTCCGGTGTGGCTGATCGATGTCTCTCTCTCATTGATGTTTCTAACTCTCTATCCCTCTCTCTTCCTCTCTGTAAAAAAATCAATAAAATATGTTTAAAAAATATATATACATATATATATATACTTTTTAAACACTGTATTCTCTTTTTTAAAAAAATCTGTGTCTATATCTATATCTACCTATCTATCTATCTATCTATCTATATTGATGTCAGAGAGGAAGGGAGAGGGACAGAGAGATGGAAACATCACCGAGGAGAGAATCATGGACCGGCTGCCTCCTGCATGGCCCTGCACTGGGGACTGAGCCCACACCCAGGCCTGTGCTCAGACCGGGAATTGAACCCTGACCTCCTGGTTCCTCGGTAGGTGTTCAGCCCCTGAGCCTGAGCCACACCGGCCGGGCGGTGCATCTGCTCTGACTCCTCTCCCCTCCCCACCACCCCGTCCTCTCTCTGTGCTCCCTGGGATCACCTCCCAGATTCAACACTGGCACCCACACCCCCAACTCATGGTCGGAAAACTGAGACCAGATGGCCTTTGAAGAGACAGGGTTTTGCATGAGGCCAAACCCCATCAACAACAACCGACCGGCCAGCCGGCGGCACCTCATCCCACGACCCATTCCGCGCCCTCTGACCCCTGAGCTCTGGGGACAAGGCTGAGCAGGAGGAATATATGGGGCGGGGTGGAGTGGGTGGGTGGGAGGTGGGGGCTGGGGTTAGGAGACATAAGGGGCCCGGCAGGAGAGGGAGGAAGAAGGCGGCGCGAACTGTTTATGACGCATTTTATAGACGGCGCTTTCCCGTAAAACTCCCCTCATCATCAAAAAAATAAAAATAAAAAAATAAAAGGGAGAATGAGGTCAGGCAAAGATGTCTTCAACAGAACACAAAGCGTCTGACCTGTAAAGAGAAACACGACTTGAATCATATTAGATTAAAAGGAGGGACTCCTGCCGAAACCGGTGTGGCTCAGTGGATAGAGCGTCGGCCTGCGGACTGAAAGGGTCCCAGGTTCGATTCCGGTCGAGGGCATGGACCTTGGTTGCAGGCACATCCCCAGTAGCGGGCGCGCAGGAGGCAGCTGATCGATGTCTCTCTCTCATCGATGTTTCTAACTCTCTATCCCTCTCCCTTCCTTTCTATGAAAAAAAAAAAAAAAAAAGGAGGGACTTCTGCCCCGGCAGGCGTGGCTCTGTGGTTGAGTGTCAACCTAGGAACCAGGAGGTCAGGGTTCGATTCCCGGTCAGGGCACAGGCCCGGATTGTGCAGGCTGGGTCCCAAGTAGGGGGCGTGCAGGAGGCAGCCGATTCATGATTCTCTCTCATCATGGATGTTTCTCTCTCTCTCTCTCTTCCTTCCTCTCTAAAAATCAATGAGAAGAAAAATGTATATAAAACGCACATTAAGACAGTTCCTGCTGAGAAAGGTGCAGTGACTCCAGCCGCATCAGGGGTGGGGGTGCCAGTGTCCCCCAACTTTCCGGCCGAGGAGCAGTCCTTTAGGAGCAGGGCGATGATGCCACTGGCCCAGCGCCAAGCCCTGGTCCCCTTTCACGCTGGCCGCCCGGGTGTCTGTCAGGGGTATTGAGCTGCACAGGCCCCCGAGACGCTGGGTGACAGATACGCCCGGGGCAGCCGCCTTCCCCAAGACGCCCTGGTCCTGTGGGGGCGGGGGTCCCTCCGAAGAGAGACACCCTGCTCGTTCACTGGAAGCTTCACCGTGTCTCCCGTCACCGGCTGTGCCCCTGTGAAGTCCCCTCCAGCTGCCTGGATCCCCTCCCTCACTGAGCGCCTGGGGAGACCCAACACCGTGCTGAGGGGGAGGGTTATGTTATGAAAAAAACCTTTCTGCCGAAATCGGTGTGCTCAGTGGATAGAGCGTCGGCCTGTGGACTGAAAGGTCCTGGGTTTGATTCTGGTCAAGGGCATGTAACCTGGTTGCGGGCACATCCCCAGTCGGGGGCGTGCAGGAGGCGGCTGATCGATATCTCTCTCTCATCAATGTTTCTAGCTCTCTCTCCCTCTCCCTTCCTCTCTGCAAAAAATCAATAAAATATATTTAAAACAAAACAAAACAAAAAACCTTTCTATAGATCAGCGGTTCTCAACCTGTAGGTCGCAACCCCTTTGGGGGTCGAACGGCCCTTTCCCAGGGGTCGCCTAAGACCATGGGAAAATGCAGATATTGACATCACGATGCATCACAGTTGCAACATTTCATGGTTGGGGGTCGCTACCCCATGAGGAGCTGTCTGCAAGGGTCGAGGCCTGAGGAAGGTTGAGAACCACTGCTATAGATGTTGCTGCTAGCACCAGCCCAGAGGGAGAGAAGATAAAATGCTACGCGCTAGCCAAAACCGGTGTGGCTCAGTGGATAGAGCGTCGGCCTGCGGACTGAAGGGTTCCGGGTTCGATTCCGGTCGGGGGCATGTACCTTGGTTGCGGGCACATCTCCACTGTGGGGCGTGCAGGAGGCGGCTGTTGGATCTCTCTCTCTCATCGATGTTTCTGACTTTCTATCCCTCTCCCTTCCTCTCTGTAAAAAATCAATAACAAATAAAAAAAATGCTACGCGCTAGGGTCGAACAGGACTCATCCACATTTCCCCCCCACACTCCTGCAGTTGGAAGCCCTGCCCCTCGCCAGCATGCCCAGCCGGCTTCCGGAAGGTTCCGTGAGTCCCTGGTCTGGTCACTCCTTGCAGGTTCCCAAAGGCTGTGATGGCGGAGACTACCATCACCTGGCCGGGGCCACCTGGAGGTGTGGGTGGGGAGGGGGGAGGGGGAGGAGGATGACGAGGGGGAGGGCAGGGGCAGGGCACCCCGGCGTGCAGCCGGCCAGGGGAATGGGTGTGAGTGTGTGTGTGTGGGGGTGCACAGAGCAGGAAGGTGCCCCAAGGAGAGTGTCTACTACGGTCATTGCTCAGATGCTTCTGGAAAACCAGGGCCGTCTGCTGCCAGAGCCCAGTCGTGCTGGGAGGAGCCGCAGCTGCAGGGCAGGAAGCTGACAGCGAGGCGGGCGAGGCGGCCTCCGCCCTGGCGCCTGACCCGGCTTCCCTTCCTCCCGCACGGCCTGGCCCGTTTAGGTGGGGGAGAGGAGGGAGGGAGGGGCGGCGAGAGGGAGGGGCAGGGCAAGGCTCCCGTCTGGCCAGCTGCCCACTCTGGCCAGGTGTGCCCCTGGGTATTAAAGGGGCAGGTTTCCTTTAGACCAGAGGTTCTCAACCCCCCTAAGGCCGCGACCCTTTAAGACAGCTCCTCACGGGTGGTGACCCCCACTCATAAAATTATTTCCGTGGCTACTTCATCACTGTCATCTTGCTACTGTGATGAACTATAATGTAAATATCTGATAGGCAGGATGTATTTTCATTGTTACAAATGGAATATAATTAAAGCATAGGGATGAATCACAAAAACAATATGTAATTGTATATTGTGAAATATTCCTAATGACAAATAAATGAAGATTTTTTTGTCTTGAATCGTGGTGTCGCATGGGTAACAGTCTTCCTATGACAACAGTAAACGACATGGCTACCCTTTGCTACACCGAGGAGCGGTGTGTGGGTTCCTAAGACCATGGGAAATAGGTGTTTTCCGCTGGTCTTAGGCGACCCCTGTGAAAGGGTCATTAGACCCCCAAAGGGGTTGCGACCCACACGTTGAGAACCACTGCTGTAGACCAAGCTGAGCTTGCCCACCCCGGGAAAGGCGGAGCAAAAGAAACACCTGGGCCGGCCGAACCGAGGGGTCGCGGTTGGGTTCCCGGTCAGGGCACAGGCCCAGGTTATGGGCTTGATCCCCAGTAGGAGATCTCATCATGGATGATTCTCTCTCTCCGCCTCCCCCTCCCTTCCTCTCTGAAATCAATAAAGATATATTATATAAATATTTTTTTTTAAAAAAGAGAGACCCACGGCATGCCGAGGTGAGGAAGTACAGATCGGCCACTGTAGGTACGTAGTCCCTGGCATGGAAAGGACAGCAGAGGGAATATAGTCAGGAACCTGGTCATCACTATGCACGGGGCCTGGCTGGTGTGGCTCAGGGGCTGAGCACCGACCTAGGAACCAGAAGTGGTCAGGGTTCGATTTCCGGTCAGGGCATGCGCCCAGGGGGCAGGCTTGCTCCCCAGGAGGGGGTGGGCGGGAGGCGGCCCATCCCTGATCCTCTCTTTCCTCCTGGATGTTTCTCTCTCACTCTCTCTCCCTTCCCCTCTGACATCAATAGAGACATCTTTGTAAAAAATCTCTTAAAAACAACTGGGGCCGAGACCGGTGTGGCTCAGTGGATAGAGCGTCAGCTTGCGGACTGAAAGGTCCCGGGTTCGATTCTGGTTGGGGGCATGTACCCTGCTTGTGGGCACATCCCCAGTAGGGGGTGTGTGCAGGAGGCGGCTGATGGATATCTCTCTCTCATCGATGTTTCTGACTTTCTATCCCTCTCCCTTCCTCTCTGTGAAAAATCAATAAAATATATATTTTTTAAAAAAATGAACTGGGGCCGGGAGAGGGCCATGCCTCGCTGTGCCTCCCAGCTGTCGCTACCCGCAGTCTCACCGCGACGGGGACGCCGCTCTGCAGGGACGGCTCATGAGGACAGGAGTGACTTGTCAGCATAAAAAAAAAAATGGCCCAGTTCCTCTCCCTCCCGCTTCCTAATAAATATTTACTGCCCACTGTTTGTAACAGGCAGGTTTGGACTTGCTTGAAACGCTTTCCTGAGTTACAAACACCACATTACCTTTGGCTACAAGAGGAGACGGCTCCGTGGGCCAAGGACCTGCAACGAGTGCCAATGAGGCGATGCCAATGTGGTTGGGTTTTTTTGCACTTATTTCCAAGGCAGCTTTGAGCACCCAGCACCAGCCTCTGCGCACGGGGAGACGCGATGCTGGGGGTGGGGGGAGGGGGTGCTGTCTCCAGAGCCTTAGGGAGGAGGATGGACGGGCGGGGCTCTGACTTTCCTTGGTTCTCTGCCCCGAAGGGGCTGCAGGAAGCCAGGCTGCCCCTATGCCACCTGAGGCAGCGTCTTCCCGGAGTTCCTCGCCCCGCACCTCCGAGCGAGGAAGTGGCGTTTGAGGCTTCACGTGGTGGATGCCTGAAGAAGGAGGCACATGCAGCCCGCTGGAAGCAGGTTCTAAAATTTAAAATTTCCCCTAAAGAACAGCCCGGCCGGCAGGGCTCAGGGCTTGAGCACTGACCTGTGAACCGGGAGGTCACGGTTCGATTCCCGGTCAGGACACAGACCCGGGTTGCGAGGTCGATCCCCAGAGTGGGGCGTGCAGGAGGCAGCCGATCCGTGATTCTTTTTCCTCGTTTTTGTTTCTACCTCCCTCTTTCTCTGTCTCTCCCTTCCTCTTGAAATCAATAAAAATATTTTTTTTTTTAAAAAAAAAGAAGAAGAGTAATAACTCACGCAGGCCGGCACATGCCGTGGGGGACCGAGGCGGGCCCGCCCCTCCTGGGAGGGGGCACCGGGTAGGGACTCTGAACCCCTTCTCAGAGTAATACCTGTCCGTGAATAACGATGAAGAAAGGACAGAAGTTTCCAAGGAAACAACTCAAATACAATTCCAAATACGAGATAACTACAGATGCGTACGAGAGCAATATGGGCTTCTTAGTGAACACGTTCCATAACAAAATCTGACGCTGAGCGTACGTATGCGTGCACCCGTGTGCACACGGCTCTCTAGGCATGCACTGTGCCAATGCCCATGACGGCAGACGTCTGTGCATGCCTGCTTGTGCATGTGCACATACATGTATTGTGCATGCATATACACGGGTGTGCGTGCTCAGGGGTGTGAAGTGTGAATACCTGTATCCTCCAGCAGAAGTCACGCGCTCCAGCCTGGGTGCAGGCTCGGGGTGCAGGCTCGGTCCCCAGTAGGGAGCGTGCAGGAGGCAGCTGATTCATGATTCTCTTGCCCCACCCCCCACCTGGTCGTTTACCTCCATGTTTCTGCAGAAGGTGGCGTTGGTGCCAAACAGGATCTGGCACTGCTCGTTGGCGCTGTAGTGCATGCCGGGCAGCTTGTGCGGGAGGCGCACGGCGTGCTGGCTCCGGGGGTCCGTGAACAGCAGGCAGGTGCTGACTTTCGACCTGAAACGACGGACAGGGGGTGAGCCGACACGCCGACGCGCCAGGGCTGGGTTTTGATTTTGCTGATGTTTCCATCAGCCAACGAGCATTTGTGAGTGTGAGCTGGTACACAACATCCTGTCAGAGGCCTGCGCCTGCCGGCAAGACATCACACCAGCTGCTCACGTCACACCCGGTGCACACACCACACCCGGTGCACACGTCACACCCAGCGAACACGTCATACCCTGCACACACGTCACACCCGGCGCACACGTCACACCAGGTGCACACACCACACCCCGTCACATCAGGCCCACACGGCCAGGCACACACACCACACCCGGTGCACAGGTCACACCCATTGCACACACCACACCCGGTGCACACGTCACACCAGGTGCACACCTCACACCTGGCACACACGGCCAGGCACACACATCACACCCAGCACACACACCACACCAGACGAACACCCCTCACCAGGCGCACACGGCCAGGCACACACATCACACCTGGTGCACACATCACACCAGGTGCACACGTCACACCAGGTGCACACGTCATACCAGGTGCACACACCACACCAGACACACATGTCATACCAGGCACACACATCATACCTAGGGTGCACACACCAGACCAGGCGCACTCGTCACACCAGGTGCTCATACCACACCCGGTGCACACGTGGGCGAAAGCCTGGCAGAGACAGGAGGTCGTGCACGGACGGGGCTCTGGGGCAGCTGAGCGTCCTGAGACCCCTTTCCCTCCCCGCCCGTGGGGACCCCACCCTGCGTCTCCCGGAAGGACTTCCCGTGGCCCGGCAGGCCAGCGGGACCAGGACTCACTTGAGGAAGCTCTCCAGGTCGTCGCGGCTGCAGGAGGACCAGGAGAGGTCGCTGGGGTTGCGGCCTTTCACCCACTCGCCCGACATGATGTGGGACCGGCCGGCGCAGGACGCGTGGTCGTCGTCGTGGTTCATGCCCAAGCTGCGGGGAGGGAGAGGGCAGGGCACTTACCCTGCGGCGTCCCCTCTGCTTCCGGGTCCCCCTCCCTCCCCTCTGCTTCCGGGTCCCCCTCCCTCCCCTCTGCTTCCGGGTCCCCCTCCCTCCCCTCTGCTTCCGGGTCCCCCTCCATCCAGCATCCAATCCCCACCCCCCTCTTCTAAAATTGATGTCAGAGAGGAAGGGAGAGGGAGAGATGGAAACATCCATGATGAGGGAGAATCGTGGATCGGCTGCCTCCTGCACGCTCCTCCTGGAGATCAAGCCTGCAACCCGGCAGGTGCCCTTGACCGTGACCTCCTGGTTTATACAGAGGTCAATGCTCAACCACCGAGCCACACTGACCGCCTCCCTCCGCCGCCCAAACGTTACTTCCAAACCTACTGGTGTCGGTCCTGCTTGCCGCTTCGCGGCTAAAAATGGCCCGACGCTAAGTAAACGCGGGTAAAGCGCCAGTGGGATGGCCTTGTCCTGGGGCCTGGGGGCGTGACGTTGGCGTTAAATGCAGGACCGCGTGACCGCCCACTGGCGGGCGGTGTGACTGCAGGCTTGCGTCCCAGGGCGCCCGTTCCTCGGGTAGCACCGTGGTTCTCAGAAACGGGGGGCGAGGGGCGCGCACAGTAATTTTCACGTCGAGTGGGGTCAGGACGCAGGGTGGCCTCTGTCCCGTGTGGCCCAGATGCATCCCCAGCCCCCCGCTCCCCGGTAACCGCAGGGCCAGAGTCGGCCTGGGTCCGGAGACCAGGAACTGACCGCTTCTCCCCGAACCCTCGTGTCTCAGGCGCTCTGGAGGGGGCGGTTTTAGGAGGCTCTCAGCCTGCCTGTCCTTCTTTCAGAAGGTTTAGGATTAAAAAAAAACAACAACATTTTTATTGATTTTCAGCGAGAAAGAGACAGAGGGGGGGGGGGGAGAGAGAGAGAGAGAGAGAGAGAGAAACATCCACGAGGAGAGAGAGTCTTGGATTGGCTACCTCCTGCACGCCCCCTTATGGGGATCGAGTGCTCAGCCTGGCCTTGTGTCCTGATTAGGAATTGAACCAGAACCTCTTGGTGCACAGGAGGAGGCTCAACCACGGAGCCACCGCAGTGGGGCCTGAATTCACTTTAATTTTTATTTTTAAATATATTTTAATGATTTTTTTACAGAGAGGAAGGGAGAGGGATGGAGAGTTAGAAACATCGATGAGAGAGAGACATTGATCAGCAGCCTCCTGCACACCCCCCACTGGGGATGTGCCCGCCACCAAGGTGCATGCCCTTGACCGGAATCGAACCCGGGACCTTTCAGTCCACAGGCCGACACTCTATCCACTGAGCCACACCGGTTTCGACAAGCCTGAATTCACTTTAGAGGCAAAGGCCAAAATACTCTCCTTGGGGAGACAGAGACGATGCTAACGGCAACGCTAGATGGGACCGGGACCTCGGGCTTCCTGCACTCTGGGAATCCAAGTCTCGCTCGGCCGGCGTGGCTCAGTGGGTTGAGCATCAACTTAGGAACCAGGAGGTCACGGTTCCGTTCCCGGTCAGGGTGGCGGGCCCAGGCTGCAGGCTCCGTCCCCGTGCAGGAGGCAGCCGATCGATGAGTCTCTCTCATCATGGATGTTTCTCTCTCCCTCCCTCTTCATTCCTCTCTGAAATCCAATAAAAATATATTACACGCCGAGACCGGTTTGGCTCAGTGGATAGAGCGTCGGCCTGTGGACTGAAAGGTCCCAGGTTGGATTCCGGTCGGGGGCGTGTACCTTGCCTGCGGGCACATCTCCACTGTGGGGCGTGCAGGAGGCGGCTGATGGATGTTCTCTCTCATCGATGTTTCTTACTTTCTATCCCTCTCCCTTCCTCTCTGTGAAAAATCAATAAAATATATTTAAAAAAAATATCACACACACACACACACACACACAAAAATGATTCTGTAGCCTAGGAGCCAGGAGGTCGCGGTTGTCGGATTCCCGGTCGGGGCACAGGCCCAGGTTGCACGATCCCCCGTGTGGGGCGTGCAGGAGGCAGCCAATCCATGGGTCTCTTTCTCTCTCTCTCATTATAGTTTTTCTATCTGTCTCTCCCTCTTTTCTCTCTCTCTTGCCAATCAACAAAAACATAAAAGAAAGAAACAATCAACTGTCAAAATAGTTAGAAGCCACGCCAGCAAACGAGGTGCACGGGAGAAACATCTGGGCCCTTTCCAGCCTCCCCACGTCACCCCCACCCCTCCACCCCCAGGGAAACCCAAGCGCGCAGTTTCGGCGCATCCGGGGAGCCCACCGCCGTCCTGTCGGCCGAGTCTGGTGCTGCACCGGGGTCAGGGCCACACACTCCATCCACAGACGCGCCCTGAGGGTGGACAGTCTAAGGCAGCGGTTCTCAACCTGTGGGTCGCGACCCCTTTGGGGGTCGAATGACCCTTTCCCAGGGGTCGCCTAAGACCAGCGGAAAACACCTCTTTCCCATGGTCTTAGGAACCCACACACCGCTCCTCGGTGTCGCAAAGTGTAGCCATGTCGTTTACTGTTGTCCTAGGAAGACTGTTGCCCATGCGACATCACGATTCAAGACAACATTTCACTTATTTGTCATTAGAAATAAATATTTCACAATATACAATTACATATTGTTTTTGTGATGAATCCCTATGCTTTCATGATGTTCCATTTGTAACAATGAAAATACATCCTGCATATCAGATATTGACATGACAGTTCATCACAGTAGCAAGATGACAGCGATGAAGTAGCCACGGAAATCATTTTATGGGTGAGGGTCACCACCCCAGGAGGAGCTGTCTTAAAGCGCCGCGGCCTCAGGGAGGTTGAGAACCGCTGCTCTAGATGCTGCTGCTAGCGCCAGCCCAGAGGAAGAGAAGATAAAAACGCTACACACTGGGGTCTGAAT
Organism: Lasiurus cinereus; assembly: GCA_011751065.1. Lineage (NCBI taxonomy): Eukaryota > Metazoa > Chordata > Mammalia > Chiroptera > Vespertilionidae > Lasiurus > Lasiurus cinereus. The sequence goes on along the minus strand of JAAGEH010000243.1, from coordinate 1,421,310 downwards.
GGGACTCCTCCACGTTTCAACACTGGCGGCGTTCTTACCGCTCTCTCTTCCCATTCACTTCCTTCCTTCCTTCCTTCCTTATTTATGGGCTCTTCAGAAGCAAACCTTTTTATCTTAAAAAAAAGAAAAAATCCTCGCTTCCCCTCGTGCAAATGATGGGCTCCGTGCAGCCAGCTAATCGCGCCGCTTACGCTGGCATCAGGTGCCGGATCAAACCCGCGCCTGCTGGCCGCCTGAGTGAGGGCGTGCGCAGCTCCCAGCTGGCCCCCTAAGCCCCTGGATCCCGGCTCTCGAGCCGCCGCCCTGGGAAGCCAGCGGAATGCAGGCTCCGGCCACACCAGGAGCGGCGCCCCAGCGAGCGAGCGGTAATTGGTGTTTTCACCAGCAGCGGCGGCTTTGTGGCGATGAGGGGTTATTGGGGCGGCAGCTTTGAGCGGGGAGGGTGTTATTAAGACCGGGAAGGGGGTCCTCCCTGCGGAATCCCATCTGGGAGGCGGGAGACACAGGGGATGCGGACACAGAGCCTCTTCGTGTGTGGTTCCCCCCGGGGACGCGAACCCCCCTTCCCGTGGGCGTCTCCAGGCACCGGGGAGGGCAGGCCCAGGGAAGGCGGGAGAGGCTCCATAATCAGGTGGCGGGGCTGTTCTACTCACCCCTCCTCCCCTCGACCTTGGAAAACACTTCCTTTATTTTATTTTATTTAAATATATTTTATTGATTTTTTTTTTACAGAGAGGAAGGGAGAGGGATAGTTAGAAACATCAATGAAAGGGAAACATTGCTCAGCTGCCTCCTGCACACCCCCTACTACGGATGTGCCCGCCACCAAGGTCCATGCCCTTGACCGGAATCGAACCTGGGACCCTTCAGTCCGCAGGCCGATGCTCCATCCACTGAGCCACACCGGTTAGGGCACACTTCCTTTATTTTAAATATGTTTTCCTTCCTGGGCGAGAAAGAGAGAAAAGGAGAGAGGGAGAGAGAGATAGAAACGATGATGAGAGAGTCAGAGAGAGAGAGAGATCCCTGGACCGGCTGCCTCCTGCCAGCCCCACACGGGGGACCGTGTGACCCGGGCCTGTGCCCCGACCGGGGACCCAGCCACCGTGACCTCCTGGTTCCCAGGGCGACACGGAGCCACGCGGGCTGGGCCACAAGCGGTGTCCCTGCCTCGCCTTGGACTCTGCGCCCAGCGTCAGGCTCCAAAGCAGCGGCTCTCAACCTGTGGGTCACGACTTCTTAGGGGAGGTCGAACGACCCTTTCACAGGGGTCGCCTAAGACCCTCGGAAAATGCAGATATTTGCATCACGATGCATCACAGTCGCAAAATTTCATGGTTGGGGGTCACCACCACATGAGGAACTGTGTGCCAGGGTCGTGGCCTTAGGAAGGTGGAGAACCCCTGCTCCAAAGGAAACCGGGGTGCTTTCCACGGGGTCCCGGTTCCCGAGGGGCGGTGGGAAATTCCCGCGGAGGGCACCGAGGCCACGGGAAAGGCTCCACCAGCCAGAAGGTTCCCGCGGCTCCCGAAGCTGTCCCGTCCCTCCCGCTCCAAAGCACCGAGCAGAGAGGGCAGGAGGAGAGCCCGCTCGTGCTGGCGTGGGAGAGGGAGGCGAGGGGTGGGGCTGCAGGGAGGAGGGGGCCATGGAGTCCCCAGAGGCCCCTCCTTGGAAGCTGGTCCTGCAGCTCAGGGGAGATGCAGGAGGAGGAGGAGGAGGAGGAGGAGGAGGAGGGGGAGGAAGAGGAGGAGGAGGAGGAAGATAGGAGGAGGAGGAGGAGGAGGGATATGGAGGCCAGTCCTGCAGCTCAGGGCAGACACAGGAGGAGGAGGAGGAAGAGGAGAAGGAGGGGGAGGAGGAGGAGGAGGAAGAAGAGGAGGAGGAAGAGGAGGAGGAAGAAGAGGAGGAGGAGAAGGAGGAGGAGGGATATGGAGGCCAGTCCTGCAGACACAGGAGGAG